>CM051823.1:102052935-102652935 GCA_028451465.1 Erethizon dorsatum | reverse complement strand
AAGTAAGTGTGTGTGTGTGTGTGTGTGTGTGTGTCCTGTAGTGGCAGAATTTCTCCAGGATACAAACTAAAGGCTCCTGGAAGGACAGCTGCAATTCTTGTGCCCTATCATGAATGTGGGCTTTTTCTCTCACCCCCTCTGCCCACACCAGCTCCCCACTAACCTCTGGTAGAAAATTAATTCAGCATCCATTCACAAGCCTGCCTTTGGGGTCCTGGGGAGTTGACACTGGAAAGGTTCATGGTCTTAAGCAGTGTTGTCTGATTCTGTAAATAGACACAAATGCAAGGAAAATCATACAGTCATTGAAGATTTTGGTAACAATAGCTAATATATCACAAAATCACATATAATTAGCTATCACGTGAACTTCCCAGGCAGTAAAAACTGGAGAAGGGATGAGTGAGCTGTACATTCTTCTCCCTACTTGCTGACTGGTCAGGAAAGTTCCATGAAAGGGAGGAAGAGAAAGCTCCTGTCCACTAAGTACCTACTGTGTGTTCACATATGTTTCACATTCAGTCCGCACAGCAACTTTGCACATGAAAAATGAAAGATCAGAAATTTGAAATTGCTCAGCTTATTTTAGTCAGTATGGCTGGTAAGTGGTAGGTCTTTCTGATTCCAAAGGTTGTTTTTCCTCTTGGACAAAAACTTTGATAGGTGGTAAGTAATGGGACATGTTAGGCAGCCTATGGTTGTGAGGCTCTTTTATTTTAGAGAGTTATGACAAATTTCTTATTTGGGGATTGTCCCATTTCTCCCACTGATCTGATTTTTACTTGCATTTGTTACAGCATTATAAGAACAATGAAAATTAATTTAAAACAATAAACTTGTACAATTTAATTATATTATCTTTGTGCATGTGACATATTAATGAGTATAAAAATTTTGTTTTCCTGCCCACTTTATCTTCCTTCAGAATCATTTTGTCTAATTCTAAATACATTCTTTATCATTGACTTCTGTTATCCATTAGATAGTTTGCAAAGCTCTTTCTTATAATGAATCTTTTTTTTTTTTTTTTCTTTTTTATGTCGGTACCGGGAGTCGACCTCAGGACCTTGCGCTTGCCAGCAAGCGCTTGTGCCGCTGAGCGATATGACCGGCCCTTTTTTTTCCTCTATGTGGGTTCTGGGAGTCGACCTCAGGACCTCGCACTTGCCGGACAGGTGCTTATGCCGCTGAGCCATCTCACTGGCCCCCTTATAATGAATTTTATTGCATCTTCCCAACAGCCCTAGGAAATAGGAACCAGCGCTACCCAGGGAGGCAGTGTGAGGAGAGTCACCCATGTTTTCCCAAAGAGCAACTCAAATACAGTATATGAAATTTTTATCGTTATCTCAGCACACTTAATCTATCAGTGAATGTTTAACTCTTATTATCTTGTTTTCCTTCTTTTTCCCTCTCGATATTGTTGGCAGGTATTGGAAAGTTGTTTCTAATTTTTTTCTACCAGTAGCAAATGGGAATCATACAGAAAGGTTACAAAACTTCAAAAGTGTATGTTTGACTTGTGAAATTGAAATTACTTCTATTTAACATTTCTACATCAAATACTGCAACTTGAGCTTTAAGCATCGTTCAGTTTTCCCATGGCAGATAATGCATGTTGAGCAAAGTTTGGTTGTAGTGTTAATTATCATGATGCACATTATAAATGCTGTGTATATACAGAGGTGTGTGTATACTTACACCTGTAATTATCTGTAAAAGAGAATCCAGGTGAACATTGGAAATTTGTGTGTAATTTCCCCTACCCAATCAGATGAATTTTTGAGATACTATGTGACTTGTATACTTTGAAATTTAACCCTCACATTTCATTATGTTGCTGAACTAAAGTACAACTTGCATATAGATGTGTTTGTGTACAGTTATTATTCAGGCTTCTTGAACAGTGGTTGAAACATTCATTGTCTTCTGATAAGTAATTTTCGTTTAATTCTCTCATGTAACTTTTCCCTTTTATCTTTCTACTTTCTACTTTATTTTTTAAATTAAGTTTTATCTTTGATTATTGCAAGATTACAGACTTATACAAGGAAATTTGGACTATATGAGAACCCAAACCATGAATATGTAGAAATTGTCATTACTTCAGCTTTTAAATGTATATACCCTGCTCGTTAGTTGCCAGATTGAGTCAGTTTGCTTTTGTATTTTGACACAGTTCCATAGATACACGTTTACATTTTTGGCAATATTGCTCAACTGATATTTAAACTTCATGTGGGGCCATTTTATTGACAATATGAACTAATTTTTTGTTAAAATGAAATATCCCCTGTGCTTAAAGTGTACCTAGAAATTGTGTCCTATTAATTAATGCTAATATAGTTTTCACCCATGTTTGGTACTTCGTCCAACTAGGAGATTTTGAAACCGTTTTCCTCACTGAGATATCTGGTATGTATTATTTTGTTGTCATTAAATTTCACTATTTCTTTGATTTTCCTGCTAAAGAAATGTGAAGGGTGGACCCTCCACCCCAAGGCCCTGGTATCCTCCAGTGCACACTAACAAGCCTCTCTGAGGAGAATCCCTGGGCAGGAGCTCCCCGAGCCCCATCCTCACCTCCCCATCAGCTTTCACCTTGGCCTGAAGCTCCTCTCAGTAATGTAAATTCTGTTGATGCAAAATGAAAAGGACATCTGGGGGCCACTGTGGGCTTTTTCTTCTTGTTTTTCCTTGAGTAGACTGCTGAGAGCGGGGACCCCAAATCCTGAGCAGGAACAGTGGGCTCTGTGTCAAGGACAGCTAATGCATTACACCCGAAGACTGAGGCCTTTGCCCAGGCTCTTAAAGCACATTTGCGGGAACAAGGGAGAGCCTGGTAATGAACATAATGCTAATTGATATGGGGAAGAGGGTGGCAATAAATATAGCCATCTAAATTTGCATCCTTTCTCTCCCACTTTGTAGTAACATTCCATAGGACTCCCTCCTAGGTAGCCTGTCATGTTGGTGTATTATTAAGTATGACCTGTCAGGCTTTGATCTGCTGTTTGAAATTCACAAGCTAGATCCAGTACCAAATGAAACGTGAATGTATCATTCAGTCTTCCTTGTTCATCGGTCCTTCCTAAACAATTTCACCAGAAAGATGTTCCAATTCATTAAAGAGCAATTACTGTCTTTAAAATGGATCTCACAAAATGGATAAATGATCTTGGTTTTCAGAGTATGTGTGTTTGCATACATCTCATTCACTATTTTACATATAATATATTTTATACATTATAAAGGAAACCCTGAGATACCACCTTCCAGAGTGGTGGGCTGTGGCAGTGATGGGGAACCTTTCAGTGATACAAACAGCCCGCTACAGCACATGTGCCATATGTTTGCCACCACAGTGGTAGAGAGATTCCTGTATGTCCACTGGTTTACTGTGTTCTTCATATAAATATTACAAACCTTTGGAATCGCATTTGGTTTCCAAACTCTTGATATTTCCCAGATGATTACTGATTATTGAACATCTATAATACATCTAAATTTCACATGGGCAATTCAAACTTCATAGATGAAAACCTCTACTGATGGTACTGTTGATCTGCTTGTTATCTAGAGATTTGAATACAGTTTTAGATACCTTCATCACCACTACATCCAGTCACCAAATTAATCTGACTAATATCTCTCATACCTAATCCTTTTCTCCATCACTAATGTTACTACCTTTTTAAAGACCCTCAGTATTCTTGCTTAAATGTTCTAATTATAGTTCATAATATCCTTCTAAGGGGGTAACTTCTTTCTACCCTCTAACCATGCCAAACTATAATCCCTTGAGCACTATTATCTTTCCCAGGGCAGGGAGCCAACATTTATCAGGGAGCTATCAGCACTGAGTGTTTTGCAAGGATTCACAGTTCTGTTCTGCTAAGTAATCCCTTAAGGCAAGTGGGTATAGTTTTCTTTTTACACATGGAGGAATTTAGATTTAGAAGGAGGATGTTAATCTGGTTTGGAAACTTCCACTAGCTATGCTGGGTGATCATTAAAGTGCATTATATCACCCACAAAAACTCTTTAGCCTTATCTGCATAGTCAGGCCTCTTCATCCTTGACCTCAGCTCCACTTAATGCTTTTCCTGGCCCACTTTGTTCCAGACCCTAAGGCAGACCTCTCGAGACTTGCCTTCACGGAGGAGACCAGGTAGAGGAGATCCCCACTGACCAGCAGAGGCATCCAGTCTTATTAGACTGCACCAAGGAGCAGGAGTTGGGGAAGCACTGACACACACACACAGGTGTGCATACATATACACACACACGCATGCATGCACGCATGCACACATGAACCATCTCCTTTGCTGACACACAGAGTCATAAAGTCAGGGGTATTTGCCACTGGACTTTGTGTTGTATTTCCTGAAAGTGATGCATCATTCATATGCCTTGTTAAATATGTTTATTTTTTTCTTTTAACCTTTTTTTTTTTTTGTGGGTACCAGGATTTGACCTCAGGACCTCGTGTGCCAGCAGGCGCCCGTGCCGCTGAGCGATATCACCGGCCCTTTTTTCGTATGTGGGTAGTGGGAATCGAACTCGGGCTCTCGCATTTGCCAGGCAGGCACTTACACCGCTGAGCCATCTCACCGGCCCCTTCTTTTAATTTTTTTGTTAGCTAGCTTTCTTAAAAAAAAAAACAAAAAACTTCGTTCCATTTGTATTTTGTACCACTTCCTCCAAATAGTATATCCTGTTGCTTAACAGTTGTTCTTTCTGTTCAACAAGCATTTCAGCCTTTTACAATGTTATACAATTTAAATGTATTAATAAAACAGAACCTTACATAGACTTTTCCAATAAAACCACCAAAGTACTGAATATATAAACTCCTTTTGATAGGAATGTATTTCTACTATCTATTCCACGCAGCAGGTGGCAGTGTGAATCCACCAGAATTCAGTAGTTAATTTAAAGCGAAAATCAGAAAAAATGAAAAGAAAAATTATTTATTTTGCTGCATATTAGTCTTCTGACCTAATCAGTAAAAAAGTCATTATTCACACCACACTGGGCAATATGCATTGTAATTTTTAACAAATAATAGGAAACTGTTAATGTGTTCACAGGAAATACAGTTTTGTCTTGGGCTTCTGTGGTCATTTATCACCGCACTTTGTGAAATCAGTCATTTGTTCTAATTTGAATGTAAATGACTCTAAGGTTTTACAAATAAGGTGACAGACTCACATAAATGTAATTGCAGGGTTCATCTCCCTCTTTTTATATATCACTCATTAGGTTATGAATTAAATACATCGTATTAAACCAGGGGCATGTCCAATGATGATATTGTAATGGCAAATTACTCTATGCTATTAGAGGTGTATTTTTTATTCATGGACATTAATTTGTCATTAAGCGGCATTAGTTTAGCACTTTTATGAGAAAGACGTGACCTGCAAGAGGAGACGTGCTGCTGGGATGTGAGCGGAAAGGGACTAAAGGGTATAGGTAGAGCATTTTATCACGGTGGGGAAAACAGAGGGGTGTTTGTTTCGTTTTCTGCTTTTACAAGCCTGAAAGATCATTTTCCCAGGTTGAAGGCATTGTTCTGTTTACACTGTGTACATTGGATCATTTAGCAATGTAAGAATGTAAGACAAAGCCCACATTCTTAGTATTCATCATTCAAAAGCTAAGAACTGACATAAGGGAAGCGTTTAGGTTGGGAAGCACCTAAATCTCCTTTTTGACTGATGCTTATTTAGCATTTCTTGTCATCATTTAGTTCCTCACTCAGTGGGCTGCAGGGAGAATTGTCATTTTCTCTCTTCAATGAAAGTACAAAGGTTTAGAGAATGTCTTCTCTCATGAGGGCATTCATGAGACTTCTGGGTAATTTCATTCCTTTTTCATTATAAAAGGCTATTTTAGTGATTTTATTTTAACTAAAAAGATATCTTTCTACTTTGAACTTTGAGAAGTGCTAGATCCTTGAACCACCTCTACCAAAGCTGGGGTTAACTGAGTGGTGCTTTTGCATCATTGTGTGCAAGGCTTAATATGATTGGATGATGTCTCACCACCCCAGTGACACTTAAGAGTTCTGGAAAACAGGGAGCTCGCCATATACAGATTTTACATTTTATCCCCTCCCTTCCTTTACATCATGTGAGCTCAGCATACTTGAGGGAATGAAAGCTGCCTCTATTCAATAATTTTTCTCTGCTTATTATGGTAGAAGAAATATATTAGTGGCCTCCCATTAGCTTTACCCATTGACTATACATTTTTTAAGTTGGAAATATTTTCTATGGCAATTGAATCTGTCACTGAGAAGCTGACATATTGAACAGTATTATAATAGATTTATCATTTTAAACTAAGTAATACTACAATGACTTATAGGAAGTTATCCTCCTAAACAATATATTATTATAATTTTAATTATTAAATTAATCGTATTGCCCAAATACATAATATATAGTGGGTGTTCTGAATAGAATAATTTATACTCAAGGTTGGGAAGTTATAACTCATGCTCGTTTTTCTCCCACATGAAGCCATTTTTTCTACATTACGGAAGACAAATGATTGTACTAACTCTATATTTAATATGCCCCTAATCAAAGAAACTAATTGTGTGCCATTCTATAGTTCACAAGCACTAAGGCTCTTATATTTGGAGAAAGTTTAAGTGTGATATTTAGAAAATATATTACAAATGATCTAATCTTTTAGATTTTTTAATAAGTGAAAATAGTCAGAAAGGGTAGAACTATATCAGACCTATTGAACCATAGCCAACTACTAATTATTTGTTCTATTCAAGAGTATTTGCGGTCTGGCATGGGTAATCCAGAATATCATATTTGCCAAATATCATTCATATTTGGCTCTGAAATGCATTATAGGATCCTTAGTAGCCTTTTTAGGGTCCCAATTAATTTTTTCACATGCTATTATGTTGGTTTTTATTCCCTAAGCCCACACTAAAGAATGCCAGTAAGTGACAGCCCAAAGGCTTTCTGGCTGGCTGAGAAAGTCATCTTGGCATTTTAATGTGTTATGTGGGTAATTTAGGATTGATGTATTTTCTTTGTGAGTTTGTAAAGGAAGGAAAAGAAGCCTTGATGCATTTTTCTAGTATTGGTAATTTCTATTTTAATCTAACTATTGTTAGTTGGGCAATTTAAAAATCATTTTTAGCATGAAATTTTCTTCTGCAATGTAAAATATTTCCAATGTCATATAAATACTACAGTTCAGAATCAACAAATAAAGCAAACAAATATCTATTTCACTTAATATCATTATTGATACTTGGAAAATAGAGGAGGTTAAAAAAATCACTATTTTATGTAAGATATTCATTCTCGCACCATGCTATACCTGCAAATATTTTTCCTCATACTGAAATGTCTGCCTCCTTCTCTGAGGCTAAGCTACCTTTCAGGTTCTTATTCTATAGTTACCTCCTGTGTTTCCTCTCTCCTTTTCTGGCACTATCCTTTCAATTTGTAAAATGGATCAATGAGGTGGGAGAAATTTTTTTTCTTCTCTCCTTGCCACAACCCTCTCCTTCCCTTTACTAACGGCCGCACTATAGGCATTGTCTGTATTCCCTTGCCTTCTGTTCATTCTTCAGCCCTATATTCAGCTCAATCTCATGCCTCATTACTCCTCAGCAGCTGTTCCAACAAAGGTCACCAAGCCTACTAACTGTCAAATTCAGTGCCTTGAATATTCTTTAGGGCCCAGGGACTACAGTGCAAGTGCTCATGTCTTCTGCTCTCTATCACTCTCTTTCATTTGTCTTTGGAGGTTATTCATCCCAGCCCTCTCCCTGAGCTCCAGCCATATGTGTTGATATCCTACATACATTCCAAGTTTGTCTTTATCCAGTTGCACACACCTGTTTCTCTTCCCCAGTTTTGTTAAAGTACCATCATCTTTTTGGCCACCCAAGCCAGAAACGTTGACATTTAAAGGTCTAGATACAGGTATTTCCCTATACTTAAGCCTCTTTCTATGAAGTCTTCTTCTCTATGGATTACTTTTACCTCATGTCCTTTTAGGCACCTAAACCGGCAATCTTACACTGCACTATGATTTCATGAATTTATTGGTTTAGTCTCTTAGTAGCACTGAAGTGTGCTGCCTCTTTTTCTTCTCCTCATCCCTGACATTGTTTAGATTTGGATTATTTTTTATGGACTTTCTCACAATGATACAAGTGTGCTCCCTGCCTGTAGTCTAGTGCTAAACAATATTGTGCAGTCTAAATTATTGTTCTGAGCCACAAAATAGTTTATTTCCCTAAAATCCAAGATATTTCCTCATCTCCTGGTTGCAGACTAGTTTTGCAACCCTGCCTTTTCTCATTTGTCTATCCTTGTGCTCTTCCTATACTCCAAGGATAACGTTTTACCATCTTCAACTAGATGGCTGCTCAGCACTTTTTCCTGGATATTCCACAGGTCCTTGGCCTTCTTCAGTGAACCAATCCAGAAACTGGTGTCATCCTAGAATCTCCCTCTCCCTGTGCCCCACACATGCTGTCACCAAGACCTTTCAACTCAACCCCTTAACTTTGTCTCTCTTATTCTATTTTCATTACCTTTGACTTAATTCAGACCCTCATATCTTATTTTCTGGACTGAAGAATCTTTCTGCAAACTGATGAAGCTGCCTTCACTCTTGCTCCACTCCAGTTCCTCCTCCAAAATTCTGTTTGATTGATTTTGAAAAGTATTTTTTAATCCATGAAAAATTCTGTTTGATTGATTCAAAATACCAACCTGATTATGGCACACTCTTGCTTAAAATCATTCATTATTCAGTGGCTTCATATAGCCTTCAGGATTAATTTTATTCCTTAGTTTGGTGCACAAAGCCTGTCTTTATTAAATGTAACTTTAGCTTTATTTATTTATTTATTTATTTTTTACAGTTTACTATTTGTACTATACCACAGTCATTGCGAACTTCATACATTTTCTTATACCTAAACCCAATACCTTCTCTGGATTATTTTTCCCTCACTTTGTCACCTTCTGAATTCCAGTGAGTACTTAGCTTACATGTTATCTCCTCTTCCACAGATGCTTGAAAAGTTTATCCAGTGAAGTTGGATTACCCTCTTTTATTTAGTTATGGGCATTGTTCTAAGAGGCTGATTCCAATCACAAAAATTAATTTAGTTATCAGTCTCTGCATAATATAAGCTCACATCTCAAGATTATGTGACCTTGGACAAGTTATTTAACCTCTTTGGCCCTAACTCCTCATCTGTGAAATACAAAACATGGTATTCTTTATGCAGTCTACCTCTTAGGGATGTTGGAGGGTTCAATGGCATAGTGCGTACAAAGTTTCCCTACAACACAGTGACTGGCACTAGGCAGGCCCCCTAAAAACCAGAGCCAATATAATGGGATGCTTCTCTTGTACTAATGTGCTGAGTCAGCTCTGATAAACTTTGAAACAGCATTTGGCAGCATATGGTGAAGGGGGCGAGAATTGTTTATTGTTGATGGCTATGTTTCTGTGGTTCCTTCCTACTAGATTTCCAGCTTACTAAAGACTTTCCCAAAGAACGATATAAAATTATTCATGAGCCTTGAATATTATGCATACAATTGACTATGAAAATGCACCAGTAACCTAATATGGAATTACTCTGTTATACAGCACAAATATATTTAAATAGGCCTCTAAAATATATTTAAATAGGCTTTTCAAAACTTCCAGAAAAATTAGAGCATTCTGCACTTTTTCTTACATTTGTTAAATTGTTGCTAGCATTTTGTTAAACTGTATCATATATTTATATTTGATATATGAATATATAGTTACTTACAGCAGATAAATTTACATGTTTGTACACAGATACACCTATTTGTATAATTGATACATATAAAATATCTGTGTTTACATTACTTTATCCTATTATAAATAATCTGATCTGGATTGTCAATGGATTGCTCATTTTTTTCTTCCATAAAAACTAGACACAACAGAGGAATGGATAAAGAAAATGTGGTATTTACACACAGTGCAATACTACTCTGCCATAAAGATAAACTTGCGTCATTTGTAGGAAAATGGATGTACCTTGAGACCATAATGTTAGTAAAATAAATCAGACACACAAGCTTAAACACTACATGGTTTCTCTTATATGAGAAACCCAAATTATAAATACAGAGCAAATAAAATTTAGATAATAGAAAGTAAAGAGATAGAGGTTTCTCAAATGGAAAGGGGATCAAGAAATAGAAGGGGAGGAGAGGGAGGTGCGAGAAAGGAGATGAAAAAGGAGTTGGGATGTGTCATGTACATGTACCAACTGCACACAAGGAATGTAAATATTATGTACTACACACATGTACTAATAAAATTCAAAAGAATAAAGAAAAAACAAAAGTAGACATTGTCTTATTGACCCCAAGATAGTATTGAGAAAATTCACAATCTCTTTGTATCCATAGTAAACACGGTAAGTTATTTTCCTGTGTGATATCCCAAGGCTATTAAAAGGTTTGGGTTTTATTTGTTGTTTCAACCTATTCCAAAGGGCCAGTCCCTCACAATGCATTCACACCAGTGCCCTTTATGTTGCTTCCTCAACTCCTGGCACACAGTCTTTTCCTGAAACACCAGGTTGGGTAGTCGCACAGTACCTTGATTTATAAATAGGCTGTAATCCAAATAGAAAACAGGTGAAATCACAACTGGGTATGGTGCCTTGGATATTAATGGCTTGGCTCAACAGTGGAATTTCTAAAGCTGTATACAATTTTTTTGTCTTAATTATGCATTCATTAAAAGCTTTTATACCCAACAGAATAAAGTAAATATTTTTTGATCTCTATAGTGTACTCCCAGACTGTAGATTTGCACAGCAGGGTCTTGATAATCTGAATAAATTGTATTTCCCCAAGGAGCTTATCTTTCAAATAAGGTCATAAAGAAATGCAGCTCCCCCATCCTTAGATTTCTCTGTGTGCCTTTTCTGCTATGAGTAATATAGAGGTTGGGAACCAGAGTATTTTATAGTAAGACATACTTGCTGATGGTCCAATATAATATCTCAGTCTGTTCTCCTTGTTTATCTCTGGTGAAGTAGTTGTGAAACAGAGAAGAAATAAGTGATTTTACATGGCAGCTATGATTCTTACTGAGACTTATAGGAAAACAAACTGTATGTTAGACAGTCAGTATTACCTTCTCTTTACCCAATCAGTGAATAAAAATGATGGAATAGGCAAAGCTATAGCTTAAGCACTGTTGACATCATTTTAAAGGAGAATAAGAACTATGATAGCTGTTGTATGCTGATCATATACTACATGGAGGGCACTTTCTGTACATTTTTGCAATCTTTATCAAATATCAGGAACACAGATCACTTTTCCCAATTTTCAGATGAGAAAATTAGATTTGGAGAGCTTATATGCTGAGGCCATCCAGATAGGCCAGCTTCAAATCTTGTGCTTTTCTTACCATTGCAAACTAAAGATGCCACCTGTTGTAGTCAGGGTTTGCAAGGGAAACAATACAATACAGGACACATAATTTTTAGGATTATTTTGTAATAGTCACCCAAAGAATCATATACAAAAAATGCAGGAAATCTGTCCACACACTAAAGACTCAAAGAATCCAGCTGAGGGCCTGGATTCTACAGTAGTGTCCTGCATGAGTCCAGCTGAAGGCCTAGGACCCACAATGTCTCATGCAAGTCTGTTCCACGGATCTGCTCCAGGAGGCCCAAAGGTCGGTGGTGGAAGCTAGAAAGTCTGCGCCAGTGGGATTAAGGATCTGTGCCAGCAGGCTGAGGGATCTGCACCAGAGCCAGGAAGTGACGCTCAGAGTAAGGACCAGAGCTCCCCAGAAAAGTACCACAGCCATCCTCAGCGACAATGAGGTCCCGAGCTCCTCTGACAATAACAGCCAAGTTCCTATCAGGAAAGCCAGCACGACAAGCTCCTCGAGGAGAGCCAACAGCACCACCTCTTCCTCTCCAGTTCTCCTTTTTATGTTGTTGGCAACAGTCCTCAGGTGGGCCCTCCACACCCAGCACCACGCTGATGCAGTTCAGCTGGGTGTTACAAGTTGACCACCAGTTGTCAATCCACCACACCACCTAAAATTTGCAAGCCAGTGAAGGAGACAGAGAAAACATAAAATTATAGACCCAAATAAATGTACACAATCTGTTGAATTTATAATTTTTGAGTCACAAATAATAAGATGGCAATGTGCCTGATATTGAATGGTAATATTAAAATAGCCTGTAATTGTACAACTTTCTGGCAATAGTTTTTTCTTCTTTCTAGGCTTGCCACATTTATCTACAGTATAGCTAATATTGAAGCATCTACCATCATCTAATTATTTAAATTTTAAAATATTGTATAATTAATTTATTTACTATTCAGTAATAATTTTTAAAATACTAAAAATATTTCAGTGGTTTTGGAGGAGCAGGAAAATCTATGTTTCACTGTAAACTAAGAATAAGAGCAATAACAGCTGACTTTTTAAAGGGATGATTTTTTTTCTTGCCATTTGTTATGGTTTGTGTCTAGATGTTCCCCCAAAGCCTCAAGCAGTCATAGGTGGGGCTTTTTCAGAGGTGTCTAAATCTAGAGTGTGCAATTGATTCATGGTGCAATGCTAGCATTAAGGGTGCTGGAACTAAGGATGGGTGATTACTAAATCAGTTCACTGACTGGTTTGGTACCATCCTAATCCTGGTACCCTGGATACAGTATAAGGGATGGAAAGAGCCTTATCTTCCCCCTCTTGCTTGCTTGTTCTTGATGTCTTCTGCTTGCCATGAACTGATTCTCCTCTGTGATCCCCCTCAGCCAAGCCACTGTGCCTTGGTGCCAGCTGATTATGGACTGAAACCTCTACAAACTGTAAGCTAAATAAACCTTTCCCCCTTTAACTTTGGGTGTCAGGTATTTTGTCTCAGCAATGACAGAAAATAACTAAGACAGAATTTGCTACCAGAGAAGTGGGTCATTGCTGTGACTGTACCTGACCATGTGGTTTAGGAGCCTTTAGGACTGGCTCGTGGGAAAAGTTTGGAAAGGTTTGGAGATGCCACCTGAAAAAGTAGAGCTGGAATGCCTTAGACTTTACTTGATGGGAGATTCTGTCAGAGCTCAGAAGACCAGAAGGCTGATAGAAATCCTGCCAGTAAAGACCAGATTCAGGAGGTGTCTGCTGGGAAGAAGGACTTCATTACTTTTGGACTGCAGATAATGTGTGTTATACCTTGGCATAAAGTTTGTCTACATTTTTCTCATGTCCAGAGACTTTACCTGAGACTAAGATTAAGGGCAGAAGACTAAATACTAATCTTGCAGAAGAAATTTCAAGGCAGTCTAATGTTGAGGTTACTGTTGGTATGGTTACTGTTGGAGGCTTTTAGCCAGATTTATATTGAGAATCAAGAGGAAACAGCCCAGCAGAATGATTCAAAACATTGTGAGTTTGACCAGAAAGAAAGCTCCAGTAAAATTTCAGCCTACAAAATGGAACAGGGGAGAAATTGGTCACTGAAAAGACTAACAAGAAAAAACTAAGTATTTTAGAAGAAGACAACAAAAAAGATGGCCTGAAGACATTATAAGAACCAACAGGACTCTAGCCTTTGCAGCCTCAGAGTTGCAAAGGTGAAAGACTTTGCTTCCAGAAGAGAGTCCCAGAGCACCATGTTCCAGATTGTCAACAGCCTAGGGAAGTTGTTCAATGGGATTTGGTTCTGAGGCGGACCTCAGAACCGCTGGACCCCTATAGCCAAGAGAGAAGGAAGCCTGGTTACTACTCCAGCTGGCAGAGTTTGGCATCATCCACAAAGTGCTGGTTTTAAGTGTAGGCAGAATGCAAGAACTGTGGGGTCAGTCAGGATGGCTTCCACCCAGATTTGAGAAGAAGGCCTGGGAGGCTAGGCAGTGTGCCCCTGAGAGGGCAGTGTGTGAAGCTGTGAGTGTGAAGCTGAAGGTGCAGTGGAGATTCCAGAAGTTTGGAAAAGCCAGGAATATGGATCATCTGAGGAAAACTGCAAGGAGAGAATAGAGACAGCCCAAGAGAGAAACCATGGAGGCTACCACTACTGGAGGTGACATAGGGGTAGAGCCACCCAAGCCCTTTGGAGCTCACATTTTGCCACAGATTGCCTTGGATGCTACATGTGGAACTACAGGACTTAATGTTTGCCCTGCTGAATTTTGGACTTGCTTTAGTTCCATTCCTTTGTATCCCCATTTGTAACTTTTTCAATGGACGTGTCTACCTTGTACCATTGAATGTTGGAAGTGTTTAACTTTGTTTTCATTTGTACAGGGGCTTGCAGCTAAGAGTTTGCCTTAAATCTCAGAGGAGACTTGGGACTTGGACTTTTCAGCAATACTGAAACTGTTAGGACTTTGGCAACTCTTAGAGATGGACTAAATGCCTTTTGCATAAAGGCATGAGTCTTTGGGGGGAGGTTGGAAGGAATGTTCTGGATTATATCTAGATGTCCACCTAAAGCCTAATGCAGTCAAGGGGGTGGGCTTTTGCAGAGGTGGCTGAATCTAGAGTATGCGATTGATTCATGGTGCAATGCTAGGGTTAAGGGTGATAGAATTAAGGGTGGGTGATTACTAAATCAGTCCATGATTGGTTTGGCACCACCCTAATCCTGGTAGCCTGGATCCAATATGAGGGACATAAAGATGCTTGTCTTCCCCCTTGCTTTCTTGCTCTTGATGTCTTCTGCTTTCCATGAACTGGTTCTCCTTTGCAATCCCCCTCAGCCAAGCCACCCTGCCTTGGAAGCAGCTGATTATGGACTGAAAGTTCTATAAACTGCAAGCTAAACCAGCTGTTTGGAAAATCCTTATTCCTAGATAGCATCATGAGGGAAATGCCTAAACTCAGATCAAATACTTTCAGAGCCTCTTTCTCAGTAAACTTTGGGAGATGTGATCATTTTGCCTTTCCCCCTTTAACTTTGGGTGTCAGGTATTTTGTCTCAGCAATGAGAGAAAAGTAACTAAGACACCATTTTACATCAATCAACACTGACCAAGTAGGTACTTGTAAAGACAGAAAAAAAGATCTAAGGAGTCTTTATGCACAGCTGAGGAGAAAAGGGTCAAACAAATGATACAAGCAGCTAATGCTATTAAAAGTCAGAAGAGGGAACAGTCCTTCATGCTGGAGTGATCTGCCTGTCCAAGAAATGGCATCTGATCTGGATTATCCCCAGGAGGAGAAGAGTATGTATATTATAGCACTTCCCCTTTCTTTTATGCCTTTTAGGCTGTTGAATTAAACAGTCTTTAAATGTTTCACAAATAATAATCATTTGGACTCTGTATGGTCTAAAAGAAAATTGTGAGACAGTACAATTCCACTTGGAAATGTTTGAAATACTTTTGGCAAACGGTATAGACAGTAGATTTTTCTAATCACTAAATACACACAGAAGTAAAGGTTCTTTTGAACATTCTTGGAAGGGGGAAATGTCTAATATAGAGAAATCAGAAGACCCAAGATTCACTGTAGAAGCCAGCCCTCATGTGCCAGGCCCTCAAATGGGCATTCTACCATATCTACCAACTGTTTGAAAAATCCTTATTCCTAGATAGCATGATGAGGGAAATTCCTAAGCTCAGATCAAATACTTTCAGAGTCTCTTTCTCAGTAAACTTTGGGAGATGTGATCATTTTGCCTAGTTGTAAAGTCATATATATAACTAAACTGTCATTTCCTCTTTCCATGTGAAGTCATAGATAGGCTTCACAACTTGCTACTTTTTTTTCATTCATAACCTAACAACTAATTTTCTTTTTTTTTTTAAAAAAAGAAGAAAAAAGGGGCTGGTGAGATGGCTCAGCGGCTTAAGCGCCTGCCCGGCAAGCGTGAGGGCCCGAGTTCGACTCCCGGAACCCACATACGAAAAAGGGGCCGGTGATATCGCTCAGCGGCACGGGCACCTGCTGGTGCTCGAGGTCCTGAGGTCAACCCCCCGGTACCCACAAAAAAAAAAAAAAAAAAAAAGAAAAAAGAAAACAAATCAAAAAAGAACAAAATTTCAAAACAACATAATAGGAGGGTAACAATGGTTAATACATTACGTATTGTTATCTTTCAGTTAGTTATTCAGGGTACCAGATATCAGCATTCAATTATCCAAACATTACTGGCACAAACCTTACTCTTCAATGAACTAAGTAAAATTAGTAGTGTATCTATCTTAACCCTCTTATATATAAATACAATTTTTATCTTTTCCCTTCTTTCTTTTCCCCATTCCAGTCTCTCTTTCTTATTGACCAGTTTCTTTTTGATTCACCGTGTCTATTGTACATTTTGGATATTATTTACTCTTTCAGTTTCTCATACTAGAGAGACAATACGATGCTTACACATGTGCGTCCTGTTTATTTCACTTATGAGTATTTTCTCGAGTTGCATCCATTTACCTATAAAAGTCTCCAGTTTATCCTTCTTTATGGCTGAATAGTACTCCATTGTATAAAAATACCACATCTTTCTTATCCATTCCTCAGTTGATGGGCATTTGGGTTTTTTCCAAGATCTGGCTATTACAAATTGTGCTGCTATAAACATGGGTGCACATATATCACTGTGGTACGATGTTTTTAATTCTTCTGGGAAGATGCCCAGAAGGGGAATAGCTGGGTCAAATGGGACCTCCAACCCTAGTTTTTTGAGGTATCTCCACACTGACTTCCACAGTGGCTGTACCAGTCGACACTCCCACCAACAGTGAAGAAGGGTTCCTTTTTCCCCACAGCCCCTCCAGCATTTGTTATTAGTTGATTTCTTTATAGTAGCCATTCTTTCTGGGGTGAGATGGTATCTCAGTGTTGTTTTAATTTGCATCTCTCGAATGACTAGTGATGTTGCACATTTTTTTGTATATTTATTTGCCATTAGTATTTCTTCATCTCAGAAATTTGTATTCATCTCAGATGCCCATTTTTGGAGTGGGTCTTTAAATTTGGGAGGTCTGATTTTTTTGAGTTCTTTATATGTTCTCGATAGTAATCCTTTGTCTGAGGAACAGCTGGCAAACATTTTTTCCCACGTTGTGGGTTGTCTCTTCACTCTGTTGGTGGTTTCTCCTGCTGTGCAAAAGCTTTTTAATAAGATGAGATCCCAGTTGTTGATTCTTTGGGATAGTTCCCGTGCGGTTGAGTTTTTATTTATAAAGTCTTTGCCTACACCAATGTCTTCAAGGGTTTTACCTATCCTACCTTCCAGCAGATTTAATGTTTCTGTTTTAATATTTAGATCTCTGATCCATTTTGAATTTAGTTTAGTACATGGTGAAAGATATGGGTCTAGTTTTAATCTTTGGCATGTGCAGAGCCAGTTTTTCCAGCACCATTTATTAAAGAGGTTATCTTTCTTCCAGTGAATGTGTTTGGCGCCTTTGTCAAAGATAAGGTGGCTTAGTATGTCTGGGGTTGTTTCAGCATCTTCTAATCTGTTCCATTGATCTTTAGGTCTGTTTCTTTGCCAGTACCACACTGTTTTTATCACAGTTGCTTTATAGTATAATTTCAAGTCGGGGATTGTGATCCCCCCTGCCTCGCCTTTGTTGCCCAGAATTGCCTTTGCTATTCTAGGTCTCTTCTGATTCCAAATGAATTTTAGGATTGTTTTCTTTAATTCTGTGAGATATACTGTTGGAATTTTGATTGGAATTGCATTAAATCTGTGTAACAATTTTGGAAGTATGGCCATTTTCACTATATTGGTTCTTCCTATCCAGGAGCAAGGGATATCTTTCCATTTTCTGATATCCTCTTCAATCTCCTTTTTCAGAGTACTGTAGTTTTCAGTGGAGAGGTCTTTTACATCCTTTGTGAGGTTGATTCCTAGGTATTTCATTTTTTTGGATGTTATTGTGAAAGGTATTGTTTCCCTAATTTCTCTTTCAGTAAGTTTGTTATTTGTGTACAGGAAGGCTATTGACTTTTGAGTATTGACTTTGTATCCAGCTACACTACTGAATTTGCTTATTAAATCTAGCAGTTTTTTAGTGGAGTTTTTGGGGTCTTCTGTGTAGAGTATCATGTCATCTGCAAATAATGATAATTTAACTTCTTCCTTTCCAATCATTATTCCTTTTATTTCTTTCTCTTGTCTAATCGCCCTGGCTAAAGTTTCCAGAACTATGTTGAATAAGAGTGGGGACAGTGGACATCCTTGTCTTGTTCCTGATTTTAGAGGGAAGGCTTTCAGTTTTTGTCCATTTATTATAATATTGGCTGTTGGTTTGTCATAGATAGCTTTTAACAGATTGAGATAAAGACCATCTGTTCCAATTTTCTGTAGAGTTTTTATCATGAAAAGGTGCTGGACTTTGTCAAAAGCTTTTTCTGCATCTATTGAGATGATCATATGATTTTTGCCTTTGGTTCTGTTAATATGGTGTATTACATTTGTTGATTTACGTATGTTGAACCATCCCTGCATCCCTGGGATGAATCCAACTTGGTCATGGTGTATAATCTTCTTGATGATTTGCTGGATTCTGTTTGCCAGTATCTTATTGAGGATTTTTGCATCTATGTTCATTAGGGAGATTGGCCTGTAGTTCTCTTCCTTAGTTGGGTCCTTCTCTGATTTTGGTATCAGGGTAATGCTTGCTTCCAGGAATGAATTTGGGAGTATTGATTCCCTTTCAATTTCATTAAAAAGTTTGAGAAGTAGTGGTGTTAGGTCTTCTCTAAATTTCTTGTAGAATTCAGCAGTGAATCCATCAGGGCCTGGGCTTTTCTTTGTGGGGAGGTTTTTAATTACATCTTCAATTTCATTGGTTGATATTGGTTTATTTAGGATTTTTAAATCTTCTTGATTCAGCTTTGATAATTCATACGTATCTAAGAATCTGTCCATTTCTTCTGCATTTTCCATCTTAGTAGAGTATAAATTTTCAAAATAGGTATAGATGATCTTCTGGATTTCTGCAGGGTCCGTCGTGATATCACCCTTTTCATTTTCAATTACATGGATTTGAGTCTTTTCTTTTCTTTTTTTAATAAGGTTGGATAAGGGTTTGTCAATCTTATTTATTCTTTCAAGGAACCAACTCTTTGCTTCATTGATTCTTTGTATTGTGTTTTTAGTCTCCAATACGTTAATTTCTGCTCTGATCTTTATAATTTCCTTCCTTGTACGAGCTTTTGGCTTAGCCTGCTCTTCTTTTTCTAGAAGTTTGAGGTTCACAATTAAGTTGTTTATTTGCGCTTGCTGTATTTTCCTGATATAGGTATTTAATGCTATAAATTTCCCTCTTAGGACTGCTTTCATTGTATCCCATAAGTTCCGGTATGTTGTACTGTCATTATCATTCAGTTGTAGAAAGTGTCTAATTTCTTCTTTAATTTCATCTGTGACCCATTGGTCATTCAGGCGGGTGCTGTTTAATTTCCATGTGTTTAGGGAGTTTTTGTGATTTCTTTTGCCGTTGATTTCCAATTTCATTGCACTATGGTCTGATAATATGCATGGGATAATTTCAATTCCTTTGCATTTACTTAAGCATGTTTTATGAGCTAGTATGTGGTCTATTTTGGAGAACGTCCCATGTGCAGCTGAGAATAATGTGTATTCTGATGTTGTGGGGTGGAACACTCTGTAGACATCTACTAAGTCCATTTGTTCAAAGGTTTGGTTCAGTTCTATTATTTCATTTTTGATTTTTTGTCTAGTTGATCTGTCTTTTTGTGACAGTGGAGTATTGAGATCCCCCAATATAATTGTATTAGTGCTTATTTGATTTTTCATGTCCTTTAATACTTGTTTTATATAGCTTGGTGCACTGGTATTTGATGCATATATATTTATGATCATTATCTCTTCCTCTTGGATTGTTCCCTTTCCAAGGATGTAATGACCGTCTTTATCTCTCTGAATCATTCTTGGCTTGAAATTCACTTTGTCTGCAAAAAGAATAGCTACCCCTGCTTTTTTCTGGGTTCCTGTGGCATGGAGTATTGTTTTCCATCATTTGACTTTCAGTCTATGAATTTCTTTCTGAATTAAATGTGTTTCTTGTATACAGCATATTGTTGGATCTTGCTTCTTGATCCATTTTGCCAGTCTGTGCCTTTTGATTGGTGAATTGAGACCATTAACATTGATGGTTAAAACTGATATGTATTGACTTATACTTGTCATGTTATTTTCCTGTTGTTGGTTCCCCCTGTTTTTTTTCCCCCCCTCTCCCTCTGTTTAATTATCTGCCCTGCCTGGTAGATTCCTTCTTTTGGGGTTCCTGGAGTTGTAGTCCTTGTTATCTCTTTCTAAAATGTCCTTCAGAACATTTTGGAGTGCTGGTTTGGTGGTCATAAATTTTCTCAGATGTTCTTTTTCCTGGAAGTATTTTATTTCTCCATCAATTTTGAAAGACAGTTTTGCAGGGTACCTCAATCTGGGTTGAAAATTATTTTCCTTTAGAGCTTGAAATACATCATTCCAAGCTCTTCTTGACTTGAGGGTTTGTGCGGAAAAGTCAGCTGTGATTCTGATGGGCTTTCCTTTATAGGTGATTTGTCTCTTGTCCCTAACAGCTTTTAAGATTCTGCTCTTCTGTTGAATTTCTGGGATCTTGACTATGATATGTCTGGCTGAAAATTTTTTTTGGTCGTGGCTAGTTGGAGTTCTGTAAGCCTCATTTATATGAAAATCAAATTCTTTTTCTCTACCAGGGAAATTCTCTGTGATAATGTCTGTGAAAATGGTCCTGATGTCCTTTATGCTATCTCCTGCTTTTTCATTGATTCCAATTAATCTTAAGTTATTTCTCTTTGTGTCGTCTAGCAGCTGCTGGACTGATTTTTCATGGTCCCTTGCTTTTTTTTTTTTAAGAATTCTTTCTTTTCATTATCACTAATCGCAAGCCTGTCTTCTATATCTGAGATCCTGTCCTCACATTGGCTTAATCTGCTACAAATACTTTCAATGGAATTTTTGTTCTCCTGGATATCTGCTTGAATCTGCCTTATGGATTCCATTTCTTTCCTATGCTGAGCATTCATGGTTTCCATCATTTTCTTAAGCTCATCTATTTTTTTTGTCTGTGTCTGCTCTAGCATCCTTAAGCATGGTCTTCATTGTGGACATTATCTCTGCAGTTACCTGAGAAATTATTTCTGATTTAAGTTTTTCCAGAGCCTCATTCACTGCTTTGTTGTTACCACTTCAGAGATGTCAGGTGGGTGGCTTTCGGATTGTCCCACCTCATTGCCCCCTAGGTTTGCCTTTGGTGAATTGCATGTGTGGGGTTGCATCTTGTTTAAGTGTTGTCTCATTTTCTTTTCTTTCTTTAATTCCTGGGGTGATGTTTGTAAATTACCTATGGTAGGTTCCTTTATTGCTAGTGTTTAAAATCCTTAGGAGATGACTACTTCTCTGTGGTATCTTCCAGGTGTAGCTTATTTTTGGGTTTTGAGCCTGCTGCAAGATCCTACCTCTTCAATTTGTTGGGCATGAGCAGTTGCTGCCTGTTTGGCCCAGTCCTTGGTTCTTTGGTACTGTGCCACTGTATTTTCTGTGACCCTTAGTCAATCTCAGTCATGGAATACCAGGAAGAAAAGCTATTTAGAACAATTATGTCACTTTTGGCTATAATGGTACCTAAAGCATCAAACACAGCCTAGAGAATGACAGTCTGAGCTAACCAGTTATTTGCCACTTTTAACCATATGAAGTAGAGTTGCAGTTATATAACAAAATCTAAAACACACCAGAAAAATTATATGCAGTATATAAGTCCTTAACATGTCAATTTGGCCCTCAGGATTTTAAATTTAAAATGAGTTAAGGAGGAAATAGAAAATTGGGAGGAGAGGAAGGAATTAGATGTATGGCAGGAGGACCAAGAGGGATCCCGTTGACATTGGGAAACTGGTGTAGAGGACTGGTGGGAAAAAGAGAAGGAAGGGATAAAAGGAAGAACAGATCAGAACCACAATCACAAAGAGGTTAGAAGCGCTGTTTACACTCATGTAAAAACCAGATAGAATAATGAAGGAAAGAGGAAATAGACAAACAGAAACAAAAACGAAGAGAAAAACAAAACAAACAAAACAAAAATAAAACCCCACAAAAACAAAACAAAACAAAACAAGAAAAAACCCCTTCACCAGAACAAAAAACAAATGAGAGAAAAAAAAAAAAAAAAAGGAAAAAGAATCAGTTCCAGGTGTTGACTGTGCTGTAGGCAGGCACCGTGTGATGACAGAGCCCTGTTCTGTGCAGGTCTGTCCCAGCAAGCCAGGAGCAGCCCTTTGGCGGGGCAGTGAGCAGAAGCCTGTACTCTCAGGCGGAGACCAGTCTCATTTGCCTGCCGCTGTCAGCGCACTTACCGCGGGCCTGAGAGCCGCAGCGCCCATGCTGAGTCCCGAGTGATGTGTTTTCGCGCCACGCTGAGTTTCGCTGCACCCCCCACAATGGCGCCCGGCCAATTGCTCTCTGGCACCGGACAGCTGGGCCTCAGAGGCACTCACCACTGGCCAGCGCAGTCTTTTGCTGCTCCCCTGCACCGCCGCTGTCTCACGATCCTCCGCGGGGGCCCCTGGGGGCGCTGGCTGTCAACGTGTGTCTGCAGATTTGAGCTTCTGTAGCGCCGCAGTTCCTGGGACAGGGAGAAGGTGCCATGTTCTCTTCCTTCTTCTTTGTTGAAAGTCCTAATTTTCAATTACAATCTATGAGAAAGGCATTATGAGTAGTGTTTTGCAGGATCCATAAATCCTAAGATGTAAAACCTATTTTTTAACTGCAGATGGCTTCCAACTGATGGTTAACTTATCATTTTTAAACTTTACAATGGTATAGAAGTGATACACATTCAGTGGAAACCATACTTCATATTTTTATCTTTTCCTTGGGCTACCCATAGAATATTCTCTAGTATGTTGGACAGGAGCAGCAGACTACAGCTCCCAGTCAGCCCTGCAGTCACAAGGGAAGACAACTAGTACTCTACAAGGTAATGTGTTGCTGGTAGTTTAGGTATAAATGCATTTTCAACTTACGATGGATTTATCAAGTGATAACACCATCATAAATCAATAAGCATAAGTAATTTATTGATGAGGAACATTTTTAATAGTTGGTAGATAAATTAGTGATGCTATTTGGTGTGTGATAAGAGACATGAAGTGGGAGACGTTAGAGTTCAGTCACTAACAAAGTGCTCTAGTTACTTACCATATCTCTTTTGTATGTGGGTACTGGAAGTTGAACTCAGGACCTCACGCTTGCCAGGCAGGCGCTTATGCCGCTTAGCTATCTCACCGGCCCCTCTCTTTTCGTACTTGGTCCCAATAAGCAGCTGACACAATGTTTTAATCTCACTTTGAGTTAATGTTGCTAAATTCAAACTATACTGTTTTTATACAGAGCAGGCTTATTGGGATATTTGAAATAATTTTTGGAGTGATTTTTAAAAGAAAATTTTTTGATTTTATAGCAAGAGTGATTTTTCCTCAAGAGGAGTCCTCAAAATGTGATGTAATGTCAACATGTTATTTTAGAACTTCAAGTTTCATGCTGTTTCATGATGGGCATAGAAATCACCAGGTCTCCTGGTAATCTTTATCTATAGGAAAGCATCGATATGGGGTGATTGGGGTAGCATTTGGAAGGAGGGATGTCTAAGTGAAGGTCATCAATAATTAGAAATGAGAGATCATAATTATATTGTTGAAACATAGCATTGTTAAAATAGTCACATCTTTTGGAATGTTATTACTCAGAAAAATCCAAAGATGTATTCAATGTGGTCATCTTCGAGGCACACATTTCAGGAAATGAAAGTGGCATTGCTCTTATTTCAACGTTGAGAGATGTGTGTTATTATCTTCAACCTGTCACAGTTTTCCACACTGACAGTACATGTCGTCGGTGCTTATTTTTCTTTCAAAATTCAGTGAAATTCTCAGAACTGGATGAGACAACAAGAAAAATAGCTGTTATGAAGTCTGTGTTTTGCACAAGTATTCTTAGTATTAAGTCAAAGCATCTCCCTCAGATATCTGAATCTTGGCACTTTAACAAGGACTCAGATTTGAAGCAGGGTGCTGTGGTGCAGATACTGGGAAAAAACTACAGTAGATGCAATCACATGACAGGTATTTCCTGTGTTCTGTATAATTCCTATGCCAGGGACGTGATTAAACTGCAGTACTGGGTGGCCAAGGAGTTAGTGCCAGGCCACAGAGCCATAGGTATAGCCAAAAGTAAGACAGACTGCGTTTTAGAAACATAGATCGTTGATTCTCAGCCTAAATCACTATTGACACACAGGTCACATGAGCTATGATGTGGATTATGTACAGTGAGTGTGCAGACCCCAGCTCTGAGGCTACCATCCATAAAAGCATATTAGAATGCAAGTGAAACTAGATGACATTATTTCAGGGGTAGGTTTAAAGTCATTCTAAATTATAAAACAAAGTCATCCTATGAACTTCGCTCATTTGACACCTTATTAAGTGATAGTCAGTTGCTCTGTTACACTTAAGACCCATGAAGGGATGTCATGAAGTCCAAGACCTGTCATTTTCTTGTAGCTGTTCCTAGTTTGGGAATAGTGGGAAGAGAGTCACAGGGTCCATTCTTAGCCCTACTTCCTCCCACTCCTGTCTTAACTACCTGATAATCTGCTTCAAAAATGAAATTACATTTGATTATAACCCAAAATAAGACAGTATTTACCTTCTTTTATTTTTCTTACCATATCCACTCATTAATCTGGGTGATAAGTTATTTAAGGATCTCATTAGGTGAGTAGACCATAAAAAGGAATGAATTTGGGAGATACATAAGGTTAAGAATTATGGGACTTGGAAAAGTGGTGTTTATTTTATACCTGGTACAGTACAGGGGACACATTTTACGGTTCTTCTGTTATTTATCTTGTCATTCACACACTAAGAAACAGAAAAGGAGAAGCCAAATAGCCTTAAAGCAAGGGAAAATAAATACTATTTAAAAATATTCAGAGTAACAGCATATGCACCATAATTCAGAATAGAAACTAAATTTAAACTGGGAAGAAGTGTGACAAAAATGAAACCTTTTTAGAAACAAAAGAGAAAGACTTTCTTTTACTAAACAGAGTTTTTGCTGCTAAGTTATAATTTCCGTTCAAAACCACTGCCTCTACCTGGGTACTTGGATTTTTTAAGTCATAGAACAGAAGAGAACTGAGACAAACTCATAACTAGGACAAATGGCATTTCCAATGATATTAAGATACTCTGAGTAGCCAGTTGATAGAGGAAACAGTTTCCTTTTGGATTAGAAAGGAACATTTTAGGTGGATTGAAATATTTTTTTCTCATAGAAGAATGATTATAGTGTACTTGTCCCATTAAACACTTTCTTTTTTTAAATTTTATTTTAAAGAGAAAGAAACAATGATACAGAATTTCAACACAAGATAATAGGAGATTATCACAGTAGCTTAGTAGTATAGTTTCTTTTCTCTCTTTTTTTTTTTTTGTGGGTAGTGGGGGTCGAACTCAGGACCTCGAGCGCCAGCAGGTGCCCATGCCGCTGAGCGATATCACCAGCCCTTTTTTCGTAGGTGGGTACCAGGAATTGAATTCAGGACCTTGCGCTTGGCAGGCAGGCGCTTATGCCCCTGAGCTATCTCACCAGCCCTGTAGTATAGTTTCAAGTCAGGGATTATGATGCCTCCTGCCTTGCTTTTGTTGACCCAGATTGCCTTTGCTCTTCTAGGTCTCTTCTGTTTCCAAATGAATTTTAGGAATGTTTTCTCTAGATCTATGTGGTATGCTAATGGCATTTTGATCGGGATTGTACTAAATCTATGTAACAGTTTTGGGAGTATGACCATTTTTATAATGTTGGTTCTTCCTATCCATGAGAGGATATCTTTCCATTTTCTGATATCTTCTTCAATCTCTTTTTTCAGAGTGTTGTAATTTTCAATGTATAGATCTTTTATTTCCCTTGTTAGATTGATTCCTAAAGATTTCATTCTTTTTTTGATGCTATTGTGAAGGATGTAGAAATTCCCTAATTTATCTCTCACTGAGTTGTGTAGAGGAATACTATTAATTTTTGAGTGTTGACTTTGTATCCAGCTATGCTACTGAACTTGGGTTAATATTTCTAGAAGTCTTTTGGTAAGTTTTTGGGGTCTTCTATGTAGAGTATCATGACATCTGCAAATAATGATAATTTAACTTCTTCTTTTCCTATCCTTATTTCTTTTATTTCTCTGTCTTATCTAATTACTCTGGCTAATGTTTCCAGAACTATATTGACTAGGAGTGGTGATAGTGGACATCCTTGTCTTGTTCTTGATTTTAGAGTGAAATCTTTCAGTTTTATTCAATTTAGTATGATGTTGGCTGTTGGTTTATCATAGATGGCTTTTATCAGATTGAGGTAAAGACCATCTATTCCTATTTTCTGTAGGGTTTTTATCATGAATGAGTGTTGGACTTTGTCAAAAGCTTTTTCTGCATCTCTTGAGATGCTCATGTGATTTTTGTCTTTGGCTCTATTGATATGGTGTATTACATTTATTGATTTGAGTATGTTGAACCATCCCTGCATTCCCGGGATGAATCCCTCTTGATCATGGTATATAATCTTGTTGATGATTTGCTGCATTCTGTTTGCTAGTATCTTACTGAGGATTTTTACATCTATGTTCATTAGGGATATTGCCCTGTAGTTCTCTTTTTTGGTTGAGTCTTTCTCTGGTTTTGGTATCAGAGTAATACTTGCTTCCAGGAGTGAGTTAGGGAGAATTCCTTCCCTTTCAATTTCATTAAAGAGTTTGAGGAGTATTGGTGTTAAATCTTCTCCAAATTTCTTGTAGAATTCAGCAGTGAATCCATCAGGACCTAGGCTTTTCTTTGTTGGTAGGTTGTTAACTACATTTTCAATTTCATTAACTGATATTGGGTTATTCAGAATTTAATATCTTCTTAATTCCACTTTGGTAATTCATATGTTTCTAGGAATCTGTCCATTTCTTCTGTGTTTTCCATCCTATGTGAGTAAAGATTTTTGAAGTAGATATTGATGATCTTCTGAATTTCCATAGGATCTGTAGTGATTTCACCCTTTTCATTCCTTATTGCATGAATTTTTTTTTTCCTTTTTTGATAAGGTTGGCTAGGGTTTTATCAATTTTATTTATTCTTTCAAAGAACCAACTCTTCGATTCATTAATTCTTTGTATTGTTTGCTTAGTCTCAATTGCGTTAATTTCTGCTCTATTCTTTATAATCTCCTCCCTTGTATGAGCTTTCGACTTGACTTGCTCTTCTTTTTCTAGAAGCTTGAGGTGCAACATTAGGTTATTTGTGCTCGTTCTGTTTTCCTGATGTGAGAATTCACCACTTTAAATTTGCCTCTGATGACTGCTTTCATTGCATCCCACAGGTTCTGGTAAGTTGTATTTGCATTTTTGTTGATTGTAGATATTGTTTAATTTCTTCTTTTATTTCATCTGTGACCCATTGGTTGTTCAGGAGGTTGTTATTTAATTTCCATGTGTTTATGGAGTTTTTGCAGTTTCTTTTGCCATTAATTTCCAATTTCATTGCACGATGGTCAGATAATATGGATGGGATAATTTCAATTCCTTTGCATTTACTTAAGCATGTTCTGTGGGCTAGTATATAGTCTATTTTAGAGAATGTCCCATGTGCAGCTGACAAGAATGTGTATTCTGATCATGTTGGGTAGAACACTCTGAAAACATGTACTAAGTCCATTTGTTCACCGGTTTGGTTCAGTTCTGTTATTTATTTGCTGACTTTTTGTCTAGTTGATCTATCTTTTTGTGACAATGGGGTATGACGTTTCCCCGTAACAATTGTGTTATTGCTTATTTTATTTTTCATGTCTATTAATATTTGTCTTATATAGTTGTGTGCTCCCGTATTTGGTGTATACATATTTATGATTGTTATCTCTTCCTCTTGAAGTTTTTCCCTCACAAGTATTAAGTGACCTTCTTTATCCCTTTTGATCATTTTTGGTTTGAAGTTCACATTGTCTGCAAACAGAATAGCTACCCTGCTTTTTTCTGGGTTCCTGTTGAGTGAAGTATTTTTTTTCCATCCTTTGACTTTTAGTCTATGAATTTCTTTTTGAGTAAAATGTGTTTCTTGTATACAGCATATTGTTGGATCTTGTTTCTTGATCCATTCTGCCAGTCTGTTTCTTTTGATTAGTGAATTGAGGCCATATATATTGATGGTTATAACTGATATGTATTCACTTGTCTTTGTCTTGGTATTTTCCTGCTGTTGGTTCCCTACTTCTCCTCTCTGTTTATTTGCTTGCCCTGCTTGGTGGTTTCTTTCTGTTGTTGTTCTTGGAATTGTGGTCATTTTTGTCTCTGTCTAGAGTATCTTTCAGTACCCTTTGTAGTGTTGGTTTAGTGGTCATGAATTTCTTTAGTTGTTCTTTGTCATGGAAGTATCTTATCTCTCGATTAATTTTGAAAGATAGTTTTGCAGTGTACGTCAATGTGGGTTGGAAGTTGTTTTCTTTCAGAACTTGAAATACTTCACTCCAAGCTGTTCTTGACTTGATGGTTTGTCTTGAGAAGTCTGCCATGATTCTGATGGGCTTTCATTTATAGGTAATCTATTTCTTTTGTCTAATACCTTTTAATATTCTGTTCTTGTGCTGAATTTGTGGTCTTGATTATTATATGTCTGGATGTAGATTTATTTTGGTTGTGGCTAATTGGAGTTCTATATAACTCACTTATCTGTATGTCAGATTCTTTTCCCATGCTTGGGAAATTTTCTGCTATTACTTCCGCAAATAGTTTTTTATGTCATTTGTGTTGACTCCTGGTTTTTCACCAACACCAATTATTCTTATATTATTTTTCTTTGCATTGTCTTGCAGCTGTTGAATTATTTCCTGCTCTTTTGTTATTTTCAAGATATTTTTCCTTTCATGATCCCTAGCCACAATCCTGTCTTCAAGGTCTGAAAGTCTGTCTTCAGTTTCATTCAAGAGGTTTTGTCAGCTTTCAATGCAATTTTTAATTTCCTGGATAGCTGTTTGAATCAGTTTCATGCATTCTATTTCTTCCTACATTGATCATTCACTCTTTTCATCCTCTTTCTATTATCATCTATGTTTTTATTTATCTGCACTCTAGATTTGCTGAACAATTCCTGTATAAATGTTGACATTTTGTTTTTTACCTGAGAAATTATTTCTGATCTGATTTCCTCTATAGTCTCATGGACTTGTTTCTTTACTTCTGTTGCTATCATTTCAGGAATTTCAGGTGTGTGTCTTCCAATTTCTTCTATGTTGATGTCTCCTGGACTTGTTCTAGGTGGGCAGGAGGCCTGAGATTGCATTTTGTTTCTTCAACTTATCATTTTCTATTTCAAAAAAAATTTTTATTTTGTTTTCTGTGATGGTCCTTGTGAGTTTTTGTAGTAGGTGTCTATATCACTGGTATCAAGGCCTCTCTAGAAAAAAGTCTGTTCTTCAGGGATGTCTTCTGTGTGTAGGAGATTCTTGGTTTGTCTGTCACAAAATCCTACCTTCCCAATTAAGAGTGGGATGTTGGTATCTGTTTGGTTCAGTCCCCAATCCCTTGGTGTAGGGCTGTGGTGAGGTTATTACCCTAGAGCTTCCCAGTATTGTTACAGAAGGGAGAACAGCTGGTTACAGCAGATATGACATCCTAGCCAAAGTAGTAAAATTAGCAATAACAATATCATCAAGCATAATTTAGAAACTGACAAACTGTAGTAGCTATTGATTTTGTACTTTAGACCATAAGAGCAGAGTCTATAGTTATATATCAGAACCGATCATAAATTAGGATTTTGTAAGCAAAGTGTTTCCCCTTTATAGAATGGTTTTACCCTATGGTGGGGGAATTTAGGGAGGATATTGTATAAAACAAAGATAACTGGAAAGGAAATAGAATCAAGGCTGGAGGATAAAGGATGATCATGCAAGGTTTGGGAAACTAGAGAAGAGGGTAGAAAAGAAAGAACGAAGGAGTATTTGAGGGATTATCTGAACTCGGTCTCCGGGTTTGAGGGATGAGATTAGTTTTCTGTGGCTGGAGTTCTCCCCAGCCATTTAGAAAAGAGAGAAAAAAGGAACAGAAAGAAAGAGAAAGAAAAGAAAGAAAGGAAGAAAGGAAGGAAGGAAGAAAGGAAGGAGAAAAAGAAGAGAAAAAACTTGAGAGAAAGGGGCCGGTTACTGAGTCCTGGATTCTTCCTGAGCTGTTTACTGTTCCCTCGGATGCCTCAGTCACCTTTATTGTTATTGTTACTTTGGACTTTTCATGCTACTAGTCTTGCCTGTCCATCCTGTGTGCCTTAGTTGGGGCCCTACTGTGTCACTGGTGTTCCCTCATTTCTCTGGGCCTTCCAGAGCAGTTTACCTCAGTACTGGCAGTAGCGAGGGGAGGGGCCATTCTTTGGACCTTCCGGAGTGGTTCACCTGGTTCACAGCAGCGATGGCGATTGGAGGGGCCACTCTCCTCCGCATCCTTCACCTGGGTTCCTGGGTGCTGGAGAGGCAATGAGAGGGGTCGCCCACCTCCATGTCCTTTGGAGGTTTCCATCCTTGATGTGCTGGTTCTGTTGCTTCTGTGCCTTTGAAAACCTTAGTGTCTGCTAGGTGTCCAGTATGAGTTTGTGTTCGCTCACAAACTGGAAAAGCAGAGGTAAGGCTCCAAACCAGGTTTCTGTGGGCCTTTGCTCTGCAGACCTCGCCCTGTAAGGTGGCGACAGCCCCTTTTTAAGAGAAGTCTATTAAACACTTTCAGCTCTCATCATTATTACCAATTTTCCTTCTTGGAAAACTGAATGACCACTGGCTTTGCCTTTGTGTGTATGTATAGGAAGTTCACAAAACAAAAGGGAAGATGAAGGAAGCCAGTGAAATATGAAAAATGTCTCAGTTTGGACCAGACTCAAAACTGAATGGTCATGTTGGAAAGACATGGGAAGTTTTGGTTTTGCTTAATTACAAATACACAGAAAAATCTCCTGGATACTCTTTCGTCGAACACACATGTATTGAGCATCTGTTCCCTTCTAGATTCCAAGGACACATGAAGAGTGATACGTAATCCTTGCTAGCAAGGAGCTTAGATTGGGAAGAGGACGCAGATCTGTAGTCAAAGGGTGCTTCAAGTACTTGTAAGAAATCTGCAGAGGGCGGGGTGTATGCACAAAGGAGATGTCAATTTGATCTAAGCCAAAGAAAGGATGAAATGGGTTCATTCACTCAGCAAGTGTGGCTTCAGCTCCTGCCATGTACGCAGAACTGCTCTAGGCCTTTGGAATATATGTAACAGTAAACAAAGCAGACAGGTCCTTTCTACCATAGAGCTAACTTATTGGGGGCTGGAGGAAGGCAAATATACAAATGCAGAACAAATATACAAATGCAGAAGATAATTACAGATGGTCATGAATGCTGAAAACAGATAAAGTGGAGTTAATGAAGCGGGTGACAGAGAGAGAAAGGGAGATGACTAGATGGTCAGACAACAGTGGAAACGGTTCCTCATTCATAGCAATTTTGCTCATGCAGTTCCTTCTGTTCAGAGCAGTCTTCCTGCAATGTCACCACCATTTTGTTGTAAAATGTGGGCTTTATTATTCAGTTATGGTGAAGCTAATAGAGCAGGAGACAATTGCTATTTAAGAGATAGTTTGTTTCAGTTCCCAGGAAGAGGGGACATGCCACACCATGCAGGCCCTGTGGCAAAGCCCTAGGGCTAGGAGTCACAGGGAATGAGGGAGAAAAATGAGCAAGAGCCTTTATTGTGGTTTCTCCAGTAAGGAAGAGGAGAGGCAGGATAAGCCGGCTTATGAATGGCGAGTTTGAATAGTTTCTGTGGGCTGTGTCATAGAGAGGCTCTCTCTAGTTGTCTGGTGTTTAGGCCTGGGATTGCAAAGACAGAGGAATAGCGTCTTCTAAAGTGTAGGAGACAGATTGAGGAAATGGTTCAGAATATTGTTTCTAATGGCTGGTTTACCTGTGAAAGCTGTTTGTTATTTCCAAGAGTTGCCATCCCTGGGAGCGGTAGTCTCTCCCAAGTCAATGAGATCTCAGGTAATAAAGCATCAAAAATACCGAAGTAGGGCCAGTGATATAGTTCAGCGGCATAAGTGCCTGCCTGGCTAGCGCGAGGTCCTGAGTTCGACTCCTGGTACCCGCATTAAAAAAAAAATACCGAAGTAAAAAATTATAGTTATACATACCCACCCTGACCTTTACCAAATTGATATCTGCTCTTCTGTTTTTGGTTCTGTATAGCTTCTCAGTTAAGCCTTTAGTAACTTTCATTCCAGGTCAAATCCCCTATTATGGGTACCCATAGACTCATATATCTACCCTTTGTAATCTTTACCTCAGTTATAAGTTTTCATTTATCTATAAGTTTTTTTTTTTAATTATTATCATTTTGGTTCCCTGTTCCAGGGGACTGTCCATACCACAAGGCCTGGGGCTTGCCTACTTTGTTTGCTAGGTATTGCCAGTTCCTGCCATCATTCAAACACTTGATGTGAATGTGTAGGTGGTTGTCATAGCTGGAGACAACCCAGAGTGGGCAGGGTTGAAGCACCACAGGATGAGATCAGCAGGGTCATGAATGTTGACTTTGTAAGCACACAGGAACCTATTAGTAAACAGATGATCAATATTAAAAAAGAGAGAGAATTGAGAATATGATACTGGAGGCAGAGATGGTAACTTATGACACTGTTGCACAGAGTCTAGACAAGAGTTATTGAGGGATAAAAAAAATAAATACTAAGGGGGGGGACAGACAGGACTGGGTGACTGACTAGATGCTAGAGAATAATGTGGACCAGCTTTGGAGTTCAGATGTGAATGGCTAGGTGTGGTAATTCTCCAAGAGAGAGGGTATAGAAAATGCAAGTTCACATAAAATAGGTTCACTTTGGACATGATGAGTTGAGTGTGGCTGTAGAGATATCCAAAAGATATCCTCTTACGGTTGGGAAAATGAATTCAGCATTTAGAAGAAAGGCTTGAGTTAACAATACAGATGTGGGAAGCATTAGCAAGCAATTAATTTGTAACTAAATTCTGTGATTTTTGCTGTGGCCATCTTTTTTCCCTGACTTAATGGTGTACCTTGTTTAGGACTTGGATATCTGGAAAGATCACATTCTTCATTTCAGTCTCCTTGCATCAATGATGAATCATGGTTTTATGGTTAGCAAATAGCAGTCAAATAAACTTTACTGTTGTTATTCCCCTCTAATGAAATCTGCTGTACACTTTCCATGTGACAAAATGCTGTGTAATTTCTTTTCACATATTAGCCCCATGACGACTTTAGGAGTTGGTTGAGTTTTCCATTTTGTAAGTGGAAAATAATGAGGTTCAGTGGTTGACCCAAGATTTGTGTCAACAGCAAGTGTCAGAGCTGGAGTTGACCAGATCTACTGACTCCATGGTCCTTGCTCTTCACCACCAGCCTGAGCTGCCTTTGAGTCCTGTGGTGGCTGCTGGTTTGTTCTGCCTGGAACACAATTATTCTTTCTTCCTTTAACATAAAAAAGACTTCTTTTTTTGAAGTCTAGAAGTATATATACAAAAACATTAATGGTGATTATCTCTGCATGGTAAAATTATGAATTTTTGTTTTCTTTTCCATACTTTGTATGTCCTGAATTTTATGAAATGAACATTTATTACTTTTTATAACCAGACACATAATGGCACTCTTTAACAAAATAGCAATTTTTTTTTGCTCATCCCACAATACTATAGTATCGTGGGCATTTACTGCAATTTTGCCATTGCTTCCCACTCCCATCACATTAATGGAAATCCTTAAAAGTAGTTTTATCAGTGCTTATTTTGTTTACACATGGCCTTAACCAAAATGACAAAATAATGATGATTTTGCTTAAAGCTCACAGAGCCCTTCTGCCTCAATAAGAGGAATGTGTGCTGTGGCATCATGGCCATAGGAGGGTGGGTGCTCTTTTCCCCTCAACTCCCCAATTTATAGGGTCTAACTGCTGAGGTACAAACTATGCCTGGCAAGGGGAATGGGACTTCTGACATATCTAGAAAGAACGGGAGTTTTGGGAACTCTATGCTTTTAAGGAGGAAAATGGAGAAATGAAAAAGGATGGGTTGGGGGCATTCTTACCTTATAACTGATGTTTCTTTCAACATAAACAAGTGCCGGTTCCTTCCTCATTGCTATTCAGTTAGCCACCGGCGTGTGTTCACTGAGCCTTCTCAGTTCTCAGCTAACATGCTTCGTTAGAGTAGACTTGGGGTTACGAAAATGATATCCTGAGAAAATGAAGAGGACTTGGAGGGTTTTAAAGAACAGTCTTCAAAAGAAACATAGTAAATCCCCTATTTAAATAATCTTGGTTCTCTATAATTCTGAACTGAACTGCTTTTAAGTTGTAAACTTCTAATTGGAAGAGACCCAGTATCTCCATATAACGATATAGAGAAGCCCAATAAAATTTAATTACTACTATATAGTTCACTCCATTCTTGTAATTGTATGTGCCCTTTTGGCAGCAGAACAGGTGGAGAAAAGTATTTTCCCCTCGCTCCATGCCCAACACCTTTTGCTTTGCAGAGCTTGGAGTTTTTGTGTCTGCTCACAGTCGCCTCTGTGGCCCTGGCACGGCGTGCTGCATCAGAACCCTGGGAGCCCCTTGAGCGATCTCCACGACACTCCCGAGGCCCTGGCTCCCCATCAGGCTTCTGAGGGATCGCAGGATGATTTGTGGTGTACCAAAGAAGTATTCCGGGCCCCGAAGCTGTTAAACTGGCTTCATAGATGTGTTTGCCAGAAACATACTCATCCCAAGGACAGGGTCCTGGAGTACACAGCGGAAGCTCCATGTGAGGAGTTAATCATTTTTTCCTCTATGGTAGAATTTACTAAGCCTAAGAAGATTTGAAAAACAAGTATAAACATTACTTGAGAAATTAGTGTTGGAGTCAACTTCTGTTTCCTTTGATAAAATCTGCTCAATGATAAGCCACGCTATCTTAACTGAATACCTATGAGTGGACCCCTACACATTTCAGTTGTAATGTATTTTACTGTTTATCTGTGATAAGCTTCATTTTATGATAAGCATTTATTACCTTTTAGTTGTTTTAGCAAACAGAGTCACTAAGTACCAAAATTTTAGGGCTGGTTTCTGAAGTCTTCTATCTTGACTTCTATTAGGAATATAATTAGAGTGCCATCTCCCACTGAAAGATCTACAATCTAAAATAGAAAATTATAATCATATAGCTATAATGATACTGCTGCTGATACAGGGTTGTTTTTATAATTTTTTATTATATATTTTATTATTTAGAACAGCACTCACTGTCCATCAGAAATATGATGGAAGCCACACACGTAGTTCAAAATTTTTTGGTAGTTTCCTTAAACAATAAAAAGGTGAAATTAATGGTAATGATAAATTTAGCTCAATATAACCAGAATAATATCATTTAAACATATGATTAGTACAAAAATTACTGAGATTTTTTCATTTTATTTTTCTTATTCTTTTCACTTGATGTGCATTTTATATTTATAGCACATTTCATTTTGAGTAGCCATATTTCAAATGCACAGTAGCCACCCATGGCTAGAAGCTGCCATATGGAGCACCACAGATTTAGAACATGCTTGTTTAAAATCTCATATATTACAAGCATATATTAAAATAGAAAAAAAATACTTTTAGACAGAGTCCCCTTTTAAAAATTTTATTAGTATATATTTGCCCTACATAATGAATATATTTATAGTGGGGTATTGGTATGAACACATGGCACATCTTGATCCTTTTCTCTTCTCCATCCTCCACTCCTTCCTGTCTTCCCCCATCCCTAGGTACTCTTAGATAATTAGAAAATAGGGAAAATAGCTTGAAATTACTTAAATAGGTCAGTAGAGTAAAATAGCTATCTTGCGGCATCCTGCATTCCTTATATTGTTGTGATATATTGCTCATGTATTAATAATTATAAGGTAAAAATGAGGTGAAACTAGGACATAGCCCATTCTCATTCTACTTAAAATAAGCAACATTTCTGTTACTATTATTACTAGTATAGAGCCCTGGCTATGAGTTTGAGAACTTGAGAGATGTAAAATCCCCCCAAATGGAGCTATTGCTGTAGAAATTCTTTGAAAAGGCGAGAGAGAATGCCACTGGTGGTATCAAGTGCTGATACCACTTGAGGCTAACAAAAAGACAAAGAGTAATTATAAATCATCTACTTTAGGTGGGTTTAATATAGAAATATTCAGGACAGAAGTCTTTTTTGTGAAATTTCCTTATTTCCCAAAACTTTACCTGTGAAAATCTGTGTTTTAATTTCATTAAGTCAGGGTGTGTTTTACTTAAAGCCAGACTTAGTCTGAAGTTTTAGAAAAAGAGCAGAATTAGTCTATCTTCATGTACCTTTGCCGTTTACTCACGAGTTCCAGTTTACCTGCCCTTACGTTACCTTTAGTAGAAAAAGAGAGCTGTAGAATATGGCAAGGGTAGAAAAATCAGTTGACCTCATGGGTAAAACACTTCTAAAAGGTTGCAAAGTAACATTTTAGCCAGTGAAATCAGAAAGCTCTTTCAGTAAGTCCCTTTTTAGCAATGTCTAAATATATGGATTTCAAGAGGGATAAAGTGAGGAAATTTTATAAATTCTAGAATAGCAGCAGTTTTCTTCCCAGGGACTTACAACTGACATTCCTGTAAAAATATATATATATATATATATATATATATATATATATATATATAAACAGTCACATCCTTCTACCCCTATCATGAAAACCTTAGTGAGTCAATCTGACTTTGTTGCCTGCTCTTTCTTGGATTGATTTCTGAGAGATCTTTTATTTTCACACTTTTTTTTTTTTTTTTTTTTTGCATCCAGGAATTAAATAGCTTTAATTACTTGGATCTGTACAGACTTGCTGACCTCTTTAACCTCACTTTGTTGGAGAAAGCAGTGGTCGATTTCTTAGTGAAACACCTCTCTGAACTCCTGAAGAGCCGCCCAGAAGATGTTCTGACGCTTCCTTATTGCCTGCTGCAGGAGGTCCTGAAGAGTGACCGGCTGACCTCGCTGAGTGAGGAGCAGATCTGGCAGGTAAGGGGGCTCTGCGCAGGTCCTCTGTTGGCACCAAGAGGGCCTGACATAAATAGATGCTAAAGGATGGAGGAACAGTAGCATTATTTCATCTGTGGTTGACATTTCAAAGCACTGCTCCCTTCATGGGAAAGTGACTGGAAAACACCAGCTGAAAAGGCCTCAGCTGACTGTGCCGCTGAACTCAGGAGCAGCAGGGGAGATTCCTGACATTCTCCCTGTGGCTACCCAAAGCTCTGACCTGGTCACATCAGAAAAAGTGAGGGGATTGCTTTCCTTGGAAAAAGAAATATTTCTTAAACAATATGAGAAAAAATGGATTTTACAGTGATATTTATGTATGTTCGATTTGAGTAGAATCAGACTACATTCTGGGTTTTACTGCAAACAATTCAGAAACATTTCTTGATTGCAGTAGAGACCAATTTGGACCTTGAATGAAATAATGCTCTTCTTGCACTTTGGTGGGAAAAATGTCCCTCCTCAGTTGATTCTGTATTCATTGCTGTTTTCCTAAGCCCTGACTTTTTGTCTGACATTGCATTCTTTTCACATTGTGTCACTGCTTTGTCTAGGGGACAGGAGGATGTTTTGTGTTTGAAAGTTGATTATTCAATTTAGATCCCCTCTGCTCATCCCTAGTGACTATCCTTGAATAATGTGCCTAATGTCTTTGGGAAATAGTCAGAGCCCATCTTCCTCCTTCAGCTGACACTATCAGTCTCCCTGTCTGAAACACTTCCTAGCCATTTTGTTACTTCTACAGTGCTCTGCCTTCAGGATTTCATGATCATTTGAAAAATGGCTGTATGCAGAATAGAAGGAAAAATTTCAAGATGAAATTTGGCAGATGAGACAGTAAATTTCTGATATCCAGTATATTCAGAGAGTACTGTAATTTTGGCCCAAACTGAACCATATATGTCAACTATCCAGCATCCAACTTGAGATGGATGATCCTTCCTCCCTTCCTTCCTCCTCTCTCTCAATCTCTCTCTCTCTCTCACTCCTCCTCCTCCTTCAACCTGCAACCTCCCTCTTTGTTTTTGAGAATAATAACACCTACGGTGTACTTAGGATCTTATTAGGCCCAGGCTCTTTGAAACTGTAGTGACCTATTATCACAACAGGCCCCACCCCCAAATGACTTACCATCACCATTTTCCAGATAAATAAAATAAGGCTTCAGTGTCTGGCTGAGAATTACAGAGGAGAGCCAGCCTTCAAATCTATGAAATGGGCAAGCACCTGGCCCATTTCTCCACTATTCCATATTGTTGTGATTTTTTTAAAAAGTCATAATTTTTTGCTTCTTCTTGGGTATTTCTGGGACTGTATTGAAGAAGAAGTTGAAAATACTTGTGATGAAGTGATTTTGGTAGGGATTTCAATGACATCCACCTCTCCCTTATGATATAAATTATCGGAGTTTACTTTGGCGTCAATTCAAAGCAGAAAGTAGCAAAATTTTCTTCACTTCTCAGTAGGAAAAAAAGACTTGCGATGGATTCTGCATTTAGTTTTTTCCAAGTGAATTGAGTTTTGAGGCAACCCCTCCATGTGACATTTTTCTCTCACTATGGATGGTTGAAGGCATTGCCAGCAATCTACATGAAAGGTGCAGATGTCTGAGTGTCAAGGAAATTCTATACTGTTCACCTAAGAGTTATCATAATTGCCTCTCTAAAGGTTACTAGTGTTATAATGTAGAATTTTAAAAACTGGCTTCTGCTGCAGGCAATAGCTTTTTTTTGAGACCTGTCCTCAAGAAATAATTAAAAGACTCACATAAGTATTATCAATTTAGGCATTCAGCTGGCAATAAGAAACTGTTTTTGCTTTATCTTAGTAAATAAGTAATTCCCTCATACTCAACTCAATAGAGAAAAATCAAATCAGACCAGCTATATTGCCTCAAGTATAGTTAAGTTCATCATTTTTGCTGAGGTTATACTAGTAATGCAATATACCATGGAAGAATCTAATATTCAGCCCAGGGTGAAGATTGGGTATGCCAGAGGATTAGTGTCAGGGTGCTTTATAGAAGTGAAACTTGATGGACAGGCTGGAGATAGATCTACAGAATCTCATTAAATTGCTGAATTGTTCATTACAGAACGTTCTCACTGTAATAAAGTGCTCATTGACTTTGACAAATCCCCATCCCATGTCTTAAGAAGAACAGTGAAGCAAAGGGTGTTGGAGAGGAGAAAGGAAATTGGCACAAAGTAGGGCAGGTAATGGAAAGCGGATGGCAGAGTAGTACTATTTGATAAATATGTGCAACCCGTAACTTAGGCGAGAGCGGAGAATGCGCACACGTTTACCCAGGTGGCTGTTCTGCTATGTACTGATAGTGCAATCTGAGACAATGACTTTTTTGGTGAAAGGTCTAATTTTCATTATTCACCAGACTTCACACAGTCTGGCTCTGAAGACCTGTCGTAAGAACCTTCAAATTCTCCTTTCAGAACAAACTCGTTTTTATCTTTCCCTGCTGGTTGTTACTTGGTCCCTTTCCTTGATGAAATGTGCTACAGGCTACAGTAACCATTCTGTGGATCTGTGAATCTGTGAAATCCTGCCAAGATCATGCCTTTTATCTGCTCTTTTTTTCCATTTAACCTTTTTAAACTTTGTCTCCTCTTCCACAAGGGGGCTTCTTGGTCCCTCCTAGACATTTTTTTCCTTTTTTCTATAACTTGAAATCACTTGGTCTGTTGATAAATTTTGCTCTTTTTCAGAGGTAACATAGAGACTTATGCCACATTTGCATATCTGATGCATAAGAACATTTTATTCTCTCAAAAAATAATAATGTTTTTTAGCTGAGTATGGTAGTACATGCCTGTAATCCCAGCCCTCTGGGAGGCTGAGACAGGGGGATCACAAGTTCCAGCCTATCCTTGGCATCTTAGTGCCTTAGTGAGACCCTGTCTCAAAATAAAATAATTTTAAAAGGCTGGGGATGCAGCTCAGTTGTGAAGGCCCTGGGTTCAATCTCCCACAAAATTATTTGTTCTTAAATTCAGTTTAATTCAGCAGAACAATTGAGCTTTATGTTTGAAGGCCAGGTTCCAGAAACCATACTGGTTATTGGATCCAAAGAAAGAGGAGAGTAAAATAAGCAAATCAGCCAAAGAAGAAGTATGGAGCATGAGGGCCTCATCTTTGTGGCCTAGCAGATCTCCTCTAGTTTTAATATGCTTTCTGGTTTAGCTGTAACTTTGAACTTTATTTTAATAGGGTCCTATTAAATATCTTCTGTTAAACTCAACATATAGTTTTAGACTATGGAGCCAAGGTCCTGCCAAAAGGGGCCAGGGGACAGGAGAAATGAGGAGATGATGGCCAAAGGGTACAAAATATTCAGTTATAAGATGCACAAGCCCTGGGGTACCAGAGTGGTACTGAATATGTTAATTTGACTGTGATAATTATTACACAGTGTGTATGCATATCAATTCACCATGTTGTATACCTTGAATATATACAATTTTGGTTTGTCAATTAGATAGTTTTAAATAAGCCAAAACATGACAATTTTTCTGTTAAAAAACTTATAATGAGATAATTAAATAATTCAGTACCACTCCCATATACTAGACCTGTTTTCAGCGAGATTCCTGTTCCACAGGAGTACAGTTTATAGAAAAAAGTCTGAATGTAAAATAAATTGTTAGATAAACTAACCTAGAAGAAGGTATGGTGCTCCACCCATTAGCATCTCCTAAGGACCGACTAAGGTGCCCTAAGCCAGGATGGAGTGGAAGGCAGAGGACCAGTTTGCTAACTCTGGTTTTCTCTCCCAGGCCTCACTCATGGTTTTAAATCATTAATACAATTCCATGAATTATTAGTTCATCTCTGAAATAGCAGAAAAAAAAGCTATTTTAATGGACAAAGATGGCTTATGAAAATAAAAATGAGTATTTCTCGAGTACCTGTTCTGTCCTAGGCATAGTGTTGGAAGCTGGGTCCCTAAAAAGCTGTACAAAAATGTTGAGTATTGAGTTAGATTTATTTCACTTTCATTTCTGAATATGGAATTGTTTTTATTTTCCTTTAACTATTAATTTATGGTTTTCTAATTTTAGTGAGGAGGACTTACTATATTTGTAGGGACAGTATTTTTCTTTGTTAACCTTGAGATCTTATCAGTGCTTTTCTTTCCTTACTTTGGATTTGAGGATACCTCCCAATTATATTTTGAGCCTAACTTTGCTTGAACTTAAATGGATACTAAGAACAAACAATTAATTGGTCACATTAATGTCAATGTGTCATAAAAGGACAGACCTGAGCAGAGAGTCTACTTTATCCTAGTAATGTCCCATCGTGGTATGGCAAAGAGGGGCCATGTCATTTGCTTTGCAACTGTGGGCTAATCCTGTCTACATTTATCTTCGACTGTTTACTCCCAAAGGCAGAGGCTGAGCCTATGTGTGTGCATTGTATGCTGCTATATACTGTTTTCTTGCACTCCATAAATAATAAATAAAAACGATAATGTAGAGTTTTAAGATTAAAATGTGTTGAGTGGATAATAAAATATACTGTTATTCCTACATAAGGTTGTATTTATTCTAGGAATAGTAGTGTACAAGATGAGTTTTGCTTTTTAACGACTGCCTTTTCCTTATATTTTTGCTGGAAATTTGCTTTCATAAGTTATATTGTTAATAACATACTCATTTTATATCTCTGTAAGTCACAGTCAGCAACCTCAAATGCAATGGTTTTTCTGACAAGTTCCTCTTGAGTTTTTATCTACACCACAAAATCACCCACATTACAGTTTGATTTAATCCTTTTCTTCAAAAGGAATCCTATAAGGTAAACCCAAACAAAAAGCTACTTTCCCTTTATAGTTGGAATATAGAGGGCACTAGTGATGCACTCAGCTTTCATCTTTTATCTCTTAGATGGTAATTTGACCCAAATGTACCTCTGGGCAGGGAGAAGCAAGAGCATCAAACAGTGTTATATGTCAAATAATACTATTGTAATTCTTCTGATTTGAATATCACATCAGAGTTTTGAGAATGCTTTGGCATTTATTTTTCCTTTCTTCTCCAATAATACAATGGGGAAACTGAGATAACAAAGCTAGAAATGAAATTCATATCTTCTAATTCTTGGGTTCTCTCCACTTTGGTGCATAGCTTTTAAATTCACTCAAGAATAATGACACAAATATGCATCAAATTAATCCTGTGGCTTTACAGAAATTAAGAAGTACGTAATTTCATTCCATTTACCTGGTATAGTGTCCAGAAATTGAAAGGATAATGGTCACTCTCCCTGTCTCCATCTCTGGGCCATCTTACTAATCTGTGTTGTATGTCATGTGCCTCATTCATTCATTCCAAATAGTTACGAGCACCTACTCTGCCCGAACATGGTTATTGAGTATTGTTGCCTACTATAGGATGGGTGCTGGCAGTCAGTAATGGACAGGACTAATGGGACTCTACTTTCAATGCTTCTTCAAAAGTCTAATGTGGAGTTTTCCGCTTGCTACTTTCCCACCGTGCCTGATATCCTCCAAGTGGGTACTGACTTGTGCCAAACAGTGTGATGATTTCTTTGCCAATTTCAGACAGGTTGAAATGATGTGACAGTGGAAAATAAAATGTTTGTTTGGGCTTTTCCATACCACCAGTGTCCCTTTGCCTTTTCTTTAGTGCCTTGTTCCTTGTGAGCTCTCGTTCGTGTGTGTACCCTCTAAATAGCTTTGCATACCTTTGCCAATCCGTGTGATATAGTCCAAGTCATAGAAATCAGACTGGATGATTATTTATCAAAAAAGTCCTATGGATAGTGTTCATATTTTTTTTTTTTTTTTTTTTTGTGGGTACCGGGGGGTCGACCTCAGGACCTCGCGCGCCAGCAGGCGCCCGTGCCGCTGAGCGATATCACCGGCCCCTTTTTCGTATGTGTGTTCCGGGAGTCGAACTCGGGCCCTCGCGCTTGCCGGGCAGGCGCTTAAGCCGCTGAGCCATCTCACCGGCCCTCATATTTTTAATACTACATGGAACTTGACAACTAGAAATGGAATAAAATATTATGGAATAAGAACTCTTATTCACAAACAAAATTGAAATCTTTCATTGTGTTCCTGCTTTTTCTCAATTCTATTTCATCCATACATTGTAGCATCTTTATTATATTTTTTTGAGATAGACACTTTCAGGGCATCTTCATGATATCTCATTCTATTTTTTTAACTTACCATACATTAAGCTAATCAAATTTGTACTATTGCTCAATTTTCTTCCTGAAACTTCTAAAGTTCTTACAGCTATGTACAGTCTTTTGTACAAATGTGATGAGAATATCTCCATTTCCTTCTTATTAGATATTAGTGAAGAGAATAAACAGTGGCTCCTTTGCATCTGAAATAGTGCTGCCCCGAGGGTGTTTTATCTTCTGAGGCCCTCAGCTGGACACTGAGTAATGCTGCTATTTCAGGGGTTGGTGCTTGAAGCTGCCAGAGTGTATATGCAGTCACACCCCCATCTATATTCAGCTAATACCTCTATGAGGATTCTTCCTGAGTAGCTTGACTAGTGGCTTTGCTGTTGTTTGTCTGGGCTGTATGCCTTTGTGAGACACATGACACATTCATTTCAGAGGGACTTTGCTCCAGCTAATCCTCAGCACTAAAGCTATGCGTTGTCAAGTAGCTGTGAGGGGCAGTGATTATCAGAAATTACAGGAGACCCAACCTGTATTCATGTGCTGCTGTTCCCATGAGTTAATAGTTTCTTTTTCTTTTTCTTTTTAAAGAACAAGCACAACAGAACAAGGTGATTTATGAGATATGACATATTTATGTTCTTTGCTTCTAATTTTCATTGTGATTCACGTTGTTTCCAGACTGGTATTTTTGTTGTTGCTGCTGTGAGAAGGAAAAAGATGACTGGAGAATATTACTTATGCATTGGTGGCCTGCAGTAATATAGCTGCTACCTGGGTTATCAGGGATTTAAAAATAAAACCCAACTATAAGCTATATATGAGGTAGAAACCCTGAGGCTAGGCACAGAAGTCTATCAATAATAACAGCATAATAATTCTTTACAAGTCTAGAGAGCTTCATAATTTAAAATATTTTTTCCACATACTTCATTTGAGTCTCTCATCAGCCTTGTCAAAGGTGATGAGGCAAGTTTTACCCAAACTTTACTGGGAAAACTATAGCTCATAGAGCTTCCATGATTGACCCACTTCACAGTATAGGGTTCAGTGAGGCTTCCTGTGTTCTCTTGAAATCCCTAAAATCCCTAAAAACCTAGGACTTCAGAGTACCTTATACATCTTCTAAGTTAGAGGTTTTTATATATTACTCCATAGTGAGTAAGTTGGCAGTAGACATTTTTAATATATTACCAGTTTTCATTTTCACCTATTACAACCCTAATAAAAGTAGCACAGGAAAGTACTACTGAGGGTCTTTTTTGACCAGAGCCTGGAAGATTGGAGCTCTAGATGGATAGAGGAAGAAGAATGGATAGAGAATTCTAGCAGAGGGAGGAAGCAATCTTTCATTCCTTCTGAGTACAAGGTGGTGAAGTGTAAAGCAGGAAATGAAAGCTGATAAGGGGGAATCTCTCTAAAGTCCTACCAGGAGATTTAAATTAATGTAAAAGAGAACCCAGAATGTCTTTATTTCTGTTGCAGTGATACAGACTGTGGAAATCTGCAAGCTGTTGTTCCTATCCAGAACTAGAAATCGGATGAAAGGAATGGAAATGATTAATCATTACATCTTCATTTTATGCCCAGTATATTAAAAATTTAGGAATTTATGTAGCAGAAATACATGATGGCTTAGATATGGGATTTATGAGAAAGGGAGAAAATATTAATTTATTGATACTGATAAATGTTAGCCTCTTTCTGCTACAAATGAACTTGTAGCCGCATGTCTTGCAATATCAGGCCAGTTGAGTGGCCACAGTTGCTGTGCTAGTTGACCATATCTAACCGTTGTGATTTCGTGCTCCAGATGTGCTAAGGGAGAATATCTAAACTTCTTTATGGAGTGGTCCAGAGGCTCTAGAATTAGTTATGTTCAAAAGAGACACCTGGAGAAGCCTCAGCATTTATTGTTGAATACTGACATCCTTGCACATTGCTTCTTCCTCTCTACCTTCGAGACTTTGTTTACCAGAAATATAACATTTGCACTCCACACACCCAGAAAAGTGGCTATTCTAAGATACTAACTGGTGGCAGCAGTCATCAATAAAGATAATTCCAAGATTTCTTTTGTGCCCATAATATAGTGTGCATCCTCTACAGTGAAACCCTGCACCCTAGTCTGGCCACCTCCTTCATGTCACATGGGGTGGCACACAGAAAGACTGCAGGTGGATATGATATTCTGGTAGAGAAAGCATAACCAAGAGGATAAATCTTTTTAGGGAAAAAAAAAAGATTTTGATGAGTTCTAGATAGTAGAGATTTCTAACAATGTTCTGCTTTGTTTATAAAAAATATTACAAGTCAGTTTTGGTGAGTGGTAAAGATATTACCTGTGCTTCAAGGACAGTAGCCAAAAAAAGCCCTGCATGCTGGAAGCTGAATGGATACATCTTTGTTTGGGTTCTTGTTGATGAGAAAGGCCCGTACACTACCTCCTCTGACCACACAAGGAAATCAGGTAATTAAAGGAGTGATGGATGGTATGCTAAAGTTTAAATGTTTTAGGAAGACCTATATTATTAACACTTTAAAGCAAGTGAGCATAATATCATTAATTTTGATTAATTCATTTGCTCTTAATATAGCTTTTAATTTGTAATTCTTTGTGAATTACAATGTAACTTGGCGTTAATTATACTAAATTGACTATAAGTCAGCCAATCACAATGGGAAATTACTCACAGCTGAAAGTAAAACTAAAGCTCTCCATCCAGAAAGCACAATGCTTAGTTAAGAGGCGAATACACTTAAGCATCCCTTTCTTTGGCTGTGAGATTGACATTGGATCTGAGGACTGTCAGGGATTCTTTATTTTGCTCACTGCAGGGACTGTGTACTCTTTGGAATAAAGCCCCATATAAATCCAATAAAGAGTAAACAATAAAGTAAACAAAGGATTGACTCATTAGGCTTGCCAGGTCCCCTGAAGAATATTTTTGTTCTTCTCATCCTGTAGGATTTAGGCAATGTTGAAGGCTATATAGTGCTTTACAATGATTAATCCCATGCCTCTTGGATTTTGGGAGTCAGAGTAGGGACTTATACCCAAACTGGTCTGCCTTTTAACTTCACACTCTCTGAATGAGCTGGGAAATCCTGTTTTAAACCTTGTGCGCAGTCAGTATCCCAAAGACATCCCTATTTGACCTACACACAAACTGCCTCTGGGTAGAAGTCATAGTTAAAAAGCCAATGTTATACAGAGATAACTACTCAAGAGATGATGGAGTATATGTCATTGGTAAAGCTTGCTGGAGGTGCCTGTGAGCATGCAAGAAGTGAAGTGAAGAGATATCAGACACTTGAGAAAGTGTAGAGGGCAAGGATGGATTTGGAAAACATAGGCGCTTAAACCAATTGTCGGGTGTCTTCCTTTGAAAATTGTCTTCAAAACAAAACTTTGAGATGTTACAAAACGTCCTAAGACAGATCTGGCGATGTTCTGCTCAAAGTCTATCCATATACATAAGTAGGACCGTAAAAACTTTGTACATTCTGAGCACATTAGTAGTGAAAAATTGACCCACAAAATGAGGTCTAGTTCTCAGAGAATGAATTTGCTAACTATTGCATGGAAAATTCAAGCTGTTTTAAATAACTCTTCTTTTCACTTTGTTAATTATGTAATGTAATCTTATCATTTCAACACATAATTTAGCAAATAAAATGGCCTAAGTTTTATGTAAAAAGTTCACGTAAAGAGGTTAAAAGCTACCATGAATCCTGAGCCATCAGTCACCCTCTCTTCTGTTTTACACTGATGCTGATCATAATCCCAAAAACACAGTCCTGAGTATTGAAATTCAGAAAGATCAAAATCCCTACAATCTGAAATCCCTGTGGTTCTTTCCATTTCTCCCTATTTCTGTCTCTGTCTCTATCTCTGCTCTGTCTGGCTGTCAGATTAAATACATGTTAATCTTTGCAGCTAAAAGGCTTTCCTTTGTTTGGTGGTACTGACTTAAGTCACAGTGTTTCCATGATTGACTAGTTGATTTTAAAATTCAAAAAGAAAATAGAAGTTAGATGCTTATTTTTGGCACTACGGTACAAGTATATTTTCCATTCATCGCTAAAATTTTTAAGGATATTAGTATCTATAGTTTGACAAAAACAGCCATGTAAATGGAATTCTATTTCAATTTTACCAAAATCCTTGTAGTGCCACATTTAGCCTGTCCTATCACAGAATGTTCATTCTCTTCCCCTAAATATTCTTTTAAATGTCACTATCGAGTTAGTGGATTCTAGTCCCTTTCCTACCTCACAGATCCCAGTGTAGCTTCAGGTTCTTAACCAAAAACAACTCTTACTTGACACACACCCGCTGATGAATGAACTTCTTTGATGTTCTCAATGTTTTTATTTTTCTTAAAGAACTATAACGATCTGGGCAGAGGAACTAATATTGAAGAAAACAGAGCACTGGGGTTGCGAGAAAACATTTACAGTGTATTCCTGTCCTCGGTTTTCTCTTCTCATCATTTAGAATGCCAGAAGAATAAATGGGTCTGCTAATCAAACAGCACTGAGAGGTTAGGTCATTGGAAGCCATTTTAGTCATTTTTGTGCTTTTCAGGAGTGAATTTGTTAGAATTATGTTGAATAGCCACTTAAAGCCTCAGCTGATAACCCTACCTGTGTTTTATAACTCTGCACTGTCAGAACTCATAATAAGTCAAACGTTCTTTCAGTGGTGCTCATAAGGGAGGAAAAAAACCCCACAAATTTAAGAGTAATTTCAGATTGTAAATGAAAAGGAGAGGCACGACTGTTCATTTGCACCAATCATGCCTTCCTTTCATCTGCTCTGATTAGGCCTGGTGCAGTTTCATCAGACTCCTCCATCACAGAGCTGTCACTCCAGCCGTCTGTTGATTGAAAACAATCAAGGCTCTGATGGCACAATTATTCTGACCCTTTAACTAGAGGCTGCTGTGATAATGAAAGGTTGATTATGATAGTTTGTGCCTCTTTCAGTTTGCCAAGAAGGTTAATTTGGGCATCAGACGGATGTTTAATGGGCGCTTGCTGGCTACACTGAGGTAAATGAGAACGTGCAGTCTTGGATATTGCACGGATATAGTTTGGCTGTCAATCATTGTCATTTGGAGTTTGTGCCTCACACTCTGGAAATCACATTTTATTTTTTCCTTGGGATTTAATTTATTCTGTGCCCTGAGGAAGTTCTTTCACTCAGTGACCTTCACAGCAGTTTTCTCTGCCTTTTTTTTTTTCTTTTTTTCAGATGGAGCTCAAAGGCACAACACATCTAGAAGAGCGTTTTGCTTTCATTTTCACTTAAAAATGGAAACTTAAAAAATCCATCCTTATCACTGCCTTCCAATAGAGCAAATGTTTCCATTCTGATTGTGCGGTGGGGAAGTATAAACGACAGGGATACTTTGGCCAGTTCGCTAATACTGCAGCTCACTCAGTTCTGCACTGTTTCTTATGCTATCCAGTAAATGTAGTAAATTCAAAATAGGCACATAGATGGAACTGCAGGCTCCATTCGCCTTACATTTCTCTTACTAGCCTATCTCAGAGCAGTTTGTCACATTTCTGCTTCCAAGCACAGCATCTTACTCCTTTCCTTCCTTGGGAAGCTTGTGGAAAGGGCTGTAGTAATGGAGACAGATATTTGTCTCTAGAAGTGCAAAGGTTATTAAGAGCTGCAGATTTCAATTTGTATAAATTCAGCACCTACTTTGGTAACTATTTGAAGTATAGCGTAGGAACGATCTGGGCATCTAATAATGCTGGTGTTTACCACATGTAACAATATTTTAATGAGTTCTATACTTCTTTTATGCATAGCTTTTAAAAAGAAATGTCAAAGAAAAAAAATAAAGTACTCATGTTCATTTCCAGGCTATGCATATAATGGTCTCGTATATTAGGTGTCTGAGAGCTGGAATCATCGTTCTGCTTTTTTGTTTGTGTTATCTTCATTTCCTCTCATTTCAGGGGCATATTTCTACTTAGCCTTGAACATTTTTTTCATGTGCCAATTGTAAAACAATTAAGTGACTAGATGTTAAAATGACAGTCTGCCCTATCACAGAATGTTCATTATGAGTGTGATTATAATTTTACTTCAAGTGTTCTATTTTCACATTATTTACTTCTTGCTTTTTTTAAAAAAAACTATTTGTTTTTGAATATTGAAGAAAGTCATTAGGTGATAATTCAGACTCACCCGAAAAGGCTCCAAAAGTGAATTAAAGCATTGAATCTGGTTACTGTTTTCATTCAGGCCTTATTTATGCAGAAATGCTGTTTAAAATGTTTATTTAAAAACAAATAAGAATAGGATTGTGCACTGGTTCTTTACCACACTGACCACAAAGGATTATCTGTGTCTAGCTCATTTGAGAACATGGATATAATCACCCTCAGGGATGGTTCATAAAATTAGTGATTAATTATGTCTTATTCTCAAACAATGGAAAATATAATTAGGAGAGAAACATGTCAATCAAATCAATCAATAGTTTTTTGGTATTTAGAAAAGCAGTGTGAGGTTTAACTTTATTATTATATTGTGGTATCAGTGACAATGAATGATTTTACTTTATAGATCCATTATGTTTGTAAATCAATGGGATTTAAGCAAAGCTCATTCTTTTTTAAGGCAAATATATCATGGTTTCAAGTCAGTGTTGGTCTCATCCTGACTGGCTTCCAGCCTCCAACCTGTGTGGTCTTTATGTGGAAGTTTGGAAAACTCATCTCCAAGATAGATGACTTTTACTGTGTCTCACAGCCCTCCATGACATGTCCACCCTTGTGCTCTCACACGGACTCAGTCAACCAAGACCGTGTCCCCTCCACAGGGATGACCTCTTGGAAGTTCTCTCTGAGCATCTCACCTTGGGTTGCCTGGCCTATGCTGGCAATTATTCTGCTTCTAGGGTTGGGTCCAGTTCTTGGGTCTGGTTATTTCCTCAGTCCTTCCATCTCTAACTTCAAAACTCCATGTGCTCTTCCTCCTAACCTTATGGAGAATCAGATCTGTGATGTCTCCAGATTTGCCTCATTGTTCTCTCATTTAGCAAACACTCAGAGATTTTCCACTGAAACTAAAACATGATCCTTCCTTTGCCTATCGTACAGATTAACTTTTGTATTAGCCACTGCCTTCTACTTGTTCATCTATTTCAGTCCCTTTTTCTTCAAATCTTCCGAGATTGTTAAGCCACTAGTTCTCCATCTTGGAGCCGTATCTCCACTTACCCATCTTCCTTGCATGAAGGCCACAGACTGGGCTCTCCAGGCCACACTCCCAGCAAGACTAAACCTTTTCCAAGTCTTTCTGATGCTTTCATTCTCACCTTCTTGATTTCTGTTTGGAGACTCACCTGACATTTACTTATTTTTAATGGTCCATTTATGCCCCACACTATTTTATTTGACTATTTATGGGCTTAAATCTCCTCTGAAATTTCTAGTTAGCCTCAAAAAACTATGATAATTGTAATAAGGATATTTTGTGGATAAAGTTATTTTATGTACTCAAACTCAAAGGTATTGCAAGGTGGGAGTAGAGTATTCATTCTTCCCCAGGTATTTGTACTATGATAAAATGAAGTTAGAGAATATAGTGAGAAATATGCTCCTTAAAGATCAGTAGCCAGTGGCCAGACTGAAATTCACATGGCAAAGGTGGTCACTGGTGACAGTCCTTGGCAATCCATGGCAGCGTAAAACCTGGCTCTCCTTCCCCAGCCCCAGCAGCCAGCATGGTGCCTGCTCCGTGCTCCACCCCCTTAGAGGGGAGTATGGCCCTGGCAGTGTTTAGTCTTCTGCTTCATTTGATGGATTCCTCACTCCAGTCTCTGTGCTTCATACATCTCAATGTTTCAGGTGACCTTTGAGGATTCTTTTCTTTTTATTTGGAGGCTGCCAGCATTAAATTCTTAAATGTAGTTTAGGTATTTCCTAGGCACCTAAATTCATCATGGTACCACTTATTTGAGGGATTTGATTCTCTTTGTCAGTGACCTGGGGCAGTTGCTTGAGCCTGTGAGGGCCATTTGGTCAGACTATTAAAGGTTTAATTTCAGGTAGGGAGCACATGTGCCTGCTATTGGCTCATTATTTGTAAATCAATTCGCAAAGAAATATTCAAAGGCTTGATGCTCTCAGGATGCTCTAGGGCATGTTTACAAATTAATCAGTTCTTTTAAAACTATAAAATTTATAAATGTGCCCACACCATTGAAAACAGCAATGAAATGACAATGTGGAAAAAAATGGTCTTGCATGTGTCTGAAACTCTTTATCTACAAAAAATTGAAACTTCCAAGTTTGTAGGATTTTCTCCCTTGAATTCAAAATTCATGAATATGATTTATGGAGAAATATCAAGATATTTGAGATCAAGAATAAAGTTTTATAGTATTGACAGAGGTTGCAATTGAATGGCAAATAAGACAGAGTGTGTCTGTCTGATTAGAATCTTCTTTCTCATCAGTTAAATTCCTGGCACATGATGAACACTCAAAACAATTGAGGAATGGATGAATAAAAACACTGAAAGAAAAGATTCATGGTAATGTAATTGTCCTACAGAAGAACAAAACAAGAACATAAGTAATCCACTCAGACAATCATTATTTTAGTTTTCTAAAAACACATGTGTGTGAATATACATACATACATACATACAGAATATGCCAAAAATGTATACACACTCCAGGAAAAGAAAATATATATTGTGTAAATATTTTAATACTATGTTTATTGAGACATCATAAAATTAATACAAGCTACCTTTGGCCTCTACAATTACAAGAGGTGCTCAAAGTGGTGGCCGTTAGCTTCCAGACATTTATTAGTTCAGTGAACTGCTGCTTGGGTAACCTTGGTCATTGAGATCACTGCATATGCATTTTCAATTTGTTCCCTAAGGGACAACAGTATAGTGGGTTTTCTGTGATATATGAGAGCCTCCAGGGTCCCCCATACAAGGATAACACCATCTGTTGAAAAAAACATCTTACTACTGTATTTTTCTTTTCCTGAAGTGCGTATACATTTTTGGGTGGAATATATATCACATATATATGATATATGTATGTGATATATGTTGAGTTGATACTTTGAGATTTAAGGGAACTCATGGACACAAATTCATATTTTCAATGGGAGACTCAAGGAAAGACAGTGTACACTGAACATTATACAGAAACAACTACACCTAAGTTTATCTTTTTTATTTAGTCATTCATGCTGATCTGACTTGGGATTTTACAAAGCCACAGAACTTAAATTACTGGGTTAGAATTCCTTAATTCATTTTTGTGAAAATTGGCTCATAATAAGGGCTAGTTTATAATCTGTTGTGCTACCATGCTTTTATTATCACCTTAGAACATGAAGTATTGAATACTGTGTAATATTTCCTATAATCCACATTAATCTCTCAAAATTTATTTGTTTTACATGATATTATTTTATATAAAAATAGTCTGAATATGATGACTTTGTCATGAGTTCAAAAGGATAATTGAATTGACGAATTGCTCCATCTCTTGGTGGCATGTTGCCGTTGTATTGTCTAGGTATTGTCTGTCACAGTTTCCCAAGCACTTTCACATATGTTATTTCACCTAGTCTTCTACAGGATGCTATGACGTCGGAAATATCTTCCATGTTTTATAGATGATGAAACTGAGTCTCAGTGTGTAGGTGTTTTTCCTGACAGCACAAATATATTGTTATAGAAACATGTCTTTTGACATCAAGTCTTGCTTCTTTTTCACTGTGCCACATCTACCATGATGAGCATGTTTTTTTTTCTTTTTTTTTATTTTATGGAAAAAAGGTAAAACAAAATTTCATAACGAAATAATAGGAGAATAACAGTAGTTAATACATTACATGTTGTTATCTTTAAAGTAGTTGCTCAGGGTACAAGATATGGGCATAAAAATTTCTCCAATTGATATTAGCACAAACCTTCCTTTTTAATGAACTAAGAGACACTAATAGTATAACTGACTTGCATTTTTTTCCCTTTTCCCTACTGCCCTTTCCCCTATCCTCATTCCTTTTTCCTTTTGAACAATTCCTTCCCATTTCACAATATCTATTGTACATTTTAGAACTATTTACTCTTTCAGTTTCTCACACCAGGGAGACAATATGATGTTTACACATGTGAATCTGATTTATTTCACTTATGAGTATGGTCTCAAGTTGCATCCATTTACCCATAAAAATCTCAAGTTTATCCTTCTTTATGGCTGAGTAGTACTCCATTGTGTAAAAGACCACATCTTTTTTATCCATTCCTCAGTTGATGGGCATTTGCACTGTTTCCAAGATCTGGCTATTACAAATTGTGCTGCTATAAGCATGGGTGCACATATACTGCTGTGGTATGATGTTTTTAATTCTTCTGGGAAGATACCCAGAAGGGGAATAGCTGGGTGGAATAGGACCTCTAATCCTAGTTTTCTGAGGAATCTTCATGCTGATTTCCACAGTGGTTGTACCAGTCTACACTACCACGAACAGTGGAGAAAGGTTCCTTTTTCCCCACAGCCCCTCCAGCATTTGTTGCTCATGGATAGGAAGAAACAACATAGTGAAAATGGCCATACTCCCAGAATTGTTACACAGATTTAATGCAATGTCGAGCATGTGTTAATTAGTGATAGAAGAAAGTATCAGGATTTCCCTGTCCATTCCAGCTTACTTTCCCTTGATAATACGTCCTCATTACATGAAGTAGCTGGGAAGTAATTTGAGATGCTGCGACCCACATAGGACACTCTAGTGCCTGTTCATCAATGGAATACAGGAGGATTTTCTTCTGTTAACAAAATTGTTTTTTTCTCATTTTTCAGAATTGTTCCAAAAATATAAGCTTAATGTCTGACTGACCATATGTGAAGTCCCTTTAACATGCAGTAGAAACATGTTACAGAAATATAAAGGACACTAGCATGTTATTTGGAATCTCATGGCATTAATCCAGAATCATGTAATGTTCTCAAGCAGTCTCATCCATTGACAGCTAGATGGATGAGGATTGTCTTTTGGCTGAGAAACGGTTACCAGACCATTGAAAGGCAATTACAGATGTTATTTCTGTAATTATTTATGTGTTTGATCAAATATGAGGTAACCAAGAATGAGTTTCACTTTCCCTGCAGCATCATCGGCAAGGGTGATACTGTTTGTGTATTTTTGCTGATTGCAGAATTATTGACAAAAACCTCACTTTGCTTCTCTGGAAAAATTTATAAAAACTATTCATGCTATTGAAACCTGTGGTTTGAATACTAGCTACAGTGGTTAATTTTAGTTGCCTCCCCCACCTGTGTAATTTGGGAGGATTCTACTTTAGAATATTTTGGATGGTTCCTTAGGTGACATATATCCTAGAGGTAGAAGAGACTCTCTCATCAACTCACCAACTCATTCGTTTTACAGATGAAAAGCTAAGTGACCAGCCAAATGTCACCCACATCCTTATGCTGCTCTTTTTTATTGGCTCTTTGAAGATCAGCTCGATTTGGTAGCCATTTCTCATTGGCAGAAAGGATGGATAGTAACTTTACTTCTTTTCCTATCTTTCTTTTCTTTGCTTTTCTTTTTTTTTTTTTTTTTTTTTTTTTTGTGGGTACTGGGGGTCGACCTCAGGACCTCGCGTGCCAGCAGGTGCCCGTGCCCCAAGCGATATCACTGGCCCTTTTTTCGTATGTGGGTTGCGGGAGTTGAACTCAGGCCCTCATGCTTGCCAGGCAGGCGCTTACACCGCTGAGCCATCTCACCGGTCCCTTTATTTTCTTTTCATCTGGATATGTAACTTACCTTTTAAAAAATCTTGTGTTATGAGACTGAACCAAAGTAAAACAGGTCAATTTTTATTTACCTTCCTAAATATCTGGAACTTAAATGTGACAGGCCTTTCACATGCTTTTCATGTAATGTTCCCCTAATCATGTATTTTTATTTTCATCTGTGGGTAAGAGACATGTTAGGTATCAAGGTTTTTGCTTTTAGAGCCCTGCAGATGTATAAAGGTGATTATCAGTGCATAAATTTTATGTAAAAGGTGAAAATAAGAGCATTTATCAGTTAACTTCATAAAAGTTTAAATGAACAATAGAAAGACCATATTGTATTATCACATCTGCTAGGCTGAATATTGTTTATAAAATCTGTCAGGTATTTTTTTTTCCAACAGTATATGATCTTGAGTTTCATCAGACTTGATTCTATTGAAATATTCTTCAAGGAAAAAATACACTATTTCTGTAGTCAGCCATAATGGTTAATGTGCAACCTCCCTTGAAAAATCTGTTTTACAAGCAAAATGTTAACACAGTTTTAATTATAGCACTCGAGTGAGCACTGTTGTAATTTGTAATGTTCCTCCATGGTAACATTTTCATTGTTCTGGTAGAAGAAAATACTCTGACCCTGCATCCCTACTTTCTGGTGCTTTTGGATTTTATGAGAATGCTATCTTAAAGATGAGAATGTGCCTACAAGATTTGGTGCATTTATTTATTAATGTAAGCTTGCTCTTCTGTGGCAGTCATTATTCTGTTTTAATATGTCACTATTTGTACCTTACATGACTCACATTAAAGAGGTAAGCTGGGTATAGCATGGCAAATCTCAATACCTGCTCACTTACATTAAACAAATTTCTCACTTTTACAGTCTAAAGAAACTATATTAATCTTAGGAGGGTATCATGTTAAAGTTTTGTTTATTAGAATTCAAGGCATTTTAAAATAGTACATAAAATAGTGTACCTTAATCTACATGTAACAGTCACTGAACTTCCCTTTGAGGATGTGTGATTACGCAGCGCATGCTTGATAGTCTATTTAGAAAGGAAAATTCTACCTGTGCGTTGTTATTCATTCTATTCAAACATGCTGCCTATCTTCCCACTCTTTGTTGCCCAGATGCTCTTTAACATTCCCAACTCTTTGGTGGAGGCTCAGGAACATCAGTTATTGATTTACTACTGTGTCCTTTCTTTGTTCATTTCTCAAATTCCAAAGTATGGGATTTATGCTGAGTTTTGGGCACTGAGGGAAGACTGGTGCTCTGGTTTATCTGAATGGGATGTCAAGGCTGTCAAGGACTTAGAAACTTGTTCCTTCACAGCATGGGTTCCTGCAAAGAGGAGGGTTCAGTTTGCAGTTCCAGCAAAACTGTCTACAACCAAAATTTAGATAGGTGAATAACAATAGCTGCCGCTGGCCAAAGCAGCAGAATAAGGGTGTGAACCAAAATATCAGTCATTGTTTACTCAGCTCTGGTGGACATGTTCTGTGATAAGAGCATTCTTTTTGATGAAAACAGAATATTTGTGGACCAAGATAAAGAAGTAGTCATCACTTTTGTCATAGAGGTTTTATCTTTTGTTAGTGTTGCTCCAAAAAATTTGATCACTTATCTGGCGAGAGCCTGCTTTGTAAGGATACTTGTGGTGTATATTTACAAGGTATAAAGGCACTTCTGTGGAAGAGAGCACATTCTGGGATTTGGGTTAACTTCATAATTAATGTACTTTCTGGAAATGCATGAGGGTAAGATTTCTTATTGTTTTAGAATTGGTTTGAGTTTTATAATGCACACATATGGACATAAACAAGCAGAGTTAGATTTCAAAACATCTGCTTCTTTAAAAGGCTCAGTCATGTTAGACTTCAAAACAGCAGCTTGAGTGTGTTGGACACAAACAGCAAATGATCACAACTCAAGGATTTGATAGTTTTGGAAATGTGGCATATAATTGATATATTTCTGAAATACATATGAGTATATATTGGGTATATTATCTTTTCTTTTTTTATGGTGCCAGGGCTCAAACCCAGGTCTTTGCTTGTGCTAGCCAAGCCCACTACCACAGGGTAGCCACACTCCTGCCCCAATTACATATGTTAATTTAACTACAGCAACATTTATAGAATTTAGGATTATATACAATTACATTTAGTATTATATTATATTCCCTAAGAGAGCAAGCAGTAGAGATATCTTAGAAAACTAAAAGGAAATGTTATCCTTTCCATATTATTTTGAGCTAGCTTTAGTTAACAAGGAATAACCTAGGATTAAAATACATATTCCCGTTAAAAAGTGAAACAATAATTCAAGACTTCAAGTATTTTCTTTTCCAAAATACTTGCTTTTTTTTTTTTTTAAGATTACAAGCTCAAATAGTACCATTGAATATTTGTCATATATTTCTGAAGTAATCCTTAAGTAAGATTCATTGAAAAATATTGTCAACCTATCTGGTAACAAAGTATACCTATTTTAAAAATAGACTATTTTTCTAATTCAAGAAATATTGAAGTTATATTGAACTTGAGTATATTTGGCTGGATTCTACCTTAAAATAATTATTGATGGAAAAATAATGACAAGGTGATGTAGTAGAAAATATATTGTTTAGTTTAAAAACTGGGTACATAGTTGCAGCTTTTCTGCTAATTAATTGCCTGACTTGGATTAAGTCATTTATCTTGTCTGGATTTTATTTCCATCTGTAAAATTGAGAAACTTGAACAAAGTAGATTTTAATGTTTCTTCCGAACTGAAAGTTTTATTATTTATTTGAAAGCTTAAAAGACTACAGTGTTCATTGAGTTCTCAAGAATCTCAAATAGAGGTGGCAAACATGAATGATGTGAAGGAGGAAACAAGGGCTTACATCTCTAAATTCAGTGCACTGTATGTGGCATTGTAGATTTTAGAGAGCCTATAAAGGTTTCATGAGAAAGCAAGCCATAAAGATGAGATAAAATAGGAAACTGAAGCCTATGGTAGATAAATAAATAAGTATACAAAAGAATTTGTATTTTGTTCAAAAGAAATTGAAGAAATAGCCTAAGAACAGTTGTGAAAATTTTTTCCATTTATGCCACAAATATTTAGAGCTATCTATGGCCTAGTACTGTTATATTGAAGAAGAGACAGAAGAGTTGAGTTTGGATTAAGCCCTAGCTTATGCTCTTTCTAAAAAGGAACAATTCTCTACTGGGCTCAAATGAATTGAGTTAGGCAGGGTGCATGAGTGAACTCCTACTGTTCTTAGACATTGCAATCCACTATGTTTCAAATGAAATAAGAAAATCTTGCCTAATTACCATGTTTCCTAAGTATTCTTTGTTGTGCCCTCTCAAACTTAATCGGTATTTTCTTTTCCACGCTTGCTGGCTTTACCAAAATGGTGGGAAATAAGACTTTGACTATATGCTTCATTTTATTCCTCCATTATAGTAAGGAAGCTGGATAGCAGTATGAGGAATGAATAAGACAGAATAGGATTTCAGCCTCTCCTAAGGTATCCTTTCTCCTTGTAGTGTCATCATTGTAAAGCTGCTAATTCGCAGAATAATCTTTTTCAAGCATAATTATCAAAACAAGCTACAGAGCTAACTGTGGGTTCCATGATGCCTCAATGAGGAATCCGTCTTCTGTTTTTTGTATCTAAGCCGCTCAAGTAAGTACCAAGATTCTTTCTACAGCCTTTCCTTTAATTCAGCACAGCAGTGAATAGTGCCCTGGTTAAGTTCAAACCACAGAAAGTACTTTGAAATGGTCCATTATTTTGAATTTTTTTTTTTTTGCTATTTCTTTCATTATTTGACTAAGAATTATTCTTGTTTTCAGTGGTTTTTCTGCTTTATTTTTTTTTGTAAAAATCAAAAGAGAGCACAGTAAAACCTTTACATGTATTTATTATAGCAAAAACAAAAGTGCAGTGTTTATATATATTCGACTTACTTTATGTTACTGCTAACATAAGTAAGTCAGCCATTAATTTATAAATCTCATAGAACCAGGGTCTCAAAACATGCTACTTATAATATTGTTAATGAAGTACCCTATATATTAATTATATATTAATTTAATCATCTCTTTGACTTCATTAGATTTATATTAGCTTAAATTTGAAACAGTATGCTTAGCTCTAGTAAGACAGAAATGTACCCTAGTGGATGGAATAGTTAATGCTGTTTTCTGAAGTAAATTCAGACAGCATGATACAAGAACACTGTTTTATGAATAAAAATCTGTCTAAAATCTTCCTACTCAAAAGTGTAAGGCCAGTGGCATTTACATCAACTAGGAGCTTGTGGACTCCAAATCTACCATTTTAGCTACTGGATCCAAACCTGCATTTTGTCCAGAAACCCCAAGTAATTCATATACAAGTAAGGTCGGAAGTTAGTGGGAAAATAGTTCGTTGCAAATTGCATACACCTTTGATGTGGAGAAAAGATAAACCCACCAAGTACGGATGACTTATGTAGTCTGAAAATATTAGTAAATTATAAAAGTGTGAAAATGATATGAGACCTGTGAGAAATTAGAAATGCTGGAAAGAAATAAGACAAAAATCATCTGAGAAAATGCAACAAAAATGTGTAATACGTAGTATGTAGGAAGTTGAATGTGGAAAGTATCATCATACATTTAACATGAAGTGGTAGATAGAAAGCCAGAAGTTATTCAGTAATAGATCACAGTGGTCACTATTTCATTGCCAGTTAGAGATTTCCTAAAAAGCAGAACATAGTTGAGGCTTGTGTACCTCTCATAAAGTTAATGACACCGTTTGCTAGAAAGATAAAGATTAACTGGTGAGTATTCAGAACTGGGATGGAAGATTGATTATGACTTGGGAAGAACTGATTTATGATGAGAGAGAAAAATAATTAAATGGACAAAACTATGCTATAAAAAGAGGCTATAGTGACGTGGATATTTAATGTTCTATAGTACACTACAGTATATGAAAGGTGCAGAGCTGTAAGGATGTACGGATGCTGAGAAATTGCTTATAGAGCAAAACAGTGTCAACTGGAATTACTCAATTTGGGGCAATATCAAAGGTTACGTTTCAGAAAATTAGACCTAGTACGTAAGAAATGGCCTTGAACAGCATGACTTTATCCCTGGAACTTTAGAAGGATCTGTGGGCAAAGAATGAAAATTCATTTATGAAGTTGTTGAAGTATCTCTCGAGAAATAATTGGAACCCCTTCCCTTGAAACTTCCATAGTTAGGGCAAGAAAAGACTGGGATGCCACATGTGAGGACCCTCTCTACTTCTGGCAGATACCTAGTGATTGATGAGGTACATTTTTCTTTTGCAACAACTTTGATTATTGCTAATGTTACCATACATAGATTTTTTTTCCATCAGGTTGATATCTTATTTAAATTTAAAAATGCCATCTTCTATAAAACACCTAAAGTATCATTCATTTTTCCCCCATAGTACCTGCCATACTGGTAAGTAGGGGCATTCTTTGTTTCTTTCTTTCTTTTCACTCTATAATAATTAAGAGATGCACTTCACTGCATAGCAGAAGTGAATTAACTTCATTTAGAAGCTAAAATGCAAGCACAAAATGCGCCTTGCCTTTTGAAACCATTCTTTTGAAATTTTTATTTTAAAGAGAAAAAATAAAAATTTCAAAACAATGTAATAGGAGGGTAACAATGGTTAATACATTGCGTATTGTTATCTTTAAATTAGTTACTCAGAGTACAAGATATTGGCATTCAATTGTCCAAGCAATATTAGCACAAACCTTTCTTTTCAATGAACTAAGAGAAATTAGTAGTGTATCTATCTTAACTATCTTTTATATATAAATATATACAATTTTTTTCCTTTCTTTTTTTTTTTTTTTTTGGTGGGTACCGGGGGTCGATGTCAGGACCTCAAGCGCCAGCAGGCGCCCGTGCCGCTGAGCGATATCACCGGCCCTTTTTTCGTATGTGGGTTCCGGGAGTCGAACTCAGGACTTCACGGTTGCCAGGCAGGCGCTTATGCCGCTGAGCTATCTCACCGGCCCCCATTTTTTTTGTGTGTTTTTTTTTTGCTTTTCCCTTCCTTCTTTTCTCCATGAAGCCATTCTTCAAATGGATGCAGACAATGAAAGTCTGAAATCATTCAGTGCCTCTGAAAACCTAATGATTCTTACTAGAAGAAAATCCTGATCATTTTGCCAAGGGGTAGTGATCTGAGAATGCTGCATTTCCTGCTCCTTCCTCCTGTAGACTAGGCATCATCTGAACAGGGAAACCCAGAGCCCAAATTCCATGAGTTAGAAAGCAAGTAAAATGCAATAAGAATTATTTAATATTCGAATTCATTGCTTTTTCCCGCTAACTCTTTCAGATCCACTTTAGAAGTTCTAGTTGAATTAGGTATTGTTAAGAATAATTCATATCAAATATATTGACTGGAAACATTAGGCATACTATTTTATGTTAGTTCATGGGAACATTTGCCAAACTTAAATATTAAGTCACATTAATTAAATTACTTCATTGTTTCATAAATGAATTTTTTTATAACATTTTAAAATTAATGTTTAATTTTGTTACTTTTGACAGTGAACTTGGTTTAGTTTTAGGAAATTCTCTTTGGCTGTAGCTAAAAGTTCTTCTTCTGTTCTTGAAAAAGATCTGGAAGGGAAAATAAAAAGGGATTATATTCTGCTATTTTGTCCATAATACAAAGATACACTCCTCTATATCCTGTTTGTGAAAATGACCCTAAAAAATTGTCAGCATCTTACATGCGCAGATAACAACTGTCTTCAAGGTGAAAACTGAGAGAAAAAAATAAAATTGATAAGCTGTAATCTTACTTTTTCTCTTCTTGCTTCCTGACTGCTATACCTACCAAAGGGGTGGGGAAAGTCGTTTTTCTTTCTAAATCATTCTACTAGTGTCATATTGATTTTCTCTCAAGTACACCCTGTGGTCTCAGATGATCACATATTTTCTTACTTACTCATATTGATACAGCACCTTGACTCACAAGTTGACATGTATTACTTGAACTGTGACAGCACTGCTCATTGTTGCCATTTCCTATTGGTGAGGTATACTAAGCCTCTTATGCACGAAACATAAGAAAGCAGGCCATTTCACAACAGTATTTTCATTATTCGAAAAGCAATTACTGTTCACCTTAAACATCATTAACCTCCGTCAGTGTTGCTTAACATTGCTCCTAACTTCTATAACAATGTCTTGAGTTCTTTTGTGTCTCTGCTGATATGGGAAGAATAAAAAGTCCCTTGCTTAAGTATCAAAATATTCTACTGTTATAGTGGTTTGTAGCAAAAATTGTATTAGTTGTCCGAAAGAATACATGGTGACTTGCCTGTATGCCATTGTGGTTGTGCTTTTTTTCTTTTTCCTCTTTTCCTCTCATCCCACTTCCCTCTGTTTCAGCTAGCTGTGAGGTGGTTGGAACATAACTGCCATTACCAGTACATCGAGGAGCTTCTGCAGTACATCCGCTTTGGCCTCATGGATGTGGATACTCTCCATACAGTTGCCCTGTCACACCCCCTGGTCCAGGCAAGTGAGACTGCGACAGCCCTTGTCAATGAGGCCCTGGAATACCACCAGAGCATCTATGCACAGCCCGTCTGGCAGACCTGCAGGACCAAACCACGCTTCCAGTCAGACACTCTGTATATCATTGGTGGGAAAAAGCGTGAGGTCTGTAAAGTCAAGGAACTTCGATATTTTAATCCTGTTGACCAGGAGAATGCTCTCATAGCTGCCATTGCTAACTGGAGTGAGCTGGCTCCCATGCCAGTGGGAAGGAGCCATCACTGTGTGGCAGTCATGGGGGACTTCCTGTTTGTAGCAGGAGGGGAAGTGGAGCATGCCAGTGGCAGAACATGTGCCGTGAGGACTGCTTGTCGCTATGACCCCCGCAGTAATTCCTGGGCAGAGATAGCATCCATGAAAAACTGCCGGGAGCATTTTGTATTGGGTGCCATGGATGAATACCTCTATGCAGTTGGGGGCAGAAATGAACTACGGCAAGTTCTGCCTACAGTTGAGCGATACTGCCCCAAGAAGAACAAATGGACTTTCGTGCAATCCTTTGACCGATCCCTTTCATGTCATGCTGGATATGTGGCTGATGGTCTCCTTTGGATATCAGGTAGAATGTACCTCATATGTTGGATTTATCAAAAAGTTCTTTCACATAAATTTAAAAGTCAAGCTTTGGTAGTGTAGCCATGTGCAATTGAGCAGTTGAGCCAACAATGGCATTTTTAGCTCAGAATCATTTTTTGAGCACCTTCTCCGTAGAGAACAATATAATTGAAAGTATTTGATCTGCGACTTTTTTTGTGTGTGTGTGTGTGGGTACCGGGGGTCAACCTCAGGACCTCGTGTGCTAGTAGGCGCCCGTGCCGCTGAGTGATATCACCGGCCCTTTTTTCGTATGTGGGTTGCGGGAGTCGAACTCAGGCCCTTGCGCTTGCCAGGCAGGCGCTTACGCTGCTGAGCCATCTCACCAGCCCAGATCTGTGACTTTCTGAGTGATTAGTGATATAAAAATTCAAGGTTTAAATTAATGGCTCATCACACTTGTTTTTCTTCTATTTTTTACATTATTAGCTTTTGATTATTCTGCAGTGATATGGCACTTTGTGGTTTTCTGGGTCCTTTCCTTTTTCTTTTACTCTTGGATCCCTGGCTAGGAGACATTTCTTCAAAGATAACTCAGGAGAAATAAGAACTCAGTAAATCCACTTTGCTGGGTATGAAAATGGGTATATATCCAGGTATTAGCTATGCTGTGCATTGAAGGAAGGAATTTAAGTTACTAAATTGTATTACCTGTAAATGGTATTACTCATGCCATCCTAATCTTTCATTCCTACTTACTTTCCCTATTTTTACTGATTATTTTGAGATATAGTTTGAACTCTAGTTTACTTTTTTGTTGTTTCCTTTTTAACCTTTTACTTATGGAAAAAGTAGAGATGAGCATACTGAACTCCACATACCTATAACCCAGCTTAAACTATTAACCATTCATTGCTAGTCTTGTTTTATCCCCACCTACGTACGCTTCCAAACCTTTCCTGGCTACAGTTTTGCATGTAAAGGAGTCTGTGAGGCATCTGCTATCAATATCACAAAATCGACCTGTGCTTTCAATCCTATTGTGGCTAAATACCTGAAATGCCATCCTTTGAAAGGTTTGGCTATCAGGGAACGAAGTTACAGCTTCTCTCACATGGAGGGTAAATCCCCACATTGTAACTCAGATGGTACTTGGATTTTTGAGTTATCAAGGACAAGGAGGAATAGGAAGATAAATAACTTAAGTATTATTGGCAGCTATGCTGTTTGTACTTGGAAAAAATAATCAGTTTTAGAAGGTAGATGTTTCTCAGCTTTTCTCAATAACCACCTCCAGTTTTTTTTTTACACCTGTTTTGACAAAATTACTTTAAATTTGTTTGCACTCTGTGCACTTTTTTTTCTGCTGTCCTCATTAACTAGAGAGACAGTGGCAGGCTTGGGTTTTCCGGATGATGCCTCAATTACTGGTAATTCACTGATTTTCATTGTTGTAACCTGGGTTGAAGTGCTCAATAAATTAATGAATGAAATTAATGAATGAAGTTAAGATAGGAGTAAGGAAGAGGATAAATGATAGCCCAATAATTACTGGTCCCATATACCAAGTGAACATTAAAAATGAGTGTATATGTTAGTGTATATAGATATATTTAAATAAAAACCTTCTTTATCTGGTGACATCTTCCTTGATCTTTAAATACGTATTTTAACAGTTACAAAAACAACCAGGATATATCCTTATTTTGGCTGAAGATACTTCAAACTGGCTACAAATAAGTATTTGGTAATAGAAGAAACAGATTTGTACTTTTTTGGACAATGGAAAAATGATGGATTTATGAAATCAGTACTATTTGTGTTTTCTCTCAATTTGCATTCCTTCCATTGACTTGATTTTATATATTCTCATTGTACTCTATTCCTAATTTTGGCATTGTACTTCTTAAATTTTGTATGAATTTCTCAATATTATAACAAATATTCCTTGTTTTGGGCTGTAAAACTAGCTTTTTAAAAAATGCCTTAGTTTCCCTTACATAGTCTCAAAGATATGACAACTTACTACCTTTTCAGAGAGGCTTAAGAAAGCACAGAAGTTCATTTTAGACTGGCTAGATTGATCATCCTGGAATCAAGTTGACTATCCTTTCAATATGGGCCTATATGTTTCTTTGTCTATTTTATTAAATCTATCAACATATTATATATCTTTTGCTATCTCACTTTGTCTCCTACTGTGAATGGAAATACATTTTCTTTGTTTTTCTTTTGCACTAATGTATGCAGCCTGTGTTAACCATACTTAATGAAAACAATATCAATTTTCTCAGGTTTGTTTCTCCCTACTGTGTACTTGAGATGAGAAACTCACTTTCCTGTGTACAGTATAATACCTGTAATTGGAAAGAAGAGGAAATCACCAGTGACATTTCTAATACCTTCAGTCATCTTCCTCTTTCCTCAGGCCCAGCTTATAATAAATCAATCGTGAATCTAAACATGAATAGGGAGGGGTGACCAGATTTGCTCATAGGCCCCTTTAAAAAGGCAGGTGTATATTACCCTTCCTATTTCTGATTTAGAAATGTTCATCTGATTTATTGGAGCAGATGAACATATTTGAAGCTGTTCTTATCTTTGACCAAATACTCAAGTATTTCCAATTTAATTGATGGGGGATTGAATCGTTGCCTCCTTCTGGTATTTTGCAAGCATTGCCTGAGGTAGTGGTAGTATAGATTATAGAATGTGGATTTTAGAGGCTTAGTTCTGTTCCATAGAACACACAATGAATGTTTCTTTAGAGACTCAGTATTTCCAGCATGCTCACTCCCTCCTTTCCCCCTTTCCCTTTTTCTGTACATTTTGGGTCAAGGCATCTTGAAAACTTTCTGTAGTTTTTAAAGTGTGACAAGCAGAGAGGAATTCAGAAAAATCAGGCTGTATGGCTATACATATTAGCATTTAATTTAAGATGTTAGAGATGGTCCAATTTTACAGGCTCCTGTAGCATTTGACACTGTGACCCAATTCACAAATGCTCCATCCCACTTCAATTTGAAATTCACAGTACTGGAGTAAAATAAGCATTAAATATCCTGCAGCTGTGTTTTAAATACACAGTCTCTGTTGTAAGGTATAGTTTCTGAACTACTAAAAAGATCCTTTTTTATTGTGAGGAAAATTTAGTCGTGATCTCATCTTGCAGCACAATTTTTTATCAAGTGGCAGCAAGATAATGAGGAGCTAGCTACAAAATTAGCACTTTAAAATGATAAAAATAAGACAAATGCTATTGCATTTACTCAAAAGCAATATATTTAATGCTTTCCTGATGTTCTGATTATATATCCTTATATAATGCTGGGCCATAGATACAATATTAATTTTGCAAACACTTCCTACCCTCTAGGAGCTGACAATCAAAGTTTTTCAGATATTCCATTAATGAAAGCACATTTATTGAAGCTTCTTTAACTTCCTAGAAGCTATGTTTATTTTCATCTTGATTAAATTTATATAAAGCTTGCCTTGTTCTCATTTAAAATAACTTTAATTTATTCGAATCTACTAAAGGGACTGGATTTTCTAGTATCAAAGTTAAAACAATGTAAAATTTCATTAACATTTTAAAAAACTACAATTTTAGCTTTCTGTGCGCAGACATTATTCTTCTAGCATCTAAATTTTAAATAGAAAATACTGGGAAGAGCAGATTTTGTGGAGGTTGAGTTGTGGTGTGCTAAGGCAACAGAGTATAGTTGCACACACATGTGAAATTGCTCCACTTCCTACCAATCTTGAGATGCTGAGCAAAGTTCCTAACCTTTATACACACTGTTTCAGGCTGCTGCTGCTGTAGCAACGTAGTCTAGCGAGTGTGATGGCATGATGGTAGAAGTTTGTGTAAGGTCCAGAGGCGGCACAATGCAGGGAGTAATTATTACAGGGGACAAGAAAGACAGGATACCCTAATTTGTCTAGGGTTATTGGCTACTTTGTATATATTCATTAACCCCTACCTGGCCTCCTGCTTGAACTTTATGGTCCAATCATTTCAATAATTTTCATGCCTTTTGGCAAATACAGTCTTGGACAAGCCCAGTGATCCACTTTGTGCTGGTATCGTTCCTCAGTATCCACTGGGAAGGGAAACTGGTTTCAAGACACACATGCATGCATGTGCATGTATGCACACACACACACACTGTGGACAAGAAAACTTCAGCTGTTCAAGATGCTTAAATAAAATTGTGTAGTATTTGCATATAACCTGTGCACATCATCTCATATAGTAAAATGTAAATGCTATGTAAATAGTTATTTTACTGTATTGTATAGGGAATAATGACAAGATAAAAGTATACATGTTTAATGCTGATGAAAGACTGTTCCCAAATATTTTGTAACTGTGGTTGGTTGAATCCATGGTCATGGAACCCATGGGTACAGAATGTTGAATTGTACCGCCTAGGTGGTACAGTTCAACTGCCCCTCCCTAGACTTCCTACGGGAGGGGGCACTAACAGGAAGGCTTGGTGGGTTATCTACTCAGCTCACCAAGCATGTGGTACTCTGGCACTCCCTATGCACTACTCTCTTCTCTAACCCACTCTACTTCACTGGATCTAACTTCACTTTCATCAAGATCCCTTCCTGAGACTCACAGGACCTTATCTTTTGTTTCCCAGAGCAAATGTGAGATAATAGGTGGAGGCAGTGGACAGTGTGAGAAGACACACAGGCATGAAATGGTCTGGAAACAGGCCAAGGGCAGAAGTTTGGGAAACACTAGCAAGGAGAGTGTTGGGCACTCAGGAAGAAATCAGAAAATGAGGGAGGGACAAAGTCAGAGAAGGAGGAGGGGTGTTACAGGAACCAAAACAGAAAGTGTAATGCGTGAGACCTGTTCAATACCACACAGACATTAGGGTCCAAAATATGTCTACCATGTTTTTCAATCAGAAGGATTTCAGTGAAAGCAGTTTCAGGAGAGTGGAAGAAGGTAGAAATTAGAACAGTGTAGTTTACAGTATGACTCGAATAGTGAGAGAGTAGAAACCATAGATGCAAGCTACACTGGCAAGAAATGAGGATAAGTTGTCTTGACCTAATATCATGGACAGTGTATCATCTAAACTTCATCCCTGAGCTTGAGCTTATCAAGGAACTTCCCAATTATTGTCTGGTTCATTGAGGACTCCTACCTACAGGAATAGAATGGGTTGTTTATAGGTATAAACATATTTCAGTCCACAAGAGACCCACAGTTTTTTCATTAAAAATAATATTTTGGCTTTAGGAGAAAAAAAAAAAAGTAGAAGGTCAAAAAGGAGAGAGAAGTTTAGCTGAGAAAAGAAAGAATAATTTAAAAAAATAAATATAGGTTCAAATGAGAGTTTTTTTTTTTAAGGATGCAAGTGCATTAAGCATATTTACAGATGAGGGAAAAAAGAGAGTAGAATTGAAGATGGAGGGAAGAGGGGCTTCCATTTGGTTGGTAAATGCTGCGAGGATCTTGTAGGAACCAATAATAGTGATACATCCTGGGGTACAATGCTGACAACAGACACAGAGTCCTCAGCAGGGAGCTGGTGGAAGGATGGATCTCATACAGAGGAAAGAGACCCCTCCAGTTCTAAGCCTGGAGGGAAGGAGATAATGATGGGTGTGAGCTTGGGTACCACAGCTGAGGTTCAGGAACCTGAGAAGGTTCCTTGCTGATCGATTCAAGCGAGAGACAGAGTGATCTTTTGAGACTGTTCAGTGCTAAGACTAGGTAGAATATGACCTTGGAAAATACCTCCAAAACAAAATACAGAGGCAAACAACAGATTTTTAAAAATTAAGTTTTCAAGATCATACTAAGATTGGAAGCCAAAAAATTCTGTTTGAAAATTTCAGTTCTACTTTTTGGTGATGCACAGCAGAGAATTGGAAAAAGGCAGATGCTTGGATTCACTTATGATAGAGGATTGTTAGGCAATAGTCCAGAGGAGCCTACTGGAAGGAGTTTGGTAAGCTGGGTTCCTGCTAAGGTAAGAGCCAGGGCCTGAAGGTTTGCTTGCAGAACAATTTGCGTTGTGGGAATGCATTGTTTGTTGCCTCAGTAGGCAGCTGTCACATGAGAAAGGCACCAGCCTGGTAGATGTTTGGAGCTTCATGACTTGTCATATCTACTTAAAAGTTTCTAGTGAATTGGGATGTCCATTAAGAATTAAATCATTGTTGCTTTAGTCTAGCAACCAGCTACCCCTAGTAGTTACTTTTCTTCTTCTTCCCTTTTACCCAACCTTTACTGCCTGTCCCCCATCTGAAAGAGATGAAAAGAAAACCACACTATGGAACCTAGATGGTAGCTAAATAGAAATGAACTATTCTACAGTGCTTTTAAAGAGCTAAGTGGTTGACAGGAAGAAAGCAGATCACCTACATTTTCCAAAAATACTTAAAGTTTTCATCCTACACTGATTTACCTGTGTCCCCAAATGTAGTACATTGTTTATCCTCATGTTACTGTCTAGGAAATTAAGCTTAAAGAAGTTAAATGACTTTCTAGATCACATAACTAACATTTCACAGTTAAAATTTGAATTTTGTGTCTCTAGGTGTCTAAACCATGCTTTTATCTCTAAACCATACAAGTACCAGTTGCTTATTACTACAGCAAAAGTCTGAAGAACACATGCTTAAGAAGAACTTCCAAATGACATACAGTTGAGAGTAAATGATGCACAGAATAATACCTAGAGATGTGTTTAGAATCAACAGTAATTTGATTGTAATTGCTTAACTTTCATTTTTCTTAAGGCGCAGAATTAAGACAGATCTTCCTTTTCATGGTCCTATACTTCAGCTTCTAAAATGTAAACAGTAATATAATGTTAAAATGTAAAAAGAAACTTACTGATAATATGGAACTATTCTAAAATACATTGGTTTGGATTAGAAAAATTTTTGGAAAGAATTACATAGTATAGTATAGTAATTAAAGGCCTTTAAAACTGGTAGTTTAAATTGTTAAAAAAAAAAAAAAAAGGTTCAGAGCATTGACTCCAGAATTTACAGAGAGAATTCTTTGTTTAGATGATGTATTTGTGTTTAGGAGATGGACCTGGAAAAGTGGAGTAGAATTAAGGGTTAAGCTAGATTGCTTTACCTAAGAATATGTGATATATTCCCAAGAGAAGATGGCTAAAGCTACATGATGTAATTAGGGAATGGTTGAAGAATCTGGTTGATGGCAGGAGGAAGATAAAAGATTCCCTAAAAAGTTAGCAAAGCCATTGGAGATATGCCAAGGTGAACTTGGGAGCTTAACCTTGCTAGGAATGTTCAGAAATCTTTGGAGGCAGGATTCTGACATTCTACACAGTGAGGAATGGAAGTTAGAGTAACATTGTATTGACATTTTGAAGTGAAGGTATCCCTAGTTGACTTAAACATTCTGCTGGCTTTACCATTTCACTTATTTAAAACAACATGTGGCACATACTTTCCCTATTTCTGGGTAATAAGTTGTACTTGCTCACTGTAGATGACATAAATATAATTTTACATTTTTCAAGTATAGCGATCCTTTATAGATATTTTGTAAATTTGAGACATTCTTAGCAGGTCGAATATATTAATTGCTCATCCATTTGTGAGTCCCTCGAGTATGACAGAAATAATAAGGATACTAGTTTTAATGCATGGATTAAATGTGCTTCAAGATGCTAATTTAGTACAAAGATTCTTGGATTTAATTGCTTATAGAGCATTATAAACACCCTAAAATATGGACAGCTTAACTTCATTTAAAAATAGATAATAAAAGTTTATTTTTGCATTTATTGTAAGTATTTCTATTGTGTCATATTTAGGGGTAATAGTGAGTTTAGCTCCATAAAAATGACTAATATGAACTGAATGCTAGGTTATTCTTGAGGAACTATAGTATAAAGTTTTAGTTTTTTGAGAATTGAGCAAGTTTATAGATAAAAAACAAACTATTAAAGAAGGAAAATACTCTTGGATACTCAAATTGTCTAGTGTTTCTGGTTATTATAAAAAAACTATAATCAATTTCTGACTACAAAATTTATTAATTCAATATTCCACACATAGTCATGTGTACATTTTATGGAAATGGTAAAAAACTTTGATAAAATGGCTACAGTATTGTAGTAAACTTCCCTTTATGGATTGCCTGTGTGCTGTGCACTGATTCACCTGAAACTTAGGCAGAGATAGAGTCATCTGCATTTAGCATGTGAGGAACCTGCCATTGACTATGGTAAATGGCTCCCTCAGAGACACAGTGATAAGGAGTTCATGTTAATGCCACAGCCTGTCCTGAAACTCTTCCTCTAGACCATGGAAAGCTGTGCCTTGCAAACTTCCAAGAGAGTTGTGAAGAATTTGAGATGGTTTTCCTCAATCCTGAATTTGTTGGCTAAATTCTAATTTGGAGTATTCTCCAACCTAAGAGCATGGAAATGATCGATCACTTTATTGTATCCTGCTCTTGTCTTAGTTGTGCATTAGCACTGTATTGGGAACCATGGGCTTCTACTGTTGGAGTTTAGTGTAAGACTCTATTTATTAACAAGATATTTTCTGTCCTTGAAAAACTAATCAACAGAGCCATTAGACTTGACCCATTCTGACCAAAGTATAAGAGTTTTCCTAAACATCCTGTTTTTATAGACACTGTCAGTGCTTTTAAAAACAATGACTTTTGAGAATTGGTGATCTTGGTAGCAGAGACAAAGATCGCTTGTTTGGCAGTTACTCCTCAGCCTCTCCCTGGTATGTATTTATCCATTTGTCACGGCATTTTGTAGGGAGCTGTACAGGAAAGCTTAAGAAAAATGCTTCATTCTTGTCTTGATGATAGAAAGCATTTCTCACTGCTAGCGGCATAGTGGTAACTTTTCATTTCTTCTGGCAGTTTTTAAAGACTTATTTGACTTTGGGGGAACCTGCAGTATATCTCTAAGTAACAGTTCAAAAGTATAAGACAAGGCTGCTCATTTTCAATTTTGGCTGAAAAGTCTTAAGTTTGTAGCACTTCAAAGTTAGAGAAAACTTGGTTTTAAAAATGGATGCTGATATGACATGGCATATTTAATGACAGATATATCTATAGAAAGCTGTTAAGATGCAGATTATCCCCCCTGGGGTGGGGGAGGGAGATCAAAACTGCCAATCTATAAAATATACTCGATAGAGGAGGGCATGGAATCTATCTTTGCAAGTGCTTTGATTGCAGGGGACAGTATAGCAGCATGTGGCATCATAACCCAGAGCAGACAAATCAGCTTGATGACTTTCAAAGCCAGGAATACTGCTGCAGGCAAGGGTACTCCAGTGTAGGAGAAATTAAAACATATAGAGACTGTTATTAATTCCATATCTATTTTTGTATAGTCAAATCTGTATGCAAATCCTTAGCATCTCATTTCAGCAGATTAATCTAAAAGTGAAGAGTGTTATGTGAAGGGAATGTAATGATAAAGCTCTGCAAATGAGTAACGCTGTAAAGGAAATGTAGGCTGAAAACTTGGATGCTTTTTCAAAAAGTTATTTTTTTGTACTGAGAGGAACATTTTAATTTATATGTTGATTTGTAAATTATTTCAAAGGAGAAAGCAATAGAACTAATTTCCAACATTTTCTTTTACAATCCTGACGTGGCAAAAGTTACAGCACTATTTGTTAGGCACCTCCTGTGGTCCCACATTCTAGAGGTAATGAACAAAATAACTAACTAGGGCTTTTAATTTTTACTCCCAACTTGTAATCTAATATCTCATTTCTAAACATTGTCATGTGGGTGAAAATTTGTATGTAAGGATAAAGAATCTAATTACCGAGTACAGATTAACAAAAAATGTATTACAGATGCATCTGTGGAAGTTAGTAAAGAGTAATTCTGAAGAGCATGGTGATAAACTTATGTGCTCTGTTTGGGAGAGAAAATGTAATAGCTCCATTCAAATCCATTGGTTATATATTTAGTCTATAATGAGGAGAGTCTGATACATACAGTAATATAAATATTTTCAAATGGTGTCACAAAGCAGATAGTTTACTGCAGTTGGTATTAATTTTGTTCCATATTTTTAAAACAAGTAGAGAAACTTTCGAAGTTTTAAAAGGTGGAAGTTTTACCCTCTGTCCTCTCAATTAGAAAATTGATTATAGGCGAGCTGGATGTTAATCTGGTGGTTATGGCCCAGATCAAAAGCACTGACAATCATTTTAACATTGAAAACTTGTACGGTCTCAATAGATTTGATTATTTGTGTGTATTTATGCTAAGAAAGAATTTTTGAATATTCTAATTTTAATCAGGTAAGAAAGACAAGTTTGGGAATAAAAACAAATATACTTCTTTATTTTGACACATCTTCACTCTAGGCATTTCATCCTCAGCTTTCTTAAATGTTTTCTTCATTTTAAAAATGAAAAATTCAATGAAAAATCCAGAGAAAACTTTTTTTTTTTTTTTGAGGTTAGGAATCTCATTTTTCTGTTTTTTTTTTTTTTTTTTTTTTGGTGGGTACTGGGGATTGACCTTGGGACCTCACGCACCAGCAGGCGCCCACCTGCCCTCAACCACTTTTAAGATCAACAAAAGCTTTGTCTGCAGAGAACACCCACAAAGAACAGAAAAATGGGGCCGGTGAGATGGCTCAGCGGCATAAGCGCCTGTCTGGCAAGCGCGAGGGCCCGAGTTCGACTCCCGGAACCCACATACGAAAAAAGGGCCAGTGATATCGCTTAGCAGCACGGGTGCCTGCTGGCGCGCGAGGTCCTGAGGTCAATCCCCAGTACCCACAAAAAAAAAAAAAAAAAAAAGTGCTTGAAAACCCAGAATTAAAAAATAGCCCTCCAGTTAATGATAGCCATTAAAGATACAATTTCATCACTGGGGTTTAGTGAGTGGAATGATTGGCCTGATAGGTTTATGTACCCATTAGTATTTTCAGCTCAGTTGAGAGTTAGGCACTGATCCTCTGGACTCTGGTTGTCTTGATTCTTGGTCATGGAGTTGATGGCAGAGATCTATTTGAAGCATTTGGACTGTCAAAACAAAAATTGCACTGGAAAAGTTAAACAGACAAGATTTTATTCAAGACTATTTCAACGGAGGAGAGAGATCAGAATGAAGCTTGGAAGCAACTCCTTTGAAATAAGAGTTTTTTAACCAAGTTATTTATTTATTTATTTATTTATTTATTTATTTATTTATTTTTGTGGGTACCAGGGGTCGACCTCAGGACCTCGCGCACCAGCAGGCGCCCGTGCCGCTGAGCGATATCACCGGCCCCTTTTTCGTATGTGGGATCCAGGAGTCGAACTCGAGCCCTCGCGCTTGCCAGGCAGACGCTTATGCCACTGAGCCATCTCACCGGCCCCACGAACTTGCATTTTATAGTAAGACAATTCATACTGCAGAAAGCCCACAAGTGTAGCTGACAGAAAAATGAGTGCAGTAACTAACCCTCCCTCACCTCCCTAACCAAGTTATTTTTAACCAATGGTGTGAGCATTAGGAAGTAATAAAGGGCTTTTGGGGAAAGGTTGATCAATGGGTATACTGAGCACAATTATTCCTGAGTTTGTAACTTTTTTCTCTGTGACTAGGCCATCCATATTTGCTAATTTGTGCCTATCAGAATTAGACTACTATTCCTCCATAGTAACTAGGAGATAGGGTACTGTCTTCTTGATGATTATCTTTTCAAAGGGATGGCTTCCAAACCCTTGAAGATGTTCTTGAGTGGTAAAAGTGGTGAGTGGTTTTTTAAAAATGACTTACATCATTATATGTCAAAGAGGTAGAGAAAAAAATTATAATTATACTTTTGTAAAGTAATCAGCCTACAAAAAGGGAGGTCAGGGGCTTAGTGGAAGGAAGCAGACTAAAGCCGGGGGGAATGTTAAGGCCTTCATAGTCTGTATAATAGTACACATTTTTTAAATTCAAAAATTTCAAATATATCTTACTCTGCCTCAGTTTCAGATCTTTATTGAAAAATTACCTGGCTTCATTGTGATACTTACTAAAATGTTGTTCATTTTACAGTAGTGTCTAGAACTATGTATAAGGTGATATTTTTAGAGACAGACTATTTTTGTTCCTCATATTCCTATTTTCACCTAATTTTTTTCTCATTATAGTATTTTATGTGTTATTCTTTAGAAGTTTTCCATTTGATGATAAAAATTGCTGTTTAAAAATTCTGGTTTGATAGGACTCACTGTATACAACATGCATGAAAAGACATATCATTTATCCAAAATGCTTAGGTCTAGAAGTGTTTGGATTTGGGATTGGTTCAGATTTTGAAATATTTGCTTACACACATAAGGAGACATTTTAGAGATGGAAGTCTATGCATAAAATTAATTAGTTTCATACACAACTTATACACATAGCCTAAGGTAATTTTATGAAATACTTTTAGTGTGTCTGTTTCTTGATTTATGACCCATCATTTGAGGTCAGGTATCTATCTGTGGCAGCATATTGGTTCCTTTTGTGGGTTTTATTAAGCAGACTGTCTCATGTCTCTTGGACCTAAGCATTACCAAGAATTTTGTTTCTTTTTTGTTTTGTTTTGTTTTGACTACAACAGTGGCATGGAGAACATTACATTTGTGCTAATTTGTTAGCCATTAGCCGCAAGTGTATCATTGAGTATTTGAAATGTGGCCAATTTGTGCTGCATCAGGTATGCTGGGGCAGTGGAGTAGGTTGCTGACAGATGGGAGAAAGTACTCAGCAATGGCTGAGAGATAAGGTTTATTTAAGGATCAAAAGGAAGAGGTAAGGTTGAGCCTTCCTAGCAGAAAAAGATAGTCCAGTGGTGGTGGGCTGGACAAGAAAGTTACCAGAACATACCAAGAATGTCCAGGAGAAACAAGCTGGACTAGTTAATTGCCAGAAGGTCCTGGGCAGCTGGCCAGACAGGAAGTTGCTAGTGTTCTGTGGTGGTGGGCTAGAGAGGAAGTCACCAGGGACTGAGGACCAGACAGGAAAATAGCCAGAGAGAGCTCAAAGTGCAGTATTCAGTGTTGGTTAGCTGAACTATAGCACTGCACAGTGCCCTGTTCTGCACTCAGTTATTATAGGCAGGGGATTTTATAGATTAAACTATATAGCAGTGACATCATTACCTTGCTATGCTCCATTGTATGCCCAACATTCCAAGGAACAGCTGACTTAGCAGATGGGCAGGAAGGCAGTTTCTGTAAGTAACTCTAGCTTGCCCAGTTTCCAGTCTCCCTCAGATTATACTATTTGGACATTCCAGTTCCTGGCGGCTTGCAAAGCCCCCTTGACTTGGCAAAAGTCTTGGGAACACAAAAGGAGTGTTTCAGGGACATGTTGCTAAATGCCCCAATTTTTTTCCAGAATGATACAAAAAGACACCCTGGATTTGGGAAATTTAGTACAAAAAAAATATAAAATATATCAGTAATTTTTATGTTGATTTCATATTGGAATGATAATATTTTGGCTATACTGAGGTAAATAAAATTTATTATTAAATTTAATTTCACTGTTCCTTTTTGTTCTTTTAACATAGTTACTGAAAAATTTATACTTGCAGGTAACTTATGTTTGTGGTTCTCGTTATATTCCGTTGGATAGCATTGGCTCCAGATCTCTTCTGATGAGTAATGCCTTTTGCTATATGGTTCATCCATATATAAAGATATTTCTTTGTTAATTACATAAGTTGAAGCTTTAAATTTGCCAGTTTAGCTAAGGATAAAAATTTCCCATATAGCTATGACCCTGGCATAAGTTATATAGATTTATCTTTGTGTTCACCCCACTTCCTCCCTATACTTTGCCATCTTAGTCACACAAAGCAGTGTGCCAGAATTGGGAACTTCTTGGTAACATCAGCATACTTTTTTGTTAGCTCTCAACTGGATTGCTTCTGAAAAGTTTCTTTAAAATTAAACTACTTCAATAAGCTTCTTAATTATGTCACAGGCTCACCTGTGAAAGGTATACAGCCTCTTACCAGTAGCTAATTTTCCTTTAGTGTATCTCCTTTATGTTGAAATATCCCATTTCTTATTCATGAAAAACTCTAACATATGTTAATCCATTACAGGTGGAGTAACTAACACAGCACAGTATCAGAACAGATTAATGGTATATGAACCTAACCAGGTAAGAATCACATATAAAGAGCTTATTACCTTAATTAAAATGAATTTTAAAAGATTTCCACAGGACTGAGTAATTGGAGTGCCAAGTGTATGTACATATACATGCTTATGTGGAAGGAAGCATCTGGGTAAACTGCCTTTCGGTTTATTGTTAGAAAATTTCCACTCCAGTTTTATGCTATGCATAATACCTCACTACTTCAGAGTTTTGCATAACAGGAAGGATTCTGATTGTTCTATACCCGCGTCCCAGAAGGGATGCTATTATAGGAGGGCAACATGCTTGTAGTTTAATTTTCAAATAAAATATTATTAACTTAAAATAATCAAAATGTTCTATAATAATACCTGGGAGATATTTGAAGTCAAGTATCTGAGAAGTTTGAGTATGTTTTCAATTTAACAGGTAGGGACTGAATTAGAAACATTGTGATGGTGCCAGCCCTTTCTTCTATCCACTTCTCATGCATATTTAATGACTTCTTCCTCAAAAGAAGAAATATTTTTATTTTTTTCTTTCTGCCAAAATATATGGCTTTGGCAGATGTCTGCTGAATTTTGCCATCTCTGTGATTTGGAAAACGTAAACTTTTTAATAATGACCATATCCCAATTAATTTGGAGGTTTAATATTCATCAGCTGAAGGTGCGGTATTGGGATGTGAGGCAACAGGTTGACTTTGGCAGTCTAAGTCAGGATTGACCACCAAAATTATGTCCAGAGTGCTCTCAGTGTATTTGGTATCTTTCTGTTTTAAAAATTACTTGATTCTAATTATGAAATTTTTTCACAAAATGATTCCTGATGTTATTAGAAGCTATAAATTTCATAAAAGAAATGTCCAGTAGTCATTTATCTCAAAAGGGATCATTAATTACAGTTCCTTGAGTTTGGTGCACATATGGTTAAAGAGGAAGGAAGGTGTTAACATTACTCAAATGAGCTCTGTTTCATGTTTGTACACACATGCTCTTTTTAAAAATTCTGCTGGCATATTGTTTACGGTGGGTACTGGCAAACATCACATCTGCTTGCATCTTGCTCAGAATCTCAATAACTCTATCACTCAGCCCTGGTGCTTATTTCTCTTCTAGGCCTTTGTGGAGAGTCGATAATGCCTGCCATCTGCCACAGAGCACATAGCTACCTGCCAACAGACAGACGGGGGTGACCTCTGCTTCTCCACCACTGATTAGTATTCACATGCTAGCTTATTAGGAATGACCCCACCAGGCTTCTCTGTTTCTTTGCCTATGCAGTGGTTGGTGGCTCACCTGGCAGGCACTGCAGTAAAGGAAGCTAAAGATATAATCGGGGGCTGCAGGCAGGCCTTGCAAAGCAGATGGCATCTATAGTTTGTGGCAGGGGACTAGATTGCTAATGTAAACATTGATTCCTAACACTCTAATGGGTTATCTCCTGGACAGCACCTAAGAAAAGCATCATCAGAATTTTAAAATTTACTCAAGTATAGTGCTTTAAAGATATTTCTTAGCAAAATATCTGAAAAAAAAAAGCTTGACCATTTATTAAGAAGGTATTTGATTGGAAGGATATTATTATATATTCAAATAGGGAACAGATAATGTTCAAACTGTACCACCTTTTTTCTGGAGTATATCTTTAAAAGAGAGACTAGAAATGATGTAGTATATCCGCCTATAGTAAATATACGCCTGCACTGTACATGCCAGTGTTTATAAAACATGTTTGTTGTTTGCGTCTTTCCTCACAGCTTTGTGAACTGGTGAAATTTTATGTATTCAAAACATCATAAGATTTTTCTGGTCAAAATCCAAATGTTTCTTGGCAAAAAGGAAACTGAATTCTTCCTGTATGTTTAGTGTTTATGGAGAAGGAAAATGTTTAGGTTTATTTACCTGTCCATTTCTTGGTTTACTTACCTACCAATTACTTAGTTCAGATTTAAAGTCTTATTTGATTTTTATCTAATTTTACAATTTATATTACACTTAAACAGGAGCCTTACTTTAAAAGGGGCTGAGCATACGCTTCCCATTATTGAGGGTGTCCTAGAACCAAATATTAAAGGTTTCATTATTCTCTAAAGTTCTCATACAAAACTTGATTTTATACTAATACAAATAAATGTGTGCCTAGGACTAACTTTTCCCAATTTGGCAAATTAACAGTAAATGTTAAATTGTAAATTGTAAATATGTAAATATATAATGGAAGCTGATAAAAAGAAAATGTGGGAGGTTTGTTATGATCAAATCTTAACACACCCACAGATCTCAGGGGAATTTGGAAAGTACAGCAAAGCTACCCTCACCTGAGTTTATCTAGGAGCCCTAGGCACCCAATGATTATTATTACAGTATTTTTAAAAAAGTGAACATTTGTTATGTGCTAGGCATTTTTCTAAATTCTTTATGTGTATTGGCTCATTTAATCTTCACAACAGACTTTATTTCAGATAGGTATTATCCTCATTTTACATATAAAGAAATAAGCACAGAGAGGCTAAAGAAAATGGCTCAGGATCAGATAACTCAGCCATTCTGGATCTAGAGTCTGTTTTCTTAAACATTACATCTCTATTCATAGTATACCAAGCCAGGCACTTTCACTTTTAATGTCCATGTATAAATTCTCTGAATTAGGTAAGAGAACCATCCTGAAAAATTTTAATATTATCCCTTGTAAAATTTTAATGTTTTCGTTATGAAATGCAAAACAGAATGTGGTTGAAAAACATTAGGGTTCCTGCTACTAATGAGCCACCCACTGCTGTTTTCTGCCAAGCAGGTCTCCTATTAACAGAATGCACTTGAACTTCATTTTTCAGAATAAGTGGATAAGTCGTAGCCCCATGCTGCAGAGAAGGGTCTATCATTCCATGGCTGCTGTCCAAAGGAAGCTTTATGTCCTTGGAGGCAATGACCTTGACTACAATAATGACCGGATCCTTGTGCGTCATATAGATTCTTACAACATTGACACTGACCAGTGGACACGTTGTAATTTCAATCTGCTGACTGGCAAGTATCTTTGATTAATTAAATGGAAAATAAGAACAAATTCAAGAAGTTGCTAAACTTGTTTTTTTAGATACTTTTAATGCGTCTCTAAATATTAAGTGCAAAATGGGTAGAGCAAGTATCTTTTATTAAGCAGAAAGGTGTGCATTATTACCTCATGATGAAATGACTTGTTCAAGTGGCTGGGCACCTAGTTACTCAGGGCCTGAATTACCTTTGTGCACATTCTCATGTGACTAGGGGAGGCATGTCATAATCAGTCAATATTTACTTAACTTTGATACATGCAGGAGGAACAAGGTACTGAAAGAGTTAATAACTCTTTACAGAAGCAATTTAGTATTTCTGTTTAGTCCCCCTTTATTTCTTGTGAGTTTAGAGGAATGATGTTCATTATTTGTCACTATCAGTCTGTGTAGTTTCCTAGAAATTAAACCTTACAGTAGTTTTGTTCAGAGGGGTTTGGCTGTGCCTCTAGCCACACATCCTCATGTAAGCACTTCCACAGGGTAGTCCTAGGTGTGGCCCAACTTTGTCCCAAAGAGAAATGAAAAAGAAGCAGTAAACAACATATTCCTGGTGTTTCTATATGGAATTGAAAACGTTTTCGCCCTTGTCACCTGGCATTATTAACAACCACAAATCATCAGAGTCCTTCCAGGGCTGCTCAAATAATAGAAAAATCACAAACTCAAAACGGTGGATTAGATTAATTCCTGAAGACATTTTAATATGCAGAGTGGGTATTCAATCATTCACAGTTGCTGCTAGGGGAAGCAACATTAAGAGCATAACCAGACACGTATTTAGATGCTTTGTATTGAGTTGTTTTGCAAAATGATTTTTTTTTTTTTTGTGGGCACCGGGGGTTGACCTCAGGACCTTGCGTGCCAGCGGGTGCCAGTGCAGCTGAGCGATATCACCGGCCCTTTTTTCATATGTGGGTTCTGGGAGTCAACTCGGGCCCTCGCGCTTGCCAGGCAGGCGCTTATGCCGCTGAGCCATCTCACCGGCCCTGCAAAATGATTTTTGAAGCCCACTGTATTTAGCTCTCAGTTGTTGTGGTAACTCAGATCCTCGATCCCTAGATTTGTGATTCTGCCTGCTATAGGATCCAGCTTATTTATTACTCCAGCCAATGCTGTGCCAGCTCATCAATAAAAAGACTCTTTTACTCTGATGGCCTCCAGGGAAGAATATGTGGTAGTGAGTTATTATGTCTTCTTTTTGAAATGGGAGGAGAAACCTTTCATCATTTTGGCATGTCAGTAACTAGGGATTATCCAGGCTAGTCCCAGCTCAGGAACTTTAATATAATCTTAAAACTGTTGTGTATGTAAAGAAAGGGAAGGTAGCAACTTTATCATTTTTTTCCTGCTATTTGTCTTCATTTGGGGCACACTTAGGAGCATGGCTCCCTTTTATTGGGTTCTTTGGGTTGCAGCTGTTGCTTTACAAATGTAAGCACTTGCTTTAAAAATTCTGTGCGGGGGGGGCAGTGAGATGGCTCAGTGGCGTAAGTGCCTGCCTGGCAAGCGCAAGGGCCAGAGTTCGACTCCCAGAACCCACATACGAAAAAAGGGCCAGTGATATCGCTCAGCGGCACAAGCTCCTGCTGGCACGTGAGGTCCTGAGGTCGAGCCCTGGTACCCACAAAAAAAAAAAAAATTCTGTGGGTATAAGAGGTTGTTTTGCACTTTTGAAACATAACTTATTTCCGCCACTATAAATTAATGGTATATGACGTATTATAGAACTCTTTAGTTGTATATAGCTTACTATTGCTGTCTTAAGTTTGCTGAGTAATTAGTGTTTTGACCTAGTTTTGACCCAACACAGATTCATTCTCTAGGAAATAGTGGCGTATTTTCCCAAGTACTAGAGGCAGTGATTAGTTGCTGCAAAAATCCCATGCAGTATAAAAATGTGCCTCAGGGAAAAATCCTATCCCCTAGTAGCAAAAGGGTTAATTAAAACATGTGAGAAATGGATTTGTCTTTTTATTCAACTCTCCTTACTTTAGGCCAGAATGAATCTGGAGTTGCTGTCCATAATGGGAGAATATATTTAGTTGGTGGATATTCAATTTGGACAAATGAGCCTCTGGCTTGTATCCAGGTGAGTGGTTGAAGTTCCTTTTGAAGTTTGCTCAAGTGGTTCAGTAAGGTTACATTTTGTAATGCAGCTCCTGAAGGACATATTTACATGTAGAAAGAGGCTTTAGGTCCTTTCCTTTTCATGCCATTGCCTTATTTTCTGTATCGCAAATTATTCATTTCCATAAGTGGTACCTGCAGAAGTCTTTTTCCTTCCTAGTGGAGGCTGTGAACAGTAATGGTTTCTTGCTGGAGAGGAAAGCCTCTGTCCCCGAGAAATAACCCTGGCACGTTGGCCTGTGAGCAGCCCAGGCTGGGCAAGTTGTTAGCTGGGTGTTTCAGAAGAGCAGTAGCATATATATATGATATATATAATATTCTCATTATTTTATAACTCTTATCATAGTTTCCTATGTTTTCTGATAAAATATTGACATATAATAGGCCAGATCTCTCTCCTAGCATCTAGAAAAGTATATCCTTATAGCTGCACATATTATCTAATTTCACCTTTGTGGGAGATTTTAAACAACCACTTTCGTATCTTTAACAGCTGCAGAACTTTGAGTTCTTTTACTCTTCAGTCACATCTTCTAAAGTATATATTTTAAAGAAAAATTTCTACATTGTCTGTGGTTTCAAAGGTGCTAGCATCTAGTAGTATGTTGTCCTTAAATGTCCATGTACATTCATAATAGTCTTTTTTTCTCCTGTCTTGCCAGAGGTCTGTCTGGAGATTTTAATATATTTCTATGATTCACACAGATCAAGTAGAAAAAAAAAAAATCAACAAAGGGGTAAGAGTAGATATGAAAACCACAATTCACAAGTTTAGCCAAATGGATGAGTTCTGGATTGAAGAATTAGAATTTATTTTTCTTAGTACACATGCAACATTTACACAAGAGATAAGGTTAAGAAAAATTTAGTTACAAAAATTAAGTGTTGGGCCGGTGAGATGGCTCAGCGGCGTAAGCGCCTGCCTTGCAAGCGCGAGGGCCCGAGTTCGACTCCCGGAACCCACATACGAAAAAGGGGCCGGTGATATCGCTCAGAGGCACGGGTGCCTGTTGGCGCGCGAGGTCCTGAGGTCGACCCCCCGGTACCCACAAAAAAAAAAAAAAAAAAAAAAAAAAAAAATTAAGTGTTATATCGTGTTATATTCACTAGTACAATGCAATTAACTTTGAATTTAACAAAAAGTTAAATAAGCTACTTATCTAGAAATAATAAAACACATTAATGCAAGATTAATGTACAAACCATTAACTGCTGTGTAATTTATAGGCTAAAGTTACAGAAACTAAAAATCTCCCAGAACTGTGTGGGAATGTAATGAACGCAATACACACCAATGCTTATAGAGTAAGTATAGCTTAGTAAGTTAGAAAACAAACCAAAAAATAAGCTCACAGAAGATATGTAATAAAAAATTAATGAAGTAGGAATACAGCAGAAAAATTATCAAAGCCGTGTACGCACGCGCACGTGTGCACACACACACATTCACACCCAGACGCATAAAATTTTGAGAGTTAACTAAAATGGGGCCTTGTACACAACCTTAGTCTTATCTTTTGGCTAATAAAAAATGAGCAAAGAGTTTCTGCCACAGAATGCTTCTAGTCTTCATCTAAGCATGTATCTAGCAGCTTCCAGGTTTTTTAGGTTTCTTTTAATTTTCACTTTTCAGAATTGATAAACCATTGAACTGGGCAACAGATAATGTTCTATAGTACTAGAACACTTTTTAAATGTTGTTGGGACCTTACACTTGAACAATGAAAGCAGCTTCGGGTTTATTATGAAGCAAATTCGTAAATCTTAAATACATTTCTACTAATTGCAGAATCAAACTAGTTCAAGGAATAGAAACCAAGTTGAAGCCATAACGTGAGAGAATAAAGAAACTATGTATACATATCATATTCAGGAGACCAGAGTGCTGCCACAGTTCAAAAATCTTCCATACCTTTTCTGAAATAGTCTTAAAAATTAGCTTGTAAGACACAGAACTTAAAAAGCAAAACAAATCTTCACAGTCATATCATTTGTTTTTGTCCCCAAAGAACTTTTCTTTAACATGATCACTTATTTTATACACTAATTTACTGCTAATAATGTCTGGCTTTTCCCAACCAGGCAACCTGTCCTCAGGATTAAAGTGATTTGAAGGGAGTAAAAAATGTTTCAAACAATGACTGTATTAGTGGATTGAATATCACCTGAAATTGTGTAATAAAATATTCCTATATATATATATATTGGAATATATATATATATATTTAAAGTCAGCATATGGGTAATGTTGTATGCCAGTTAGCCATTTTGATGAATAGAATAAATCCTCTTGCAAATTTTGTTTATTTCCTTGGCTAGCACACTGCACCTACAAAGCAGAGAAAAATCTGACAGTGTTTTAAAGAGCCTTTACTGTTAACAGATAATGTGTCCATATTGGCACAATTGTCACTTAAAGAGATATTTGAGGTAAAAGTCATGGATTATAGCCTTGTCATTTACCTCATATCTTGCATTTTAGTTATTGACAACTGGTTACTTGTATTTTTTCTGAATTAAAGTTCAAATATTTTATGTATTTTATTTTATGGGTTCTACAGATCTATTTTGGTGCACTTAATAGTAATACATTGATGATTGGGAAGACTAGCTACATAGCTAGTCTTCAAAAGCAGGCTACTTCTTTACTATTTGCTGGAAGAATAACAACAAAGAAGCAAGTTAATGGGAGACTGGAATAGTGTTTATGAGAAAATGTCTAAACAATAGAAATTCCTAAGACAGTGGGTTGAAAAGTGGTGGTAGTGAAAACTGTATACATACTAATAACATCAAAATTTATATTTTTATGTCTTAAAAATAGTCAATCCATGATTAATCTACAAGCTATTAACATGACAGCATAGCCAGTTATTAACGACCATACTCAAATAGTTCAGAGATTGTCCCATTAACATCCAAAAAGATTAAACTCATTTTTTGCTTTCAAAAATACCAGCCAATAACCTATCTCATTACAATGCTCCTTCTGGACCCTAATCCAAGTTCACGTAACAATCACTTGTAGGAATCAGTCACCTGGGAAGATGTATGTGAGATGTAAGAAAGTATACTATTTCCTGGTGTTGCTCTGATTTGGTGCACACCTTAATTCATCACAAGGATGATCCAAACAAGAGAAAAGCTGAAATGCTCTCAAATAAATACTTGTTTAAAGAATGAGATTTGGACTTGTTAATAATACTCATAGGAAATATTGGCCATAGATTCCTGACAAAAGTGAAGGTGCGCTAGTTCATTCTGTGGATACATAAGTAAATGTCTGGCACCAAAGTTTGACTCTAATCTGGCGTGCCATGGGTGACAAGTAGTACACGAGGGAGCAGCTGCATAATTAAGTGATTAGTCTGTTCCCAGGATCACTTCTACTGTTTTCTTCATTTACTATTATTTCCTTATGGAGGGTGCCAATCTGGCACCACCTTCTTCCAAATGCTTCTTTCTGCCAGTTTACAGGGGAGTGTTTTGGAGAAAAACTGCCAATGCTTCCTTTTTCCTTCTCAGATTAAATACATTACATCTGCTTAACATATGCAGTCTCTGTTGGCCCAGGGTATCAGACAAAAGCTCTCTCAATGATTATCTCAGTTATTTTGCCTCCTAAAAATGTGTTCAGTTGAGGGGAGGGATATAATGAAGGCACTAAATCCTTGCTCTTTCTGGGTTGCATCCTTGAGCTCAAATACTGGGCTCCTCCACCACTTACTCACCAAATTACTTTCTCTGTAAACTGAAGACAACAGTTAATCTTACAGAGTTCTGAGAAGTATGAAATGATTTCTACTTTCTATATTTAATGATATACTAGTCAAAAATCTCACTAGAAGGTTCCTTTTATTTTCATGGAGTGGACAAGTGATATTTGTGAAATTGATCTTAAAACTTACCTGGGAGAGTGCAAGTATAATAACCAAAATTTTGAAAATAGATGGAGAGACTTGCCTTACCTAGTCAAAACAACTATGTTATACTTAAGGTATGTAAATTAATGAGAAGATAAAGTTTGTATTTAGTATGTAAGGAATATTTTATATTAGTAGTGACAGGGTATGTTATTCAATAAATAGACTGTAAGTGCGAAATGTCCATTTGAGAAAAAAAAAAAAGAGCTTAGGATCTTTCATTCTAGGACTTAGTAATTTCTCCTTTCATGAGCTTGGATATCCAAATTTCAAGGGCTTCTTTCATCTAAAATAAAATAATTATTACAATTAGAGGCTTAAGAGTTAACTATGCAGGTGGTAGATAAAGGCATGAGAGCAGACAAAATTTTTTAAAGGATACCAAGAGGTTTGTGCTTGGAATATTGGTGGCCAGCACCTGTATTTAGGATGCAGGTGAGGAAGTGGGACCAAAGGTGGATAGCAAAAAGGCAATGTCAATGATCAATTTTTATTTACTGTTAAATTATGGAATCCAAGGGAGGCAAGGTATTAAATAAGGTTAGAAGAAAATCAAATGAAGAGAGATTAAGACAATTGAGGGCTGGAAAGAGCCTGATGAATTTGACAAATGAAAGGACAGCAGTTTCCTGAAGAAAGAATTTTCCCAGTAGTAAGATTCGCAGATCCAGTTAGGTGACAGCAGGCATAGAATAACAAAGAAGTTATGCCATACAATAAAAGATATAGAACTCCAGCTTGAAGTGGAAATTTCCAGAATCAACTAACCTAATTTTGAACCTGCTACAAAGCTGTGTTACAACAATTTACTTCATACCAGATGCTTAGCTAGATGTCACCAATTTTCACAGTAAAGCTGCAAGTTCTTGTTTTATTTCACAGATGAAGATCTATAAGCCAATATGACACGACCTAAAATTACAAGTAGTTTGAATGTATCTTTACCAGTCAAAGGGAGTCGTATAATGAAGATAAATAATATTACCTACCTTATCACTGTTCGAAGATTAAATGATTATAAGCCTATAGTAGATGTATATATGGACACACACAGTCTAGCACTTAATAGGGACTTAAAATCTTTCTAGAGAGAAAACAACCAACAAACAACAATCCCTGAGGTACAGTGATGGTGGCATGACTGAGTATAAACTCAGGCTTGCTTTTATATGTAAACAGCTTTACTTGAGTAATCATCTCTTCTTCTTTTGCAGGTATTAGATGTAAGTAGAGAAGGCAAAGAAGAAGTATTCTATGGACCTACACTCCCTTTTGCTTCCAATGGAATAGCAGCATGTTTCCTTCCAGCCCCATATTTCACATGCCCTAACCTTCAAACTCTTCAAGTGCCTCATCACAGGATTGGCACCATCTGAAAAGCCACTGCTCTGTTAATAACCCTCGTGAATAGGGGGAAAAACAGAAGTCTGACTTTTGGATTCTGGGGATAAAAAGCCTGAGTGCTCAATGCGTCCTTGTCTTGTTTTATATATCTTATATTCAGATAAATATTAGCAAAAAAATGAACAATTTTCTAAAATACATTATTGAGAAGTCTTGTCACTCTTCTCAGTGTATGTCAACATACAATATGTATGAATTGTACTGTGGTGTAGCTTAGTGCCAACTTAATGGTACATTACTGTTCCATGAGTGTTTAAAGCATTCTTTGTACACTCTTTCTAATCAGTGCTATCTAGGACAACCTGACAATGTTCTTAAGACAATTTATTTCACACAATGGCATAAATGATCTTAAAATCTTCATATGTACTCCCCTTCCTACTTAAACATGGGCTTGTAATTTTTCTTTTTAAAATTTAACATTATGCAGCCTTGCTCAGTAGAGATTTAGCATTATGACATCATAAATTTTTAAGTGCCATATTTTATTCAAGGTGATAGAAATAACAGAAGTACACTGGAACAGCAGTTGGAATACCCATATTTTGCCTTGGTTACTCTGACCTTGAGCCAGAACTGTAACTTCATACTGTTTCAGTTTTCCCACTTTTTAAGAAGGATAATTATAGATTTTCATATTAATTCAAAAGAACGTTATGAGGATTAGGTATCTGCGCTGACTTTGCCTAATTAAAAAAAGTTACTAAATTATGAGGTATTTTACTGTCTTGAGAATCCTATAACCGCTGTAGATTATTTTTAAGTTTAGAAATCATTAGTTTGGAAAACATGCTATGGGAATATGAAAAGCGTATGAAAAAGACATGCCTTTGCTAAGTAGGAAAAGGACATTTACCAACATCAGACACCTAAACTTGTATAAATCCTTGCTCAAATAAAAATAATTCTCTTAAATATCTCATTTTAAATCACTTAGTGAAAAATGACATTTTAAAATTTTAAAAGGTTGTACTAATTATGGTAACAAAGTGCGTAGACATAGATTAGAACCTAGAATTGGCAGTTCTAAGAAAAGTTTCCCACTTTGTTAAGGGTTATGTCAATCGAGTGCTTGTGGGATTATTCACCACCAATATATATTTTATTACTGTCACTTTTAATAATACATAGAATTCTTTTTAGGCTAGGTTTTTGGGTTTGCTTCATTCAAAACAATAAATAAAACAACTTCATAATCACATTAGAACATACATTCAGTAAGTGTAATATAGGTTTCTTTTCTCCAATCTCACCAGGACTTAAGGTCATCTTTATTAAAAGGAAGACTAGTTTGACTTTGTTTTCCCTCAGCAGTTTAATCATTCAGGAATCTCTCCCTAATAGGAAATTGTCATTTTATACATGTAACCATTTTTAGTATGGTTAATGAATGAAGTGAATGAAAATAAAATCTTTTTGTCTTAAGTACAGAATTTACTAACTTTAAAATATAAATGACTTATTCGGATTAAAGAGGGGGTACTACAGGTAAGGAAAGGAAGGTAGATTTTAAAAAGAACAAAATGTAGACAAAAACAAGAGCTGAACAGTGAAAATTAGTATTGGTAACTCATATTTAGAATAACTGCTCCTTAAAAGGTAGATAAGCCAACCTGAATTTTAAAATATCTTAGCAAGTCAAGAAAATGGACACAAGCTTTTTTCTTGCCATTTTATCTTATAAAACCATTAAAACCTATTTGTACTCACAGACCCTGCATCCAATGAATGAAAGCAAAATGGTTTAAAATAAGCTTGCCTGATTGTTAATGGAAAGGTAGCCTGAGACTACCCTTGATTATTTCTGTGTAGATTTCTGACTATTCATATAAAACAAATCAGCATATATTATCACATCCCTCCTTGGTGATCTTTATAATGTATTATTCATTTATGTAATGAAATTGAACTCATAATTTTAGGAAGTTTTGCATAGAGTTCAAACACATCCTTCATAGCTATAGCAAAAGAGTATCATCCCAAGTATGATGTCCCTTTCCTAAAAAGGACAAAACTCAGATAACTTATAATTAGAACCTTTTCCTCAAAATTATCAGAGAAAAAAATTTATAGGCTATTATTTGGTCATATAAGTCAAATTCCATTGAAACTATTCAAAGAATATATATTTTCTATTTAAGTGAAATTCCCATTTTATTTTAATTTCTATAGAAAACCTTAAGACTCCAACCATTTAATTAGCACTTCAAGATTTTACTTTAAAAAAAGAAAACAAAAAGTAGTTCCACATGGACCTTAGTATTCTTGCTATGGGAGGAAAAACCAGTTAAGACATTACTCTCTAAACTGATGTATATGCAAAACTCAATAAAATTCCTTACATATTTAAAAAATGCCATTTAGATTATGACTAGGGTACTTTTCATACTTTTTTCCTTCATGTTTTCCTCATATATCATGTGAATATATACTGTATCCATTTCAGCCACAGCAAAAGCTGAAACATTCTACTGTTTTACTACAAAGTATAAAAGCATCACATTATGGGTTTTTGGTGGCCGTTTGTTTTGTTTTTCAATAGTAAACCTTTTACAAAAAGGAAGTTGAGTAATCATGGGCACAATGTAAGTCTGTATACATTTATATTTATATGTGCATATATATAGATATACACCTATATCTATATATATACATATATATCTATATATACACACAAATATCTTAAATTTTTATTCTATATACAAGTAACTTATAAACACTACATATAAAATAAGAATGCCCAGAATATTTCTAGAAGCACAATTCACAAATGCAATAAATTGGATAATTTTAAGTACATCCAAAATTCTAATAAGTAGAAACTGGCCAATTACAATCATTTGGTAGTGCTTTTGGTAAACTAACCATACAGGTTACCACAATATAAAAATACAACTCTCATATCTAACTATGTGAAAGAATATGCTACTTTGGTAGTGCCCTAATTTTTAACCAAATAAAGCATGTTATTTATACTGGCATACTATACTGTCACATGACAAGGCAATATTTTTAACTATGGGAAGGGTAGGCAGGAAATGTTTTTGGAACATGTAGACTTATGTAAAAAAAACCTACCAATCAAACAGCAGTGGCTTACTGCAACAATTCAATTTTTGGTGAGGTTTCTATGGTATTTACCTTTTATCTTGGAAACACGAGTGCTTATAGCATGTAGGATTTAGGGAGGGTAATTTCCTAAAGGCCTTTCCAAAATGCAGAAACTCCAATTTTTATATATTTTTAATTGTTAAGTATTCTGTGAGTGTACACACCAACAGGCCCATGTGATTCTTGTTAGGCAAACATCACAGAATATACTTATTCAAACCTAGAGAGTATAAGTCACTCAGTGTGGCCTCCTGATGCTCAAGAGAGGTGGTAAACAGATATATGAGGCTGCTGCCAGTGTAAAACAACATACTGTTTTAGAGTAAACTTTTTTATAATCAGGAGCATCTTAAAAGGAGAAAAAGAAATAGTAAATACATAAATTAGTAATATAGTTATTACTATTAAGCATTATATGCTATACATAATTGTATTTGCTATACTTTTATAATTGGTGGTATAGGTTTGTTTACACCAGCATCGCCACATACGAGTAATGTGTTGGCTGTGACAATACAAGAGCTATGTCACTAGGCAACAGCAGCTTTTTAACTCCATTACAACCTTATGAGATCACCTTGGTACATGTGGCCTATCATTGCCTGAAATGTCACTATGCAGCATATGACTGTATGGTTAAGAAGAAAAGAAAATATAGTAGGGATAAAGACATAAAAGCTTTAAACTATAAAATTCTTCTAATGCACATGAACTCAATACTGAACAATTTTTGCATAGACTGTTTTTTTCCTCCCCTATGGAAACCTAATTGTTAAATTGAAATTTAAATCATTAGCAGAACTTAATGTCTAATAAAGTGTTTTTCATCATTCTGTTGCCCCTCAATAATCTTTTATACTCAACTTGATATTTTATAGATTCTATTTGACTGGAATGCTCACATATCCAGAATGTATATATTTTCTACTTAAGTATTTTTAAGTTTCTATATAAATGAAATGTATCTAACTTTAATTTTTGTATAAAGAGATGGTATTCCGATCTGACAAAGTGAATGAAGCTGAAAATAGAATGAACGTGATATTCAGAGAAAGTGGCTGAGTCTTTTGTCTGGAAAGAGTTAAGTTTGAAAAGGTCCAGTCACGGTACAGGTCTCCAGACTGACGGGTGTGAACACCTGCTTATAAACAGAGTTACCAGAGGTCCTTCAGAAAAGTAATAGAAGGAAAGGAGTATTTTAGGAACCCTAACTTCTGAACTGTGTGTGAGGTAAACTGTAGGAAAGGGGGCCAGAAGTAAAGAGAGATTATAGTGCCTGATAGAAAACAAAAAATCCTCTTGATACCTTTCTCCTTTGAGAAAGATTTATCTCCCTACTTCCTATTCTTTTATTTTGCTCTTTTTTACTCTGAATCTGTTATATAAGAGAAACTCTGTAACATTTAAGCTTGCATGTCTGATTTATTTCACTTAATATTATGGTCTCAAGGTGTATCTGTTTTCCTACAAATGATTCTAGTTTATCCTTCTTTATGACAGAATAGTACTCCATAGGGAGGGGAGGGATAGGGGACGACTAAAAAAATGAATTGGGATGTGTTATATACATGTACTACTCCATACAAGAAATGTAAACATGTACTGGAAATGTGTACCCACCCACACACAAAAAGGGTAAGTAGGGGATCAGTAGGGGCAGAGGGGCACAGGGGTTAAAAAAAGTAAGATGTCTTATGTACATGTACTGACTTACCACAAGGAATGTAAACATTATGTACTACACACATGTACTAACAGACTAAAACAAATTGGATGCAAGTGAATACAGAAGAAAGAAAGGAAAGGAGGTGAGGAGAGAGGAGGGAGGGGATGGGAGGGGATGAGAGGGGATGAGAGGGGATGAGAGGGGATGAGAGGGGGTGGGGAAGGTAAGGAGAAGGGACGAGGGATGGCACACCTGTGCTGATGATGAACTGAAAGTGGGGAAGGATCTGGATGCCTCCAAGTTCCAAGGGTAAGTAATGAAAAAAAACAGAGTATCCCCTGGGTAGAGAAGGAAAGCAAGGGCTAGTCCAGATAGAAAGTGACACAGGCAGCTAGACAGGCTGCCTTGAGATTTCAGGAGAATCCAAATAGGGAGATTCAGAAAGAAACTGTATTAGAAATAGATCTGAGTGAGAAAATTGTGAGCCAGTGTTATCAGCTCATTACTAAAGGGATGCGAGACAGAGCAGCTGGAGGGCAGTATCTTACTACTAGGGACAAGAAGAAGACAATGAGCTTGCTCCCAACATACAGCGCAAGCAGAAAGGGACAGGATCCCTGAGGAAGAGAGAGGAAGATGAGAGAAAAATGCAAATGGTCAGAGTGCCACAGAGCTTAAAAAAGGAAACCATTCTCTCAGATTTGACCAAAAGAGAGTGACTTATATTGCAATGGTGGAAGGAGTAGCCTCAGAAATTACAGAGTATTTAGGGGGAAATGAATATGAAGGAAAAGGGTATAAGGTAAAGTCTGGGAATGGAAGAAGACAAGATTACTATAATAAAATTAGCAAAAAATTTTCCAGAAAAGGAGCTGAACCATAAGTTTTCTTCAGTTGAGAAAAGAGCTTTTTAAAAAAATTTTACTTATGCATGTGTAACTATAAAAAAATGTATTGTTACAAACTTTTTGTTGTTTTGGGTTTTACATACAAGCTTTAATTATTCTTAGCATCTACAGATACATGCCCTAGTGCCTGACTTAGCAGCAGCTTTTCCTATCCCTGAGAAGTTTCACATTCTGAGGAGCAAGGAGCAAGGTTCTAAAACACGTCTTTAACCATCTTCCTTGGAGGACAACACACACCTCTTTAAAAGCAATGCCTTAAAGAAAGCTTCTTTAACTGCTGAAACATTCAAAGCATACATTATTAGTTCCACAAGTCATTACTATAGTAAAATGAAATTTCATTGCTAGGAAGTCTTTAAGCAGCCTTAAAAAACCTTTTTTTCTATTTGTGGAAGTAATGGCAGTTGATTTTAGGGGAAAACAGACCATTTGTATGTCATGAAAATAACATTCTAAAGACCACAATTAAGAGACAATTGTAACTAGAGAACACTGATTGTATTTTATTTATTTGTTTGATGATGATTTTGTTGTTGTTACTGTTCGCCATTTTGAGGATCAAACCCAGGGATGTATACATATTAGGCAAGTACTCCACCACTGAGCTATACTCTCAGCCTCTATTTCATTTTTAAAGATAATTTTTTTTTTTTTTGTGGGTACCGGTGGTCTAACTCAGGACCTCACGCTTGCGAGCAGGCGCTTGTGCCACTGAGCGATATCACCGGCCCTTTTTTCCTTTGTATGTGGGTACTGGGAGTCGAACTCAGGACCTCACACTTGCCAGGCAGGCACTCATGCCACTGAGCTATCTCACTGGCCCCTAAAACTTTTTAAAAATATCATCTGTATAATCCTTTAGTGTTCTGATTGCTGAGAGTTCAGTAAGCTTTGGGTTTTGATCATTAACTTCCCTCACACATTAACGAAAGAAAACAAATATGGTTCCCTCTTCTGACATCCCTCTGGCTCCCCCAAAAAGGCAACAAAACCCCAGAAAAGTTCAGCCAGGTATTTTGAAAAAGTACCATAGTACAACAAAAGCTTTAAAAACAAACCAGCAAAGCAACTGGAAGATAAGTCACATTAGAGTAAAAAGTCCAGGATGGACCAACACAAACTCAAATGCAGAAATCACTTCTATTTAGAAAAGCTTCTTTAACTAAAATCTTTTCAAAATAGATTTCAATTTTGTAACATTCCAAACCCTATAACATAATTACTAATGAACCTTTATTTCCTTATTTGTATACTTTATACTTACAGATATATAAGGAAAAAACCATGAAATTATTTTTAATAGAAAATAATACAATTAATTAAAGTAGGAACTGAAGTGGTACAAAGTGGCTTTAGTCAGCGATAATTAATAGACAGGATAAATCATAAAATATATTATGTATTGTCATTTTCCAGTCTCTGTATTTCATGTTGTCCCACCTGTCCTAGGTGAGATAAAAGTTTTCTATAGGTTTCCCTGTTTAAGAAAAAAGAAAAGAATGCATATTTAGTACAACACTTAAAAAAATAATGCTTAAAAAAATGCTTTGCATGTATTGTGAGTAAACCTAGGCATTAGAATTTATTCAGTTTTGAATATGATAATATATATATATATATATGGTTCACACAGTCTCTCCAGTCTTTTCATTCATATTCGAAAACTGCTTGGAAGTTAGATATTAGAGAGTTCTTTGCGTGAGGTTGTTTTGTGACATGACAGCAAACATTGTTCCTTCAAAGCTGATTTGAAGTGTTTCTATCTTTCCTCTCTAGTGAAGTGCAAGAGGCAGCCAAGTTATAAGAGAAGAAAAGAGATGCTCCACCCTGCCATAGAAAAGTTATGTAAGGGTGGTCTCTGGTATTTCCATTTTAAAAATTTTCATTTACTGCAGTGAAAAGATGGAGTCTTTAGTTCACTAAAGCTCTAATTGATATAGTCATATCTCCAAGCAAGATCTCAAATATGATATTATACAGTCAAAATTTTTCAACTAAAAATAGGGTATTTATTAGATTGTATATCTACAGATACACCCATATACATGATGTGATTAAAATATATGATTCATTAACAAATTTTATTATATAAGAATCCTAGTGTGAGTACTGATTCCTGTATAATAATCTCTTTTGGAACTATAGACATTGAAATAGTCCAGCGCTGTTTTGGTTGGGTCATAGTTTTATAGGAAAAAATAGTGCCTATTTTTGACCCAAACACTTGGGTCAGTTGGGTCACTTATCTCATCAACTGGATGCACATGATACAGTTGACTCAATAAATCAAGCAGCCCTCAAAAGGTTATAATTTGTCACTGGATTTTATGAAAGACAAGACAGCTGAGGCTCTGAAGACTTCTCAATGAAGAACACTAAATGTGGTTTGAGTGTAGCAGCACCACTGAAATATGCAGCTTTCTAAGGTGGTCATTTGGAAAGGAACGACATGTGAACAGGTGTGTGAACTCTGTTAAGTTTGTTACTGAACCTTGGAACTTTCCAATCACAAAACTGGCAATAGAGCACCAAAATATTTTCAACTCAAAAGGACACTCCAAATTTTTTGAATGGGAAAATATGTCATTTCTATAAAATGAAACAATGATTTCATAATCATTGTACAAAAAAATGTAATATCATCAGACATACCTTTGTTCAATATTCTTGCCAAGACCCCACTTCAGCTCCGAATCCTTCAGAGATTGAGTGAGGGTCGAAATCAAGTGGATGACAACCTGCTGGTTCAGTGTTGCCACTGTCTCTAAAATGCTGTAAACTTGATAACTGTATCTTATTCCATAATCTTGGATAAACTGCCTGAAAATTAAACACATTACTTAAGATTCTGGGGTCCAAGAGATGGAGGGGAGAAGGGTGGGGAAAAGGACTTAAAAAGGATTAAAATGTGTTAGGTACAGATACCAACTCCCCACAATGAATATGATCATTATGTACTGCCAAAATGTACTAATAAAAATAATAAACAATGGATTCAGAAATCCTGGGGGAAAAAAGATTCTGGGGTAATTTCCCTGTGTTGGTATTTACACTGCAATCAGCTATAACCTAATACAAGAAAGATCACTTCAAGAATGACTGCTATAAAAACCTATATGCAATATGAAGACTACTGGTGACACTTTAAACAGAGAATAGAGTCTTATTTCAGTGAGAGTTGAGACAGAATAGTGGCATTGGGAGGAGGAGGGATAAGTTTGTATCCTAGCAGAGAGAACTAAGGGAAAAAAATCTAATCCTAATGGCTTTTTACTATACTCACTCCATCAAAATCCGGGTGAGAAATGTGTAGATAGGAAGAAAGTTAGGTTTCCCGGTTATTTTTCAGTCTTTCTTATCTCTGGATAGATCAAACAATATTCTTATGAGGAAATCAAGTTATTTATAATTTATCTTTATGTCCTCCAACTGAACAAGAGACATTATACCCACAGAAAGTCTTTATAAGTCTGAGGCAGGAGGACTGCTCCAAGTTCAAGGCCAGCCTGGTCTACATAGTGAGTTCGAGGCCAGCATGAATTACACCGCCTCAAAAAAAAAAAAAAAAAAAAAAAAAAGAAAAGAAAATCTGATAAATAAAAGTAATATATTTTAAGCCTGAAATTTCCATATCTTCCATTTAGCTCAATAAATCATAGATAAAAAACATTTGATCTCTGATCACATAAAATTCTTTCCCCTCTCCCACGGTTTTACAACTTTAACAAATCCACTATTATTAAGTGATCACAATTTAAATAAACTATAAACATTGGATGAATGCCAACTTCACAAGAGAAAAGCTGAGGAATGAAAGATCCAACACAAAGTGAAAGGAATGGACTCCAAATTATTTATTAAAGTACCAGTAAGTTAGAGTTACACATAATGAAGGTAAACTTAGGAACCTTGAGAAAGAAATACTAAGAGAAAAAAATCTGTCCTAGGGCTGGTGAGATAGCTCAGTGGCATAAGTGCCTGCCCAGCAAGCGCGAGGTCCTGAGTTTGACTCCCAGTACCCACATACGAAAAAAGGGCCGGTGATATTGCTCAGCGGCACGGGTACCTGCTGGCACATAAGGTCCTGAGTTCGACCCCTGGTACCCACAAAAGAAAAAAAAAAAAAAAAAAAAAATCTGTCCTAACAGAAGGCACCAGACTCTAAAAGAAGCAAAGCAGGAAAGAGAAAAAAGAAGAAAATAATCCAGTTGCATTGCTATTCTCATGAACAACAGATCAACTATAGAGCCTGTGCGTCCCAAAGTAAACATAAGGGGATTTTCTGAAGCTGCAGTACCTAAAGCAAATCAGAAAACCAGGACTTTTACACTAACTGGGTCCTGAGTAACACATGCCAGCAAGCGCTGAAGGCCCGTGCACCTGTCATCATGACACACGTTTCTCACTTCTTCCTCTCTAACTCATGCAAGACTCTTCCTTACTAAATTCACAAGTAATTTTAAGTCAACTTCCTATCTTTTCCCTTGGAGCTTTTATTTTTCAAAAAAATAATACAATGTTAACAAAACTAGTGCCAAACATACAATAATTGCAATATTATAAACAAGTAGGAACACATCATGCTTTGGATAATTAGTTACTTAACGAACATGCTGGCTGTCAAATGGCTGGCAATCATCTCTTGGCCAATTGGCGTATTTTCCAGTTACCTAAACACAGAAGTCAGCTGGGTGGCAGGTTCTCCTTCTGACCCCACTTGGCAGGCTTTTACCATGTACTGCAGGTTCTCTGTGGCCAGCCTTTTAACTAGGAGGAAAAATTATAGCATCACACAGTGTCTGAACTGACCATCTGGATTCTCACTTTTAGCATTCTTGATTTAGAAAAATATGTTGTTTTCTTGAAGTATGTGCATGCTTTTGTGTTAATTTTCAAAATGAAATAGTTATGAGTTTTGTTGTGTTCTAAAGTACACCTAAAAAGTTGGTCTATTTTTGAGTCTTAAAACTGAAACCATATGTGTGAAGATGTTTTTCTCTTAGAAATGCGCCCATATTCAAAACCACTACAATGTCCTAATCTACAAGCAGTGTTACACATTGACAAAAGAAAGTCTTTAAAAATTCAGATTTAGAATTAAACAGCTTGATTATTTTTAAATTCATAAGTATATTCCTCCCACTCCTCACAAGTATATAACAAGCTTGATACTACCAACAATTTATTTTCACTTAAAATTAGCTAAACATATACTGTATATTAAAATGAAAACTATTTGTGATGATATCTTCCTTTTAAAAGATAGCAAAGTGGGCCAGTGATATGGCCCAGTGGCAAAAGCGCCTGCCTGGCAAGTACAAGGTCCTGAGTTTGACTCCTGGTACCCACATAAAGGAAAAAAGGGCTGGTGATATCACTCAGCGGCCCAAGCGCCCGCTGGCAAGCGTGAGGTCCTGAGGTCGATAGAACAAGTCTTTTAAAATTGTGTGCTTGTGCCCCTGAACACACAAAAATGTTGCTATGGTTTGGATCTTAAATGTTCTGTAAAGGCCCATATATTAAACACATGGTCCTCTGCCTGCGGGCTGCTGGGTGGAACGTTTAAAAGGCGGGGCCCAGGGGAGGAAATGAAGTCAATGAGGTTGAACGCTTGGTGGGAATCTTGAACCTCAACCTCTTCTTCTGCCCTCTGCTTCTGCTGCATGTGGACAGCAGCCCCTCTAACACACACTTCTACCAGGATGTTCTACCTCACCACAGGCCCAGAAGCAGAGACAACTGACTGTGGACTAAAACCTTCAAACCAGTGGGCCAAAACAATGCTTCCCTTTTTTTAGTATATGTGCTGCTGAAGCGAGCACAAAACTTCCCTCTTTTTAAGTTGATCATATCAGGTATTTTTTGACAGTGACATAAGCTGAATAACATAGCTATCAAGAAAAAACAGAGAAAACCCAACATGTTCTGAATGCTACTAAAGTCTTGGTATGATGTTTTTGGCAGATTAAATAATAAATGTCCAAAAAAAAAAGTGTTTCTTCAAGAATAAGAAAATTTCCAGAAATGCATACATTATAACACAGCCATAAAACATATGACAAATATGAATTTAAATTCACAGAAAGTAGTAGGTCATGTTTTTCATGGCATGGAGCTAGTGGGTAAAGAACATACAGCATACCGTCTCTACAGAACAAACTGTCATAACTTCTATTAAATGCAATCCTAGACCCAGTATAACTTGTCCTTTTAAAAAGATGTCTTCTTGAAAAACAAGCAAAAAGTCCTATGGAGAAAGTATCAGAACACAAGGAGATGGCCTTCTAGATTATTGAGCACTGGATTTTAAAATAACAGCTTTACTGAGACATAAATAATCTAGTGCTAATCTTTAAATTATAATATTAAATGGTTTGTAGTGCATTCAAAGTTGTGAAGTCACTGTCATCAGTCATTGTCAATCATTTTCATTACTCCTGAAAAAAAAACCTTACATCTATTTCATCAGCAGTCATTCCCTATATTTTTCCTGCTCTAGACCCTGACAATCACTAATCTGCTGCCTGAACATATGGATTTGCCTATTCTGGAAATCTCATATATACAGCATCATACAATGCATTTTTCTGCAACTGTCTGATTTTTTTTGCTTTGCATACTGTTTTAAGGTTCATCCACATTGTAGAATGTATCAGTACTTCATTCCCTTTTTCTTGCTGAGTAATATTCTGTTGGGTAGATTTACAACACATTGTTGAATAATTCGTTGATGGACATTTGGATTGTTTTCATTTGTTGGCTATTATAGATATAGCTGTTTTCCTTTCTTTCTCTCTCTCTCTCTCTCTCTCTTTCTTTCTTTCTTTCTGCGGGTACCGGGAGTCAAACTCAGGACCTCGCACTTGCCAGGCAGGTGCTTATGCCGCTGAGCTGTATCACTGGCCTGGATATAGCTGTTTTAAACATTCATGTATACATTTTTAAATCTTAACTTTTGTCTTTACCTGAACTATCTTTTTAAAACTGGGTAATATTATTTTTTAAAAAATAGCTGTACTGCCATATAATTCACATATTACAAGTTCACCCATTTAAAAGTGTTCATAGTTCAAGGGTTTTTAATATTTTCTGTCATGCAACCATCACCACAATCAATTTTAGAATATTTTCATCATCTCAAAAAAGAAATTCTATATCCTTTGGCTAACCTGACTCCTCCTACCCACTACTCTACTGTCTGTCTCTATACAGATTTAACCATCATAAATATTTTATATAAATAAGCAGTTTTTAGTGCCTGAATTCTTCCACACGCCATCATGTTTTCCGGGTTCATCCATGTTATAGTATGAATCAGCACCTCATTCTCTTTTGTGGGCCAAATAATATTCCATTGAATGGGCATATCAACATTTTAAAATCTATGCATTGAACATTTTACTGCAGGGCTTACTACTGCTATAAACATTAATGTAAAAGCGTCTATGTCAGCATGTTTTCCTGTTTTGGAGATAAATACATATGCAGGAGTGGAACTGCTAGGTCATATGGTAACCATTTTAACCATATGGTAATCATTTTTAACCATCTGAGGAACAAGCAGACTGATTTTCAAACTGGCTACACCACTTAATATCCCCAGCAGTGATAATGAGGGTTCTGATTTCTCCATGTCTTCCCCAGTTCTTGTTATTATATGAAGTTTTCCTAGTAGGTATGAAGTACTATTTCATTGTAGCTGTGATTTGTATTTCCTTGATGACTAATTATGTCTAAAACCTTTTTCAGGTGTTTATTGGGCATTTATCTTTTTTGAAAAAAAATGTCTATTGAGATCCACTGCTCATTTTTAAATTCAATTATTTCTCTTTTTATTACTAAGAGTTCTTTATATATTGTAGATACAAGTTCTTTAGCAGATAGGATTTACAAGTATTGACATTATTCTTTGAAAAGCAAAAGCTTTTAATTTTTACTACTATTTATCTCCCTCTTTTGTGGCTACACTTTTGGCGTCATAATTTCACTGCCAAATCCAAGGTCATGAAGACATATCCTTATGCTTTCTTCCAAGAACATTATAGTTTTTTGCTCTAACATTTAGGGTTTTTCTTTTTCTCTTTTTTTTTTTTTGAGACAGGGTCTTGCTTTGTAGTGTAGGCTGGCCTTGAACTCACAACAATCCTCCTGCCTCAGCCTCCCCAGTGCTGGGATTATAGGTGTGCACCACAACACCCAGCTCTAGTATTTAGGTTTATGATTCATTTTGTTAAATTTTGTATATGCTTTGAAGAGTCCAATTTAATTCTTTTGCACATGGCTCTCTGTTTGACCTACCACAATTTGTCATCTTTCTCCCACTAAATTGCCCTGGCTCCCTTCTTTAAAAAAAAAAATAAAGTTGCCCATAAACAAAATGAGTTTATTTCTGGACTCTCAATTCTATTCCATTGATCTGTATGTCTATCCTTAATGCTGATATGGTTGCTTTGATTGCTATTGCTTTGTATTAAGCTTTGAAATCAAGAACTGTAAATCTTCTGACTTTTTCATGGTGAATTACGATATTCTGGCTTCCTTAAAATTGCATTGGAGGGCCAGTGAGATGGGTCAGTGGCTTAAGCGCCTGCCTGGCAAGCGCCAGGGCCCGAGTTCGACTCCTGGAACCCACATACAAAAAAAGGGCCGGTGATATCGCTCAGCGGCACGGGTGCCTGCTGGCACACGAGGTCCTGAGGTCGACCCCCGGTACCCACCAAAAAAAAAAATTCCATTGGAATTAGAAATTTGTATTGTAATAGTTTTTAGTATAACCATTTCAGCTTTCTGTGGTTGCTGTTTGCATGATGAATATTGTTCATACTTTTACTGCCAATCTATTTGTATGTTTGAATCTGAAGTATTTCCTATTGTCATCGTAGAGGTTAGATCTTTTTTGTTAAATACACCCTGATAATCTCTGCCTTTTGATTGGATTGTTTAATCCTTTCACTTTAATATTATTATTTATAGTTTTACAGGAGCCATTTTAACTTTTCTTTTCTTAATTTCATGTTTTTTAAATTCCTCTAGGTTCCTTTACTATTCTCTTCCTGCATTGAGTACTGTTAATGTGGCATTTTAAATTCTTTAATGAGTTTTCATTATTTATAAATTATTTCCTTAGGAGTTACACTACACTAATTATATACATTTTAATTTATCAGAGCTTTAGGGCCGGTGAGAGGGTTCAGCGGCCTACGTGCCTGCCTGGCAAGCGCGAGGGCCCGAGTTCGACTCCTGGAACCCACATACGAAAAAAGGGCCGGTGATATCGCTGAGCGGCACAGGTGCCTGCTGGCGCATGAGGTCCTGAGATCGACCCCCGGTACCCACAAAAAAAAAAAAAAAAAAAGATCAGAGCTTTAAGTTTATACTAATTCCAGTGACCTACAGAGACATAAATTCGGTATAGCTATATCCCCCTCCCCTTTTGTAGCACTTTTATATATATTACATCTGTAAATGTTACAAACAATTATACATACTGTTTATTTATTTATATATTTTTCGTTTTGGTTTTATCACTTTCAAAGAAAGCTAAGCAAGGAAACGATACATCTTAAATTTTGCTATACTGAACAACTTAATTGTCATTTCTGGCTCTCTTTGTTGTTTGGTATTTTAGTTAAATTTTCTCCATTTGCTATATACTTTTAGTACCATTCCCAGAGAATTGCCAGAAGAAAGAAAATGCTGTCCTTTAAGTAATTTTCACCATTTCTGCAGGGGAGCAACTTTGCAGAGCTCCTCACATTGTCAAGCCAGAAGTGGAACTACTCAAACTATGTATGGGGTTTTGAGTGGACATGTTATCAACACTCTTGGGCATATACCTAGGGATGAAAGTGGTGATTCACATGGCAGCTTTAGATTTCTGTGATTTTACAAAGTGTCCTTTTGAACACAGAACACAAAGAGAGCCACAGAAAATTTTCTCTAAGCCAATCATGTAGATCTCTGTTTTATATTGTTCTTTTGGCTTAGAAAGATAGCAATGCAGAGATGGAGAATTCTGTCTTCCATCTACACCGAACATGTGATGTATTCGCTAGCTAGATGTAAGCAGCAAAATGTGTCTTCTGAACTCTGTTCTCCTTCATGAGAAAATGTTGCGATCATCAAAACATTAGAGTAGCTTATGCTTATACAGTAGTACTCTCCTTATCCTCAGAGAATATGTTCCAAGACCCCCAGTGGATGCCCAAAACTGTGATAATACCGATAACTACATATGCTGTTTTTTCCTTACATATACATGTACCTACAATAAAATTTAATTTCTAAATTACTCACAATAAGATATTAACAGTAATTATATGGTAGACCCCTATACTGTAATAAAAATCATGTGAATAGGGTTTCTCTCTCAAAATGACCTTATTGTACTTTCAGCACTTTATGGCTTCTTTGGGTTTCAGCATGACTCAACTGTCAGCTATTCTTGTACTTTGGAGCCATTATTAAGCAAAGTGAGCATTGCCTGAACACAAGCACTGTACTGTCTGTTTTATAATTGAGAAAACTAAGTGACTCACAGGTAAATAGCATATACTGTGTGGATACACTGGACAAAGGGATGATTTGTGAGATTTCAGCATGATATTTGGAATGCCCTACGTATGATTTATCTCTAGATGTCCCCGAAGAGCCTTGGGGACTCATAAGTTGGGCTTTTGGAAGGTGATTTGATTATGGAGCTTATAGCTGAGTTGCTATTATGAGGTAGGGTCACTGAGGGTGCATCCTGGAGGGGTTTATCTCCCTCCCAGCTCTTTCCTTGATTCTTCTCTACTTCCTAGATCCTATGCCTTGAGCAGTTCTCCTCTGCCACGCCTTTCTATGTTGGAGATAGCTGATTAAAGACTGAAACCCCTACAAACAAACCTCTAGATAGATACAATTTAAAGCTTAGGAATTATTTATTTCTGGAATTTTACATTTATTACTTTTAACTACTGTTAACAGCAGGTACCTGTAACCACATAAAGCAAAACTGTGAATAGAGGGCAACTACTGTACTACCTGTTCTGTCAGCAATTTTGTTATACAGTGTAACAGGCTCTCACTAAAGTTCAAAGTATGGATAAGTTTTCAATGAGGGCAAAGTTTCTAAAGAGTCTGAGGGCCACTTCTGGATATTCTCCAGTGAATAAGCTATTATGAGAGTATATCTGTATAAACATAGTGTATTTCATATGAACATGACATTTTTTTGCAAACCTAGGGTTAGAAGCAGAGATAAACATTTTCAACACTGAAATAAATATGGATTAAAAATATGCATGTCTTTGAGATAAAAAGGAACATTTCAAAGTGCTGTTTGAGCTTTCCACTACCACTTTGGGCATTGCCCTCAGATTCTTCAGGGTATGCATTTTATTCATTTATCTTAACAGTTAAAAGTACTTACGTGGAAACATTTTGAGATGCCCTGCCTTGAACAATCACATTATGATGATAAACACACACAGAACGCCCTATTGACATTCAAAATCCTTCCAGGATAGAACTATGAGTATAATTCTGCATATTCCCAATAAGCTTATTAAAGTATGTTACAGTAGGGATTAAGTGAGTGATATTTTAAAACAATCAGTAGAAGTAAAGGTGATGAGACTGAAAACAAAGGGACAAGAATCAGAAGATCCTTACAAGTTTCCCCCAAATCAGCTCAGATATTCAGAAACTTGTATAGAAGAAAGTCACTGACCTCTCACCACTTGATATTTAACAAATTGCATTTAATACTGGAGTTAGACTGAACAAACATTTTTTGAGACGTTAACAAGGCTAATCAAAGGAGGTGGTACATAACTATTTGTCTCAAGCGAACAAAAAAAAAAAAAAAAAAAAAAAAAGGCAAGGAAAAAACCCCACTAAAATAAGACTGAAATATGTCAGCTTTAAACCATTTTATCAAACTTAACCTCAGGTATTGGTTGGTGTTTACCGTGTAGCCATGATATACAGTATAGCAAGAGATATGAAATAATGACATACTCTTTTATAACTATCAATTTAATTGACGGGACACAGTAGATTCCTGACTTGTAAACAGAAAATGATGACAAATCAAGTTTATAAACAAACTAACCTTGGGGTTCATTGATCAACACCAAACATTTTAAGATGCCAGGCAGGAGTAGTTCAATCTCACAAAAATCTATATTAGTTTCTTTGAAGAGTTGGAGGATGAAAGCCAAAATGGATGCTAAGCGAGGAATGGGTGCAGATCCTTTATATTCAAAGTAGGACTTCCTGAAAAGAAGTAATATTTCGTTTTTTTCTTCTATTTAAAGCTTCAATAGAGCTGAAACAAATGCTATGTACTTTAAAGGTATTGGTAAGTTTGCCGCCTAAATTAATAAAGTACAGTTTTTAAGCACATCTTTTTGTTGTGCTACTAAGTGCTATAACAACACAGATATAAACTAAATTAAGCCACATGACTTCACAGTGAATTTAAACCTCATTATTAATTTTTTTTTTCCCCTTTCTAATATAAGTCTGATCTCCTCAATCATGTCCTCAATGCTTCCACATTTTCTCTGTTGCCCAATTTGTATACACAAATATCCTCACATGGGAGGGTTTTATCTTTCCAAATAAATATAAAAGTAGTGTCCTAGGAATGAACTTCTATTCCAGTCATATCTCTTTCCTTCCTCCAGTTGGTAAATGCATCAGAGAACTAAGTGAGTTCATCTCTCAAAGCAAGACAAATTTTAGTATTACAACTCAAGAGAGATTATAAGGATAATAATTTATCTGACATCTTTTTGGTCCCACCAGTTAAAAGTCCTGGCTCATGGCTGGTGATCAATGATATTTGTTAAGTGAATAAATGAAAGTGAGAATTACTGTTTCTAAAAAAAAGTCTAGACGATATGAAAATTTGTGAGTTACTGCTAAGTCTAAACTATGCATCCATATATACTTGAAAAAACTTCTAATTTACCATAATGAGGCAAGAAATCACTAAGGATTATAAGCTTCTTTAAGAGTAGGAACTATGTTTAAGTAATAATTTCTCTTCCTTATAGTGATTTCCAACAAATCTACACATTAGATTTATTCATTCTTTTTTTTGTGTGTGGGTACTGAGGGTCGAACTCAGGACCTCGCACCTGCCAGGCAGGTGCTTACGCTGCTGAGCTCTCTCATCGGCCCGATTTATTCATTCTTTGAGGGGAGGGTTTTGTCTATTTCATTCACTGCTGAGTTTCTAATGCCCAGAACAAATATTCAGTGGGCACCTACAGAGTGCAGGGTATAAGTCTAAGAAAAGGAATATAAAACATGGTCTCTGAAAGGAAGGGATTCACCATTTAGTGGTGAAGTTAAATAAAACAAAAAAGACAATTACATAATGTGATGGGAGCTTTGAAAAAAAAAAAAAAAGCACAAAATTCTCAGGAATTCAGAGGAAGGAGCCCTGATTCTCTAATTCCCATGGGATTAATAATAGGTAATCTCTTCGTCTTCAGTAAGCATTCAAGAAAACCAAAAACCAAAGACACTGGTATTGTTAATTTTGGGGTCTTTAATTAGAAACCATGAAAACCATCTTTTTCCCCTGGACACTAAGTAAGTAGGAAAGTCAACTAATGCAGCTGGGATCCTAAAAAATGGGGATTCAAAGTTTTGTGGATTTTATGTCATGTAAATATCTGTCCATTTTATCTATGTTGAAATTACTTATGCAATGACTCAAGGACAGTGGTAGATTACTACAGTCTTGCTAAACAGCATACAGCTTTAGAAGAGAAGTGAAGAACCATCATGGTATACTGAGACACCATATTAGGTATAGCTTTCATAAAGAAAAGGTGGAATTTAGCTCAGCATGATGATATTTTAATGAAAATGGTATGAGCAAATCTGTGATGTAGGAAAGTATAAAGCATTTTGGAGGGCAATAAATAAACCAAACTTACTAGGCTTTGTGTATAACACCACATGTAATACACTGGGAAAAGTTAAGTGATAGATCACTGAGAGCTAAGGAGTACAGAGTTTATTACATTGGCAAAAAGAAGCCAATGAAGGTTGGGGACAGAGAAGTGTCAAAATGGAACAGTATTTTAGAAAGAGTAATCTGGAAGCATTTTTTATGCTGAACTGGAAGAAAAGACTACATATGGTGAACATGGTTAGGAGACACTGGTCACCCATTACATACGGTTTGATATGTGAAAAGAAGGGAAAGAAGCAATTATTTGCCAACGCAGAGGGAACAGAGACGATAAAGCTTCCAAATAGTAACTGAACTCTAAGAACACAAAAAGATCAGAAGGAAAAGGGTATTGGGAATAGAATTCTGTAATGAGAGATGACAGATATTATCTGGTTATTAAAATTATCAAGTCATTGAAAAACAAAGAAAATTAATACTAGATAAGCATGTTTCATCATAAAATCTTAAATTTAAAAACTAATTTTAAATACAGGTCAATACTGCATGAAGACAAAGAAAAGATCATTTCTGTTACTGAAATGTTGCAGTTAAATGATGTGGAGTTTAGGAGAAAACCTAGAAGTTTCATTTATTAATTTGCTTAATAAAACTCAGTGAAGATAAAGAGCAAACTAGCAAAACAGAACCTCATACTGTATATCTTTACATATTAGCATTAATCTTTTCACTTTATCTTTTATAAAATATAATGACTATATTTTATACCATAAAAAATACAGCTAATGTTTGATAAAAGTCTAAAAATCAGGGCTGGTGAGATGGCTCAGCCGCATAAGCACCTGCCTGGCAAGTGCGAGGTCCTGAGTTCGACTCCTGGAACCCACATACGAAAAAAGGGCCAGTGTTATCGCTCAGCGGCATGGGGGCCTGCTGGCGCGCAAGGTCCTGAGTTCGACCCCCGGTGCCCACAGGAAGAAAAAAAAAAAAAAAAAGTCTAAAAATCAAAAATATAACTTCAGGATTGCATACATAAGGAAAATAACAGCTAAGTAGAGAACTAAAAAGCAATTTAGAATACCGTCTTAGGCAGCTATTAGCAAATGTCATTTTAATATATTTTTAATATTTCTCAGGAAAACATTTCTAAATTACTAATATCCCAATGTTTTTGAAGTACTGTTGTGTTACTCTTTAGTATAGATGAATAATTTGTACATATATCTATTTTTAATACATGCATGTACCTTATAACCTGTATGATGCATTTCTTCAGAGATGATATCCATGGAACAGTGGCTGAATTTCTCAGTGCCAACAAAACAGGATGTTGTCCAACACCTGCAACATATGGTGAAGCTGGAAGAAACCGCCCAATATACTGCTCAATAACATTCCCTAGCAATTGATTCAAGTAGGCATTTGCATTTTGAGACTGAGAGCACACGATACACATGCCCTGCAAAAAAAAAGAAAGAAAGAAAGAAGGAAAAAGAAATAGTAAGAGGCAAAGTTTAAAAAAATATTCAATGTCAATTAATAAACAATATTTAGGAACTTACTCATATATTCTCCACAAGTAATATTCATATCAGCATTTATAACTTATCAATAGATACATATATACCTTTGAAGTTGAGCTTGGGTAATGCATATGCTATTGTATCCAACCAAACATGTATTTTGGGAACATGGACACAGGAAATAGGTGGAAAGATAAGGGGGAAAAAAAGGGAAATTCTTTCTCATCCTCAGAAAACTTGACCTCCAGGATCATTGAAATAGTTAACAAAATACAGTTTAGGTTAGTCTTTTTATGTAGGATACTGACCATTTTGTCTAAAAGTACAAGAATTATACTAAAAATTTCCATGTTAACATTTTTAAAAAATAATTAATGGGAGAAGAAAGCAGAAGATTAAGACCCAGAATAACAATGATTTATTTAGAGGTTTTTCTATTCTAAGTTTCTCAAAAAAACCACATTGAGTTAATACTACTCTATCTTTATTTTGCAGCTAGGGAAACTGAAGTTTAGAGTTGGGATCTTAATAAAGATCATAAGAACTCATAATGTCTTATTACATATCTGTTGATTTAATGTCTTCCACTGCATATCAGTTAACATCACGTTTCATATAGATTACAATAAACTTACAAATGATTAAACCCCAAGAATGAATACCCTTAGAAAGCAAATATATACTCTGAAAAAAGAAATTTTTTTGCTACTGTTGTTTGTTAAATATGCATTTTAGCTATAAATGGATATTTACTCAATAAAATTCTGAAAGCATATTTGTAATGAAATGAAGCTGTTAAAACACTGGCAAATAAACAATTGAAACAAATAAAAATGGAAACCCACCAGCTTTGTTTTTTGGATGTGTTAAGAAAAACCACAAATAATCAGAAGACAAAGTTTAACACACAAAATACTTTTTAAGAACTCTAAAAAGCAGAGCTAGGTACCTTTAAGAAATGAATGTCAGTTCTGCCAAATGCATAACTGAGTTTTTGCAATTTACCACATACAAAGTTTTTAAGAATTCCTATTAAAGGGGTTTACTTGGTTTAAGACAATCACGTGAAACACATACTTTATAGACTCTTCTGCTACCCACAATTCCCTTCCACTCACTTGCCATTCTGTGGGATTAGGTCTCCAGTGCCTGCCTCCCCTCTTTCTGCTAGATGACACACTAAACTTTACATACTATCATGAATATAAAATAGAATGTTAACTTAAAACTCCAAAATTTAAAAACTGTTTAAAAAAATCCATCTATGAAAGAACGCACTGTTACCTAATCAAAATCTATTTTCTCCTTCTTCCTCAGCTTTCCTTATAGGACTTCAAAATAAAAAAGTACTTCTTTTCAATATCAGACAATAATGAATGACAGATCAGTATTACCAACTGGACATTATTACCAAAATATTCCACATCACACAACCTGAAGTTGCTCAAAAACTAGCTGGGTGTGGCAATGCATGCCTGTAATCCCAGCACTCAGGAGGCTGAGGCAGGAGGATTGCTGCAAGTTCAAGACCAACCTGGACTACATAGTGAGTTCAAAGCCAGCCTGCACTACATAGCGACACCCTGTCTCAAAAACAAAAAACAACCAAAAAAACAAAAACAAAAACAAAACCCAAACAAACCAACTGTTACCTTCATCCCTGCATCTCCAGAAATTCCGTTCAGTTAGCAGCACCACATTCATAGGCAGTCACTCTGGACTGAGTCACTCGGGAACCTAGGAAGCATTTCATTTCTGTTTCTCCGCATGACTCAGAAAATAGTTTTAATCGGAGCTCATCAATGTTTCTGAAACCTGCTGCATGGGTTCTAATCGCATTGCCTTAGTTCAACACCTTTAGATAATGTGTGGGTTATTTTAATGAACTATTTATTGCCTTCTGAATCTACAACTTAATCTCCATGCTGTCTTAGATGCTGATACCAGAATCATTTTTCTAAAATGTATACATGATTATGTCACTCCAAAATCCATCAACACTCCCAATATAAGAGATGAATCCAAACTTTTTAGCATGGTATATAAGTTCTTCCATTATAAGGTTCCTCCCATATGAATTTCTAGCCACAATAGACAGAACTACAGTGGTCACCTGGTTCACAAACTTGATTCTACAATTCTGGTCGCAAACCAGGTTAGACAAGAACCGAATCAAATTCAATGCTTAGGTTCAATGTTGACCTTTTGGGGAAATTTTATTTGGTTCTTGACCAGTTTGCTTTGCTATCAGAATCGTGGAGAGAATTGAGTTTGTAAACTGAGGTACCAGTGTATTTGCTTTCTGCAAGTTTGTCGTATTTTTCTTAAATCTCCTGCCCTTGTACATGTTTGCTCCTTCAGACAGAACAGTCCTCCACTCCTATCTGTTCTTCTCTTTTATACCTAAATATCATCCACAGCATCTTCCAAGTCTGGCTGATAAGTAGCTGAGATTTCTAAGGAAAATGCTGAACACAGTTGCTAAGTGTCTGTGTTAGTCTGCCACCTCTAGCTCCGTGAGGTGGAGAATTTGCCTTTATAAATCTTTTCTTTTCGAAGTCAAACACAAAAAGAAATTTAAAACTTGTTCAGTGGATGTGTCACATATACATATGCATGTATCCTTGAGTTTACAATGTCCAGTTTTTAAATCTGTATATAGTAAACTATATTTTAAGACAAAGATTCCATTTCTTTAAGCTTGTAAGCAGTCATACTTAGTATACCTGGAGATACAAAGGAAGGCTCTTCTGAATTGCAGTCAACATAGCTGCAGGCAATTCCTTCTCTTGCTGTAATACTGTATGTGGCAGCAGTAAACAATCTATGATTCGAAACAGCAATCTTTGGGCTTTAGAGGTGGCAAAGATTTGTGCCCATGATTTAACAAGAATTCCTAATAAAGAAGAAAAGTAACAGCAGTTATAGTTATCTTCTAACTAGAATATTTTGTTATTTCATGAAAAAAAAATACTTACAGCACATAGGACCAATTTAAAATAGGCAGTAGGAAGAAATATACTAGGAGTGAAAAGACTCATATTTCACTGCGGTAAATTTCTCTGTTATAGGTCAAGAAAAACAAGTTTTCTGAGCAATTGGCACTTATAATGATACACATTGCTCTACATTTATTTTCCTGATACTTCTTTTTCTTTATGTTTTTACATAGCATAATTTCATAGGCTGACTGAATCTAGTTTGCAATAAGGAGAGATATAACTAAATTTCATTGTTAAAATAGGAAAATTAGATTAGCTTTAACACTGTGGAACAATCATTCAACCTTACTGAATCTTAGTTTTCATATCTTTCAGTTATTTAAAACAAACAAAATTTTGATTCCTAAAGAAAAACACGCCCAGGCATCGTGGTGCACGCCTATAATACCAGCAATTGGGAGGCTGAGGCAGGAGGATCACCAGAGGCCAGCCTGGGCTAGATAGTGAGTTCAAGACCAGCCTGACTACACAGAGAGAACCTGTCTCAAAACCAAACCAAACCAAACCAAACCACACCACACAAAAGATAAACAGATTTCTTCACTACTTAGAATGTATTTATGATTTCCTTGATGCTAGGAGTCTGTCAACTGCCACATTTGATGACAGTAAAGCTTAACAAATGAATACTTTATTTAAAGTAAATAAAAACAGCTATATAATTTCCACTATGGTGTATTACTGCTACCACAGCCTCATTCGTTGAAAAATGAGATTAAATGCTTGTCCAAACAGCACAGTGATACATCGACTGCATAAACTTCTATATTTTATTCCATCTTAGAAACCAAAAAAAAAAAAAAAAAGATAACATTGAAAGTCATTTTAGATTCAAGCTCAGAAGGAAAACAAACATGCTTATAAAAGAGTATACTGATGTTAAAACAACCAACAATCACTTCGAAGAACAAACAGCAACATTAATCTTCTGTAAAAGGAGGTACAATAATCAATCACAAAGAAACACAATGTTCATTTAGCAATATTTTATTTTTTATTTTTTATTTTTTTTGTGGGTACCGGGGGTTGACCTCAGGACCTCGCGCGCCAGCAAGCGCCCGTGCCGCTGAGCGATATCACCGGCCCTTTTTTCGTATGTGAGTTCGGGGAGTGAAACTCGGGCCCTCACGCTTGCCAGGCAGGCGCTTATGCTGCTGAGCCAGCTCACCGGCCCAGCAATATTTTAAATAATGTTAACTTGCTCCTTGTGTTTTCAGTAGGTGAAAAACTTCAGTTTGACAGCAATATGAGAAGAACTCATTTTGTAATTTACATTAGTATATCCATAAAGGAACTGCTATCATCACCAAAGTTTGGAATGATTCATGTCACATTTAGTTGTCACACAGTGTGCATTACTTATAGAGTAGGGACCTGCCAGCATAAAATGCATCATCTGTCTTTGTATATCATCTTTTGCAATAGTTTAAACCTTTTGCTGAAGATCTTACATTTTATGAGTTTACAGAAGGCAAAGGTAATATATTTGTTGCACTGCTGTTTCAAACTCCTACTTTTTAAATTTTCAGCAAAGAATATTTGTGTACCTATGTGTATTTATGTGTCCCTATGATATCTGAAGATGAAGAAAAACAAAAAAATTTAAGTCAAAAACTTTGGGAAAAGTTTACTTATAGTAGCTTCATTTACAACAAGGTCTCTTTTTCTGATTACAAACAGTTTTACTTATTGACAAAACTGAAATAAAGAAAAACATTAATAGACATTAATCTCCCCATCCAAAGATAATCATCACAGAAGTTCTTATGTATTATTCTCTACATACAAAGACTTGGGATCATTATGATGCGCATTTAAAAACCTATTTATAGTCAGAAAGTAATCTTGCTCATTTAGAAACATTTAAAAACATATTATGTACTACTGCTTGGTTTATAAAATTATTAAATTCCAGAAATATTTATTTAGTATCTGCTATTTCCTACATTGGAGACGCTCTTAAATGAACGTATTCTCAGTTCCCAATCCAGTGCTTGATACATACTCAGTAAATATTCTTTTGTGTTCAAACACAACATGATGGGAATGGAACATTAGAAACATATTGCCACCACCCTGAATAAGTTTATAATTTAGTAGGGGGATGTCAAGTACACAATTACAACAAATGATAAGCTATAGAAAAAAGTTACAGGAAGGACAGATGAAACAAGACCAAGTCTATTCGGCAATGTGAAAAAGGTGGAGACAACAGGGTGGGCACTGCAGGGTCACAGGCAGAATTTCAGTAACAAAAACAAAAGAGGAAGAATTGCCAGAGACACAGGTGATCAAAAGAAAAGGCATGGAAACAGACAATGAGAAATGGAGAATGAGAAAGCCAAACCAAATCAAAGCGAAACCCTTGCTCTTCCTAAATCCCCCAAAAAGAAGGAAATAAATAGAAGAAGTTGAGAATATTACTTATGGACCAATCCTGCCTTCAGAAATTACTGAATTATAATTAGGATCCTAGATGCTTCCCTTAACACAGACTGTGATTTTTTATCAAAGTTTTGTGCCTTACACTAGCAGCCTTGCAAGTGAACAGCAGGTATCCCTAGTTAGGAAATGACAAGGCAAATAATCATAAAGTTTTAGTGATTAACTCTTTCCTTCTACTGGTTATGATATCCCAACCATGACACTTCAAATCAGGTTCTGCTTTTTCTCTATTTTTTTCTCAAAAAGTAAGTTACCTATTCCTGATTTCTAATGAATAACTGGGCAACACTGTAGCTATATGCTTTATTACCAGTCTTTGAGACCTACACAAAAGAAAGAATACACATCTATTTACCATCAAAGTGAAAATCAGCAAGGCTGCAGGACAGGAAAAAGAAGGCCCTTAATTCTTCATAAGTAAAATTTTGCTCCTGCTCTACATTATCACCAATCAAAATGTAATCTTGTAGTTCCTGATAAGACAATCATATATTCTTTTTTTTTTTTTTGGTACCAGGAATCTAACTTATAACCTTGTGCTTGCCAGGTAGGGGCTGTGCCTCTGAGCTATATCCTCGGCCCTCAATCATATATTCTTAAATGTAAAGAAGTACCCTATAATCACACATGTAGCTTGGCAAAAATGTAAACCTGGAAGCATTAGAAAATATTTTTAAAGATTAATACATTATAAACCTAAATGCTGAAAATACTTACTAATCTGGATTTTACTATGTTAAATTTACAACAAATTTCCACTTATATTTCTCTCAAAAATTAAGATGTCTGAATTGCTACTACTGCTTCCACTATATTCTACATCATCCATATTTATACATTTTTCATGTTCTCCTTTATCTTTCACAACAAAGATAAAAGGTTTCAGACAACCCAAATCAGGTTTATTTATACATTCATAAGATTAAAGGGAATAGATAGAAGGTTTTGGTCACAGAGAAATAAAAAAGCCACAAAACTTAAAATTCTATATAAAAACTTCTAAGAAAATCTTTCTCGTGGTACCTTTATCCAGTTCCTATTTTGGTTAGCAACATGGTTTTAGTAAACAAAGATATTCAAATGACTGATTTCCTAAAGAAAAATGAACTCCATTGTTACTGAACAGGCACAGAAAAAAGATTTCTTTTTGAAAAGAGAGTATTGTATGACACAGGATTTAAAACATAAAAATCTTAATGCTGTTTTCAAATCTTCCCCTGACCTCCTTCACAGAACAGACTATAAAAATAAAAGGAAGTGATAGTTTTCTGATGTTTTTACTTCTGACAAAGCATAGATAAATATTAATAAATGGTCCGTTTTAGTTATTTAGGTATTCACAATGTGAGGCACAACAAACTACTGCTAGTGACTGGTTTTTGTATATTTTCTGTATTCATCATAATTTTAACACAAATACAACAAACATTTGTAGGCTAACATGAATTATTTTAAATTTAATCATTGTATTTCAGATTATTCTTATACTTGTATGGAGGATAAATGATTTTTCCATTATAGTCCTGTCTATCTTGATACTATAGGCTCAAACCAACCTAAGGAAATGTTACTAGCAAAATAATGTTAGAAATACATACCCATCATCCCATAAGTCAGCTGCAGTCCTGCACTGAAAATTCTTTTTCCTAAGTAAGGTTTTATGTATTTTAATACTTCACCAAGGTATTCTAAGGACTTTGTGACCATGGCAGATTTATCAGAAAGTGTCTGAAGGTTCCCGTAAGTTATACCAACAGCCTGTAAATAAAGGAAACGTTACTTAACTTTCCAAGTTTTATACAGTGCAAACGGTGAAAAATTTCTTTTCTCTGTCTCTTTGTAGACACACACACACAAACACACACAGACACACCCCTTACACTTAGGCCTTCATCCTTAACTTTCCAATAAAGGCTCACTGCAATTAAAATTCAAGTTAAAAGAATTAAGTCTTGCCTTTTATAATTAAAATAAAGGTTAAAGGAATAAAAAAATCAATTCACCAATAATTATTTACACAAAATCTGACTCAGCAAAATAACACTGAAAAGAAACATGAAATGGTAGTACAAAAAACTTATAACCCAATCGCACCAAGACTTAAAACAGGTTGGTTCTTCATATTTCTAGTATGGCTCAAATTTCAAAATTCCCAAATTCCTATAAGGAAAGCCTATACCAAAGTCTGACAAGTAAAACCTGTATAAAGTTCACCTTCATGATATAATAGATGTCCCCCACTCTCATAATCTTTTTTATAAGCCATCAGCTGCTAGCTTAACTTTCTCAGTGGGGAAAAAAAAAGAAAAAAAGATGTGGCCGAGGGTACAGATGGCAAACTGGAGAGGTGGTAGATAGGAGTCTGATATGAGGCAGTAACAGAACAGTAAAGAGGGGAAAAAGAGGAAAGGAAGTAAATATGAGAATAAACTCAAGAAGGTGAACATAAGCAAGAATTAAAAAGTCACAAAAGGAACAAAAGAAGGCTGTTTAGAACTGGGTTAGAAAGTTTGTAAAGAGTAGTAAAGTTTTCAAATCATTTTTGCGAGCTCAGGATGGACTTCAATAACTTAAATTGGATGAAGAATGACACCATTGTACTGTACCAGTATAGTTATGCAGTGTTTGCCCCCACAGCTCACAGTAGGTAAGATCGAAGACAGAAAGCAGTTGGCTGCACATAGAGGGCTGTAGGTCTGACCAAAGGACAAAAGATGCTAGACAATAAAGGTGTTACTGAGAGGGGTTGAAATGAGGCTTCAAGTGGTCTAATTAAGGTGAAGAGAGCAAGTGTGACGTTGAGAGGAGGTGGTACTTGGATGAAAATGAGTGGAAAGTCATACTGCGGTTATTCACGAACTGGAGGGGCGGGTGGTGGTAGTCAAAAAACTCAGATTCTTCAAGCAATGCCATCATTCAGGGCTTAGTCATGGAAGTGAGAGAAGTAGACCAAAAGTGAAGACTACTGAAAAGTATAGAAGTTCTGAAATAAGGGTTTAAGACAAGTTATCTATGGTAACATTACAACTTGCCATGCTGATAATAAAATATGGAATGAAGAAAAAGGAACCAAAGTGACTAGGATATAAGCAAATGAGAACGAGATATTTGATTAATCCTTTCTTCTCTATTTAATTCTTTGCCTTTTGTTTTCTAAACTTCTTTTCCCTTGATTAGAAGTCTGCAAACTTTTGATATCGGTTCCCTTTCATACACTGAAAAGATGAGGATCTTGACAAGTTTTTTTTATTACTAAGTTACATCTTTCGATATATGCCGTACTAGAATTTTGTGCAGGTAATAGAAGATAGCTAGATTCTATTTCTGCATACACTTTCATTTATGTTACAGATGAAGAAAATCTAGCTTCAAAAACACATGTAGCTAGAAGTTTGCCTAAGTCTGCAGAGTAGCTGGGACTACAAGTGTGTGTTACCGTGCCTGGCATAACTGAGTGTCTGTGCCTATCCCGCCCCTGCTGGAACCTCCTCTCTTTGTTTCAGTAGGACTAGGAATTGAACCCAGGGCCTTGCACATGCTAGGCAAGTACTCTAACTCTGAGCTATATGCCCAGCTGGAAGAAGTATTTTGACAGCTTTTTTATTTATTTTTAATGTGGGTACCGGGAGTTGAACTCAGGACCAGGACCTTGCGCTTGCCAGGCAGGCACTTATGCCGCTGAACTATCTCACGGGCCCCAGATTTCTAAATACTGCGGAAATTTCTCTTTGTTATTATACCATAACTTGACAAGTTATATTTCTTGGAGGCTAGTCATAGCTAAATCATGGAATCTGAGGCATCATGGAATCGGAAACCAACGTCAATGAACATTTTATACTCTGCTACATTCAAAGGACTTGGAGTATCTTACACTTTGAGTCAATTTTTTACTCATGAATGCCTGTTAAAAAGCCTCTACCAATCGTTTGAAAGATTGTGATTTACTGAATTACATAGCTTTCCAATGTTGACATGTTTCATTATCAATATTGGAAAAAAATCATATGCATTAATACCACTGTCATTCACATCGGAAAATTCTTTAAGTATCAGGAAGCTCTCAAGCTCACAATGAAAAACACAAGTTTTCCAAAATTCTAATGTTCTTGAAAGCTCAAATTATATTATTAGCAACACATACTGTCAGTTCTCTTTGAAGTGATAGGTTTATTTCCTTCATTCATTTTTGAAAAAAAGTCTGCCATGTATCCCAGTCTGCATAACCATATTTTGTCAGTTGTTCTTTCAAGATAAAAGCAGTCACTTCAACTTCCAGCCAAATAATAAGACAACCACAATGCTCTGGAAACAGCGAAGGTGCTTTAAATGTACTTTGCATTGTCATTTACCAAATGGATATGTATTCAAGGGTCAAAATCTAATAAAGTTAAATTTTACTGCTTCATTAATGATGTCCTTAACTTGTTCCCTTCCCCACTATGATTGCATAAAAATATAAATTACAAGAGATACAAGTATAACCTTAGGTCACAATGTTGATTTATACTACAGTTTCTGTACTATTTGTGCAAAAGTTGGTATAGTTTTGAGCTGGTAGAACCTCTTGAAAAGGTATCAGTAACTCTCAGGAACCTATGAACTATATGTTTGAACATCAGCACCCTAAGCATATCAATTTCTCTTAGATTTAATCTTCTCAGACTAAAAGATGTGCATTATTTCTTTTCTCTTTTGGCAGGTACTGGCGATTGAACACAGGACCTTCCACTGAGCTACATTCCCAGCCTTTTTTAAAGAAAATTTTTTATTTTCAGACAGGGTCTCACTAAATCACTCCAAATGGGTTCAAACTGGCCATCCTCTTGCCTCACCCTCCCAGTAGCTGGAGTGCATATACGGACAACTGCGCTTAGCTAAAGGAATGTATTTCTTAGTACTTTAGCTACAACTACTTATATATCATACCATCATTTCTGTGAAGAAAAACATTAATGTAGAAGGCCCTACATTGATATCCTTAAAAAGGTCTGTTTGTGTGGTCATGTGTTGGCTGGCATTTGGGGGCTTTAGATTTGAGAGGCTTCTCACTATTCCCTAAGAATGGCTCACTGTACCTAAAACATCTGTGTAAACAATATAGTTTATAGCAAATACCTGCTTTCCTTCTGTAATTCTGCAAGGGCAAGGCAAGGTGGGGGTGTATGTAATCAGCTTCCACTAAATAAAAACCATGGACACTGAGTTGCTAATGAGCTTCTCTGATAGACAATCCTTCATCTCTTGTCACAATTCCTTGTTGGAAGAATTAAGTACCTCCTGTGTAATTTCACTGGGAAAAATCTCTCTTTCACTGGGAAAAAAAGCTATGTTGGGATTCTCTAGACTTCATGCACCTTTTGCCTTTGTTGTTTATGCTTTGTGTCCTTTTTCTGTAACAGGTCACAGCTTTGAGTACAACTGTCCACTAAGTTCCATGAGTATTCCTGGTGAATTACAGAACCTGGAGATGATCTTAGAGATCCCTGATACAGCTTCAAACTAAACAAGTTTACAAGGGAACTCCTCACCTCTTTCTGCTGCACTCTAAACCATCATGTTTTCATACCTTATTAAGGCATCAATCACTTTTCTAGTTAAATGCAGTATTTATTTCATATCCATCTGGAAATCCTATAATCATTCAATCTTGAATTCTTTCTGAACATCACTAGTTTCAGACCAATAGGTACCTTGCACCTGTAATTTACATTAGTATTACTAATTTTCTTATTTTATTTTTTTTCTAATTTTCATTAAAAGTCATTTGATCAAATCATATTTATTTAAAAATCTTCATAGGATAAATTCTTAACATCTTATACCAAGATGCTTGAAATTCTTTACCTATGAAGTGATCTATCAACAAATTAGTACTAAGCATATAATGCTTTGTATTATTATTTCAACCTTAGTATATGACTTGTATTCTCTGACAGGTAAAAGTTCTAAAACATATTTGTTTTTAAAATCTCTTAGAAGTGCTAGATAATGCTATCTAGTATTTAGGGGTGCAGGGGGTGGAAAGGCTGTTATCTGCTTAGTGATAAAAAGAAATTTGGCTGTGTAGTGCAATGGATAGTGCACTGGACTTCTATTTAGTGATAAAAGAAAACTTAATTTGGGCTGGATTAAATTAGGGAAAACTTTGAAAACTACCAATGGAAAGCTTGACCTTTACCTCCTTTTCTGATCTAGTATAGCTCCTAGCACACCATAGGTTTGTGACTGACTGAGGCTTGAGAGTCAGTCAATAATTAAAGTGTTGAACAGAAATGTGTATTTTACACCTGCAAATTCTATTATTAAATACTATTAGGGTTTGTAGGACAACTCTAGTACAGCTCGTAGCATACCATAGGTTTTTGACTAAATGAGGCTTTAGAGTCAGTGAACAATTAAAGTGTTCAACAGAAACGTGTATTTTATACCCGCATATTCTATTATTAAATACTGTTGGGGTTTGTGGACATCTCTAATAGTTATATCACTGTACTTTAAACTTAATGGAAACCAATGGAAGAATTAACACTTATGAAAAGAGATTATGTGTATTTATTTTTAGTGTACTTAATGCAGACCATTTTGTAGAAAAATAAACCAAATCTTACTGTAAATACCTTACAAAAGACGCTAATCCAAAAATATTAAGAACCTCAACTGGGCTTAGAAAACAAATGCTATCACACAAAATATATTCCTTTCAAATTAATAATTAAAAGTGAAATTTTGAGTGAAATTATTTATTATGGAGAAACAAAACAAAACAAATGGATTAGATTTTAAAGTCCCAATCATACTACATATGCAGTAGTTGGTACATATGATTACCATGCATGAACAGAATGGTAATATTCTGCTGGAACAATTATGGACCCTATATGCACAAATTTAGTCTCCAAGTACCTGAAGAACATGCTTATCTAAAATTTCAGCAATACAATATTATAGTTTTGGTTGACCTTGGGTAAAGCTTCTATGTGGTATTCTTTAATTTTATTATTCTGCATTAAATATAAACTTTCTGCTGTCTTTAAGAGCATTTTGTACTATATTTTAGATTCACATTTTTCTTCTTCCAGAATTTCACAATCGCAGGTGACCAGTAATACAATTCAATTGAAAACAATTTATTTTCTGGAAAATAATTGTAACTAATCTGGACAATTAATAAATGAAAAATACCTCAAGGAACTGAACAAGTGCTTTTTTAGGATCTTCTGGGGAGGGTAAACATTCGACTTGAGCTTTTGAGAAAATATCCTTTACTTCTGAGAGTTTAAATATTAACCTTGTCAGTTCAGCCAACTGTTCCATGTAGTCTTTTTCTGTTAAAATAAAATATATATGTCTGTTAGATAAACTTATATAATGAAATATAAAATTTTATGTATGCTCTCTCTCTATATATATGCAAGGAATGTAGCATTCATTCATGATATGCTTTCCTCTAAAATTCAAATTGCCACAAAATTAAAGACTTAAGTGAGTTGCTCTCACTTATGAACATCATAGCTCTAAAAGTTATTCATGTAAAGCCAACAGATGTAATAAGAAACAAAGAAAATTTAGAGCATTTTTTCAGGCCAGAATTTGTGAAATTATAAATGGCTATGTACAACAGCTTTAAGAAAAGGGATGTACTACAGAAGACAGAACTGTATGGAATATTTTTTAAAAAGTATCACTCGATGACTAATAGTACAGCATAAGACAGGTAAAATATCTACTAAAAATGAGAGAAAATTATTCGCAATTGGATATTTTCTTTTTAGGGTGTTCACATTATGACATTTGGTTATTTAGATTTCCACTTTTTTGTATGATCAGTTTCTTCAGGATTTAAAAAAAAAAGTTCACTTGTCACCTGAGGAGCAAGTTTTTCTTTTGGCTCCCAAGGAAAGAAGTTTTTTTATCTTTATGGAAGGGAAAATTTGTCATATGTAGTAACAATAACATATCAAGAAAAAGGAGCAGGATACAAATGGAAATAAATTTCTATTTATATTCATAATTATATTTCTTTAATTTACATAATAAATAATCTAGAAAGCAAAAAGCTTTCAACAGATTACCATCCTCCCACTCTCCAATCAAAAAGAAGTATGTACCACTTACTTACCAATTGCCTGTTCAGGATTTATATCAATGAACAAATCATCAGGCCCAGAGAGGTTTTTTATATACATTTGCAAAACACAACGGATCCATGATCTTATAGTTGAGGATTGGAAAGATACGTTGCCTGAATGAGAAAGTGCTTCGCATAATGTGCTGTGAAAACAAGTTGATGAGTATTAAAGCAAAAATTAAAATGGCAATATATTCCTTGAATAAAAAGATTAACTAAAGAAACAAATTTTAACAACTCTCACAAACCCTTCCTTGGCCTCACTTATTTTTAGAGGAATATACTAATAAAGGCATGCATTGCTGAAAATGAATGCTACAGATTTATACAAAAAAGAACTTAAAATATTCTTGTTTTCTTTTGTAATGTTCTAATTTTTAACTTTCCTTCTTCCACTAATGGCATACATAGAGGCTTATGCCTCAGCAAATGTTAAAGAAACAACATGATGAAATATGGGAAAAGCTAGGGGCTTATAACTAGCAAGGTGATATAAAAATGAAGGAAGTGGTAAGTAAAAGAAAACAGTGGCCCTTGGAGTACCTGAACAGAGAAGGGGTCATGACCATTTGGGTAAAAAAACATTAAAGACAAAATATATTTCTTCCTGTATCTCCTGATCAATCCCATTCCCAACCCCTCCTTTTCTGCTTCTCCATTCCACATGCAACAAAGATTACCTCATTCAGAATTCCAAAATAATATCTTCCAGAAATTTGAAAAACAATTTCTTTCTATGAAGCCAATGGCCTATCTAAATCTGCTTTCTAAAGAGGGAATAGAGAGGAGAGGGGTGATTTTAACCTAACAATAAAGTGTATGTACCGATTTTTAAAACATAGATATATATCACCCATGTTTATAACAGAACAACTCATAATAGCTGAATCTTGGAAAAAGCCTATATGTCCATCAACAGATAAATGGATAAAGAAAATGTGGTATATATACACAATGGAGTACTACTCTGCCATAAAGGATAAATTTGAGTAATTTGTAGGAAAATGGATGCATCTTGAGACCATAATGCTAGGTGAAATAAATCAGACACACAAGGTTAAATATCACAGTTTGCTCTTTCATGAGAAACCCAAAGTATAAACAATTTAAAGAGCAAAATAAAAGATAGATGATGGGAAACTGGGGGGTAGATTTAGTAGAAATGGGAAGGGGTTCTGGGGATGGGAAGGTGCAAGGAAAGGCAGGAGAAAGGGAAGTAAAAAGGACCAAGATGCAGTAAGTGTATATAGCCAACAATGAATATATTTATTATGCATTGCAAACATATATACTAACAATATATATATATCACACCTCTAAAAATGCTTTGAAATATCCAAAATAGTTGTCTTTTATAAGAGTACAAAACACAGAAGAACACAGATTGGTTATCTGTTACCTATATAACTTCCCCCAAGTTATTTAACAGCTTTTTGTTTCAGTTTCTTTAACTGTTATTAATAAACCAATATTATTTTAAAAATAAAAATTATTTTGAATTGCAACACATGTTTAATAACTAATATAAATGTTCATTATTACTGCAGAATTCTCAAGCTAGAAGGGATCCAAAAATAAATTCAACTTAAGTTTAATTCCCTTACTTTACAACTAAAAGTCCAACAAGACAGTCATGCTTAATGACTTTGGTTAATGAACCTCTTAGAAAAGAATTACCTCACTAACTTCATCTTTCTTCATTTTCACTGACTGGCAGCTTAGGCAAGAACTACACTGGGCCTCTTAAGTCTGTATATTTATTTCACTTCCCTTCATTTTGACATTCTTATTTAAGTATTCCTGATCACTCTAAGATAGGAGATTGGGGCACGGCAAAGCTGGCTGGGGAAGTAGGTGGGACCTGTTAATTACAAAGATCCCAGACACATGCTCAGGACAGTTCCCAAAGCCCTTCGTGTGGACTTCTCATGAGAACTGCGGCCAGTTTTCAATAGGATGACCCAGACATGAGGTCAGCCTGAGGCGTGGGATCCCAGCACCACCTCTCAGAACCTATATATAGAGTCTCACGGGTTTCCTTTAGATTTGGACAGCATAAAAGGAAAGGCAATCCATAAAGACCTTGTTATCGTAACTTTCCATGACAGCCCATATTGCATTTTCCCAGATGCAGCATGTACTTCTATTTTTACTTTTACTCTCTTTTTCCCTCTACTTGGCTCAATCTCACTCTGCAGAGCCAATTTCTCCTCCACTCTTCACTTTTACTTTTTCAAATAAACTTTCAGGTTTTTTTGCTCATTTCGTCCAATTCTTTGAGATGAGAAGAACCGGGAATCTAACACCACAAGGAGAGGCGAGCAGCTTAGAACCTGGTAATGTTTAGTTGGTGAGCCACTATTAAGAATCAGGCTGCCCGATAACAACTGTACAATTTCTATTGTAACTTTGATTACAGTTGTACCTTGGCCACTGGTCATTGGTTCTGGGGTACACAATAAGTACCAAAGACGATGAATACCAGATTATTTTGGCTGGTGTTATGGCTTGTATCTAGATGTCCCCCAAAGCCTCATGTGGTCATAGGTGGGGCTTTTTCAGAGGTGGCTGGATCTAGAGTGTGTGATACTTGGATTAAGGGTGTATGATTATTAAATTAGTTCTCTGATTGGTTTGACATAATTCTGGATAGGATTAAGGATTAAGGGTGCTCCACCCTGGGTGTGAGTGCTACCCACCCTGGATAAAATATAGGGGACAAGGAGAGGGCTAGTGTGGTTGCTTGTTGCTTGCTGGTTGCTACTTACTTCTGGCTACCTCCTGCTTGCCTTGCTTTGCCATGGACTGTTTTTCCTCTGTGATGCCCCTCTGCCATTCCACCCTGCCTTGGAGCCAGCCGACTATAGACTGTAACCTCTATAAACTGTGAGTCAAATAAACCTTTACTCCTCTAACTTTGGGTGTCAGGTATTTTGTCTCAGCAACGAGAAAAGTAACTGAGACAGCTGGGAAGGGCAGTGAGTCACAAGGCAATCAACATGGACAAGCTCTACTTGTGCATGGAATACCAGACAAACACGAGTACCAGGACAAAATTTTCATGTCAAAATGTTTTGAACACCAAATTTGGGTAGTTTCAAAGCAGTATGATATTATATCATGCCTTTCACAATGGCAAGTGCAGCGAAGTTGCCTTATGATAACAGTAACAGAAGTCTATAAAAACAGATTTGAAAGGGCTTAACCAGAAGCATTAATTAAAAAAAAAAAAAAAAGCTACTAAACATAAATTAGCTTTACTATGATTACTATAGTCAAAAGATAATCTAAAAGCAAAAAGCCTGCCAAAGCAAGAGTATATATGATAATCATCAGTTTTTATTTACAAAAATTCTTAACCTTCCCAGGGTACTGATCTATCAGGATTTACATTATTGTGTAGGTCTGAAATAAAGGCACATACCTATTTTGTAGTAAATGACTTAAATATCTTGCTACAACTTGGGGCCAGATGATATCATCCCAACCAAAAAGCTGAATTATTGATATAACTGGCTGAGGCTGAAGATCTGATGGGGCTGTGCTTGGCATGTCCACTGCTAGCAAAGTAAAATCTAGATTTAAAATGAGAGAAAACTAAGGTAAAAATAATGCCAAAATTCTCTTCCCAAAGTTTATATATAGTGATAAAAAATACCAAATAACAAAATGTCATGTTTATAAATATAGAATAAACAAAATGTTAAAACTGAATTAAATTCATGTTGTCCTAAGAAATTTCTGTTAACACCATGTTGCTTTCCAAGAAATGGTATAGAAGCATCTATCTCAGTATTGTCATTACATATCTATAATGGCTCCTTCAAATCAAGCCTGAGGTTTCTGCTAATGTGCTGTCACAATTCAAAGATCATTAAAAATATTTCCAGCATCTACACTTCTCCAATTAAGCTAATTTAGTTGCTACTCACTATAGGTAAGAAATGCACTCTCACCTTAGGCACTGGACATTCTCTTCTATTCAATAATGATCCCCTACAATCAATGACATCCTACTTCCTTCAGAACCCACAGTTTAGCAGCTAGAATTCTTTAACTGTGCTAAGCAAATATATTTTATTTTGTGATTTTCCAGGAACCCAACAACTCAATATGTACTGTGTTAATTTAGGCTTCTCAATTAATCATTTATAAAGTACTGCCTCCTATGCAGCTCTCCCAAATGGTGACTGTTTATTCTCCCCATCTCTCACACCCCTTAACATACAGATTGCTGCTTCTACATCATTCTTCCTTCCTTCTCCCCTTAAAACTCCTAGCTTTGAATCTCATGTATATCACTAGATTGTACCAGCAATGAACACTTCTTGTTGCACTCACCTAGTTTCCTACTTCACCTTTTCCCTCATTCTTTGTAGACTGAGCTCACTGTTATTCTCTCCAAAAGCTTTCCTGTCATAATTCTTTGTGATTTTTCTTCCAGTAATTTGGCCTCTAGGTTTCTTAGAACTCTTCTCCAATGACTCTGTCCTTCCATTCTACTTTAGCCACTCACTCCCATGATGGTGCTACCCAGTAAACCTGGCATTACCAATAATGACAATACCTCTACAGTTGACTTTTATGTACTCCACTTTTTGATAACAAGTTTGCTTTGCCCCCACAAGAGAAAGTCTTTGATTCCATCAGCACCTACAACCTATAGATCCTACATATTTTTCCTTGTGCCTCCCTGCCTTCATGCCTTCCTGTCCCTCTTTAGGCGTGGTCCATTACTATGCTTATTGTGTAAACCACTAATTCCCTTGCTCTTTTCTTGATTAACTGTACTTTCACCTATTTAATTCTAATTCTTGGCTTTCTCCCCACATGTACCTGCACCAAATAATGGAGAACAAAAATGTGAATAATCTTAAATTTATGACTACAAACTTCAAGTAGGCCATTACAACTGGCCACCATTCATACTATATTCCCTTAGTCCTTTCTCCAAGGGGACTACTGCATACATTCTTTCTTCATCAACCGCTGGCACATCCTCCCCCTTCCTCATTTTCTGTTAATGGCTTTAGAAAGTACTTTACAGCTACCCCCCCACCCTGAACTACACCCTCAGCCCCACTACTTTAGGAGGAAATGAGAACAAAAACTATCACAAGCTCCAATCACATTTACCCAGCTGCCTATGGCCCAATTACTCAGCCATCTCTTCTGCCACTAGAAATGATTTGAGGCCAAGTCCTCTAAGGGATCCCATCTTCTCTTGGGACTAAAACACTAGTGACTTTCTTGCACCATCAAATTTTCCTTCACCACGGAACATTTTCATTAATCATTATAAATACGCTGGGCCAGTGATATAGCTCAACGGCACAACACCTTCCTGGCAAGCGCAAGATCCTGAGTTAGATTCACGGCACAAAAAAAAAAAAAAAAAAAAAAAAAAGGCCGAAATTTCTCCCATGTTATTTAAAATAAAAACAAACCCTTCTCTTTGAATCTACTCCCTTTTCTAGCTCATATCCCTATTTTTCTTAAACAGTGACATTAAAAAATATTTACTAACATTTGTTGTCTGCAATTCTTTTCACATATTCTCTTGAATCATCTTCCATCACTCCATTAATTCTCTACTACCAAAAACTGCTCTTCAAGGTCACCAGTGATGTTCTTCTTGTTAAATCTATCAACTAGTTCTCAGGCCTCCAGCATGACCCATCAGCAGCATCTGTGTCGTTGATCATCTCCCCTTCCTGATTTCCAGGGCACCACACTTTGTTGTTTTTTTTTTTTCTTACCACCACTCCTTTCTTGTCTCTCCTTATCTTACAAATCTCAACACAGAAATACAGGACAGCCCAGTCCTCAAGCCTCTCTTTTCACCCATTCTTATACTAACAGTGATTCCATCCAGTTTCATGACTTTAAAGACTACATACACAAGGATAGTTTCTCAATATATATCTCCAGTTCAGACCTCTTCTCTGAAATCTACACTTAGTACTCAGGTTCCTGCTTAACATATCTACTGAGATTATAACTGACATCTAAAAGAATCCAAAATAAAAAAAATATTACCTTCCTCTGATAAAATGTGCTCTAGCTACAATCTTCCCTATCTCACCAAATGGCTAGTTACCCTTAATTCCTTTCATTAACTACTTTATCCTTACCTTATCTACTTGGCAAATTCTGTCAGCTCTACCTTCAAAATAGTTTTATCTACTTTTAGATGGGAAATCTTGACTACTTCTCATCAGCTCTACTGCAACCACATTAGCCCAAGATGCTCATTTCTTGGTTGCTGCAATATTTCCCTAACTGGCCTCCCTACTTGTCCCTTGCCTCTCTTGTCCATTGTAACTTACCAGCCAGAAGGGTTATATCTTTCCTCTGCTGAAAACTTAGCAACAGTTTCTACTTTCAATGCAAAAGCAAAAGTTTTATGTCCACTTACAAGGTAGGAGACAGATTGGCTCTCTATTACTTCTTAATCACATCTCTGACTTCTCTTGCCCTTTTTTATTCCACGTGACCCTTTACTGCTTCCTTATAGTTTTTCAAACACACCAGACATGCTCTTGCCTCTGGTCTTCTGCTAGCATGACCTCACAGTTCTTTTAGGTGTTTGTTCAAATGTTATTTACTTGGGCCTTTCTGACCACTGTATTTAAAATTACAACGTTCCTCTGGCTTTCACCATCCCCACCCTCTTCTGTACTTTCATTTCTTTCTATAGAATTATCACTATCTAAAATATTTTACATTTAAAATTTATTCATTTTTGGTTGCCTCCTCTAGCAGACCATAATCTTTGCAACAATAGGTTGTCTTTTTCTGCTTATTTCATTGGTATATCCCTAAACCCTATAAAAGTAGGTATTTTATGCCTTTAAGTGAAGAAAAATATTCTCTCCTAAACTATAAACTCTTTATTTCAAATCATCCCAAAACCCATGCATTTTGCTTTGTAAACTGATGCAATATTTTTGTTATTGACTGACCGGCAGATGGGGTGATGAATACAAGACAGATAAGTCATACTGGCTAGTAATGATTGTTTTGCTTCAACTGATTGAATATCAATACTTACTTTCACAGATATTACAGTAGTTAGAAACCATTGCTCTGTCACAATACTTCAAAATCTGTCATCATAAAGTCTTAAAATTATGAAGTGCTACCAGAATTCTAGATTTGCCTACATTTATATTATTTAGTCTTTTACAGTCTAGAGTTGCTAGACTCAACTTTCCTCATTCATACCAGGGTAAGATGATATCTGCTTAGATATTAGGTTTTTAAAATACATAAAATATGGTTGATGTTTCCTTCAACTCATGCCATAACCATACTGATCTCTATGTATTCTACTACTTCATAACATATTTTGAGCAAAAATTTCCTTTGAGAAAGATGACTCGTTCTTAGCAAACTACATATAAGCACATATATTCAAAATCTTGCCTATAATTTCATAGGAGTTAGAGTTTCCTAAATCTTAAGTACATGACCTTAGGGCAATAATCAAATTAAGTAGAAATTATAACTAAAACAGAATCTGGTAGAAATAAGAACAATAGCATGCTATATATTCAATGCCATTCTGATCTCAGCCTCTTGGTGCTGAAATGATTTTATACCTAGATATGTGCTTGTAAAATCTGAAAATAAACTACTTGAACTAGACATAATCAAATGCTACAATTACTTTCCAAATAATATGTAATTCATTTTATCTTTCTGGCTGTCAAAATGTTTATTACACTGTTATAAAGCAGGAGTTTTTTACCAAGCAAATGGAGGAAAATATTGACAAACAGCCTGCAAAAAGAGAAAGGAATTAGCAAATTAACAATTAATGCTGACCTGCAGCCGCATCTGCAAGTTGTGATAGAGGCACAATCTCTGTCATTCTCTGACTCTTCAAAAATGAAAAGAAATGTCTCCACAGTGCACTGGCGATTGCAGCAAGGTGGCGCTCTTTAGCCAATAATGAAGACTGCACAACTAGGTCTACATTCTCCTTTTGACGCTCCTGACACAATTGTTGATGAAAGCTCCTATAAAAAAATGAAAATACAGCTAACACCAAAGCTTACAGAAATCTTTTAAAATACATTTTTGGCTTTTTCATTTATATCATATGAAAACTGAAGGACCGTTTTATATAATTAAAACCTTTATGTCAAGACATAATGCATTTCTGGTTATTTGATGGATGAATGATGGCATATTAAGCACCATAAAAGTTAATGTTAATTACTAATGTCAACCATTAATTATATGCTTTTTAATATGTCAGATCCAAATGAGAAACAGGCAGCTTCAGAATGAAGGTCTGCATTTTGCAACTCATGTATGACAAGTGATTTTACTTACAATCTAGACATGAAAACAAATTTTTAAACCATTTTCTCCTGAGGGCTTTAGGACACAGATATATTAGGAGGAAAGTAAGTACATCTGGGTTATATGTGGAACTTTAAATGTAACAAAACTCTTTGTTTAAGAAAGACAGTGCCCTTGTGTTTGTATTAAAAACTGTGCTGTATTAGTTTTATTTATTTTTTTATTTTTTATTTTTTTTGTGGGTACCGGGGGGTCGACCTCAGGACCTCGTGCGCCAGCAGGCGCCCGTGCCGCTGAGCGATATCACCGGCCCCTTTTTCGTATGTGGGTTCCGGGAGTCGAACTCGGGCCCTCGCGCTTGCCGGGCAGGCGCTTACGCCGCTGAGCCATCTCACCGGCAAGTTTTAGTACCTTCAACCGAAAATCATTTTGATTTTCGATCAGAATCATTTTCACACGCTAGACAAAAATAAACAATAAAAAGCTACTCTTCATCAAATAATAAAACACAATTCAATACTGCCTTAAATTTCAAATCATCATCTAATCTCTATTCTTGCTTAATTAAGGTGAGAATTTAGACAGCTTTATACCTTAATAGAAGCGGAGAGGAAAGTGAGATTACCTAAGTAGAAGGGGAAAAATACTAAGATTCCGTATTGATCTGGATGAGAAGGCATTTACACAAAATACCTAGCAATTAATAAATTGTATTAAATGTACAACAATGCTATTATTCCTGTTTCTGTTTATATCACTACCAGATCAACTGAGAATAGACATAACTGCATGGATGCCATCATTCCATTTGCTTGCTTTAATTATACAGAGAGCAGTGAGAGATAACCAATGGAAGTAAAGTAGAAGACTTCCTTTGACAGAAACACCATTCCACTAAGAAAACAAATCAATATTTTAAAAAAAGAAACACTATATTAATTCCAGTACAGTATTCTTGATGTTTTAGAATAGTTTATCTTGACTGGGGATGGTGGTGCATGCCTATAATCCCAACACTTTGGAGGCTGAGGCAGGAGGATCACTGTGAGTTCGAGGCCAGCACGGGCTACATAGGGAGTTCAAGGCATGAAATACACAGTGAGATCCTATCTCCAAAATAAATAAATAAATATATAAATAACAAAAAATAGTTCATTTAGGAGAGAAAGATAATGTATAGAACTAGTGTATGTACATAAAATAATGCCAAAAAATGATCAAATTGGTTAGAGGACCACATCTTAGAAAATCTCATATAACTACATACAAGGGAGTAAATTTCTAAGTATAAATTATATACCATTAGGATCTTATGCCCCTTTATATTAGAATTATACATAATTGTGGGACACTACTTAACCTTACTTAGAGTATTGAAAAAAATACACAAATACTTGGAGAAAGAGTAGATAATAAGTAATTCTACTAAGGGTGAATCAAGTATGTGCTATGTCCTCTCTGTAAAAACCTGCCTGAAATTCTTCCAACTTGAATTAGTGGCTAGAGACCACTTGGGGCCCTTTAGCTTGGAATAAAATAATAAACTACAAAAACTCATTTGGGAATTCATTCAACTGCCTACATCAACATAGGCATGATTCATAGAGGAATCATGAGGTCCAAGCAGAATACTATCATTTTTACTACCTTGAGAGATTTTTCAAAATGTACTGTTTTCAAAGAATAATAAATAACATTGTACTGGATTTCTAAATAATCTATTTTATTCACTAACTAAAACGTATTTCCTAGAAAGGAGTACTATTTATGATCATCCTCTAGATCGCAGAAATTCTTTTAACTAAAAACCAGACCCCTAGCTCTCAGGAGTTACAAAAATCAACTCATAATGGATTAAAAACTTACATGTAAAATTTGAAATTACTAAAAGAAACAGAGGAAATACTTCAGGACATTGAAATGATCAAGGAACTTTTGGATAAGATCCCTAGAACATAGGAAACAGAAGCAAAAATAGGGAAATGGGGTTATATCAAACTAAAAAGCTTCTGCACAACAAAGGAAACAAACATCAGGGTGAAGAGATAACCATTAGAATGGGAGAAAGTAGGTTTTGTAAACTAGACATCAAAACAAGGGATTAATATCCAAAATATGTAAGGAACTCCAAAAACTCAACAGCAAAACAAATAAAAGCAAACCAATTAAAAAATGGGCAACAGATCCCGATAGACATTTCTCAAAAGAAAAAAACACAAATGACAACCAGTATATAAAAATATGCTCACTATCAACATTAGGAAATGCAAATCAAAACCACAATGAGATATCACTCCATCCTAGTGAGAATGGCTATTAAAAAAAAAAGACTAGAGAAAACAAGTGTTAGAGAGGATGTGGAGAAAGAGAACACTTGCATACTGTTTTTGGGAATATAAATGTCTACAGCTATTATGAGAAACAGTATGGAGTTTCCTCAAATAATGATACATAGAACTACCATATGATTTCACCAAATATCTATCTAATATCCAAAGGAAATGAAATGAATACATCAGAGACAACTACATTCTCATGTTCATTGCACCGCTATACACAACAACCAAGAAATACAAACAGCCTAAGTATCCATCAACTGATGAATGGATAAAGAAAATGTGGTACCTATACACAAAGAAATACTATACAGCCATAAAAAGAATGAAATCCTATCATTTTTGATAACATGGATGGAACTGGACATCATTATGTTAAGTGAAACAAGCCAAGTACAGAAAGACAAGTATTATAAGATGTTTCCTATATGCAGTATATAAAATAGTTGATTTCATTATAGTTGAGGTAGAATGTTGATTACCAGAGGCTGGAAAGAGTTGAGGAAAAGAAAGTATGGGGAAAGGTGATCAAATGGATACAGCTATAGTTAGATAGAAGTAAGAAGTAATGATGTACAAATGCACAGTAGGATGAGTATAGATAACAATTATGAATTGTATATTTCAAAATGCTAGAAAAATTACTCTGAATGTTTTTACAATAAAGAAATTATAAATGTTATAATTTTTATTTTGTTATTATTTTGTTATTATTTTGTTATTTTGTTTGTTACATGAGGCACTGCATTAGATACTATCAAATACGGTTCTTATTCTCAAAGAATATACAGTTAAGGATTGAGACAAAGGTAAACGCAAAGTATTAGAATCCACAAAAAAATGAACAGAGGGTTCAGTGAAGGATTCTTGGGGAGACACACTATTTTCATTATGAAAGTTGTATTTGCTAATTGAAAAGTAGAAATAATTTCAGGAAGTTAATATTCTATGAATAAAGCATAGTGACATGAAACTGCATAGTGTATGAGAGCAATCACAAACAATCTGGTATTTCTAGAGAACAAACATTGAAGGAGAATGATGGTAAATGTTAACTAGAATATTGACGAGGTTAGGGTCAGTGGATGGCCATGCCATTTAAAAAATTACAGCCACAAGTAGACAATTCTTTTTTTTTTTTTTTTGTGGGTACCGGGGGGTCGACCTCAGGACCTCGCGTGCCAGCAGGCACCCGTGCCGCTGAGCGATATCACCGGCCCCTTTTTTCATATGTGGGTTCTGGGAGTCGAACTCGGGCCCTCGTGCTTGCCGGGCAGGCGCTTAAGCCGCTGAGCCATCTCACCGGCCCAAGTAGACAATTCTTAAAGGTTGAAAAATATCAACCAAAACAAACCAATTTATATACTTTACACATATTTTTATAGTTTATTCCCAGTGTAACTCAGAGCAGGTAAGGATTGCCCAATATAATTATGTATTTAACAGCCAGGGTAACAGCACAGGGCTAATGTTACAGTGCTAGTTGTCTTGGAAGTATTTTCACAAAAACACTCAATTTAATGAATATGTACATGTGTGACTTTGTACATATGCAAATAAATATATAAAACAAGTCATCACAATATTCTCTCTCATGCTTGAGTGCTATGTTATACTCTCATCTAAAAAAAGTGAGCATGGCAGCCCAGCATAAGCAAGCTTGACATTACAAGCATCAGCATTATTAGTAAAATGTACTGCACTCTCAACAAATGGATATTCTATTATCCTATCCTAAGTTCAATATGTTTATTTTGTTTCAGTCTCTATGTCTGCCATTTATTCTGTCTTTGGGGAGACAGTTTAACCTATAAAGCCCTGAACACAGAGAATCAAAGAAGAATATCATGTTAGATGTTAAGGTTTAAATTCTATAGTGTATAAAGATGCCTTCAATGGTCAGGGTACATGTGACAATGAGGGGTTAGTTTAAGTCCTTTGGAAGTATAACCATAACAGACTGTCACTAGACAAAAGTTATTACTTGCAAATTTCTACAACAACGGGAACAATCATCACTTGATCATGACAATTAATTTCCAAAGGGGTATTGCCACAGTAACTTTGTACCGCTTATATTCAGTTAGGGCTCTAATTTCCAGGAACACACCCTCAAATTTAAATATAAGTATATGGGTAAAAGGTCATAGATGAAAGTGATAGAGGGAACAACAATGGCTGTAGCATGACATGACTCTAGTATATTTCGAGATTTGCCTGTTACCAGAATATCATAGGGGTAAGATTATGAGTTAAGATCTAGGATCTTTGTCTTGGAAGTTAGACTCAGTCAGAAGTGAGACCATTTCTATAAAGAATCTAACAACAAAATGCATATGTCTTTCATAAAATAATTAAAATTGTCAAAAAAAAATTTTTTTGAATTTCAAACATGGCTCTCTTTCTTCAATTGTAAATTGATAGGGTGTAACTGAGCAAACACATATGTAATGGACTTTATCCAAAAATGTTATGTATGCAATTCTCATACAAGAAAAAGAAATGGGGAAACCCTTAGGAATAATGGCCAGAAAAAGAATATATTTAGTCACAATAAAGGCAATAATGTCAACAGAATATTTATGGAATATACCCTCATCCTGGAACAGAGTCCACTAATCTACCTTAGCAGTACTGTAGTCAGTAATTACTTGTGATACTAAACACACCTGTCTTTAACATCCTTTCTCTTTTTGATAGGTACTCCTTCCTTGCCGTCTCTGTGTCTTGCTTCGGTTACTCCATCATTTGTTAAATACTATGTAGTTTTTGAAACATGGTCATGAATTATTTGACACTCCCTGAATCTGAGAGATATTGTGACTGCTTTGACTAACACAGTACAAGACATATGAAATATGACATTAAGTGACTCTGAGGTTTGGTTACAAAGGGGAAAAAAAAAAAAAAAGGAAGAAAGGCCACAATGTCTCCGTACTCTTTATTTGGAAAACCCACTTTTAGAATGTTGAAATGCCAAAGATGAAGTCAAATTACCTTAAGAATATTATTTTAGAAGCCACAGGTAGCACTCAGGTCAAGTTCCAGGTCAGCCTGTTCTTTGGCAATTTTAACTCAGATGTCGGGTACATCAATGAAGAAGCCAACCAGAAACTGCATTCTCGACCTTCAGCTGTTCTATCTCAGTCTTCTGAGCTACCCCGACACTGAATCACACTACATCAGGCCCCAGACATAGAAGAATACATTAATAGCTATCTTTGGCTTTCTAAACCTGAACCCTGACCTACAGAATCTCTAAGCATAATAACAATTGTTGTTTTGGCATAGTTTAGTATGCTCTAAAGAACAGGTACCACTACATAATAAACACTGTGTAGGAATTAGGGATTCAAAGGCAAAAAAGATGCAGATGTGACCTTAAAGTATTCACACTTGGGATTAGGGTGAGGACAAAGAATTTTTTTTAGAAACATAGCCATAGGGGTAGTTTCTACAATGAAACAAAGACAGGCATAGACAAAACAGCTATTTTAAATCTCTTAGATACCATCCAAAAGAATCTCAGAAATCTGGACTTGTTTTAGGATAAATGAACTGCAAAGACAAGGGCCATTTTTTGTACATATTCAGCACAGGATACCTATATTGAATGTATGCTGAGCAATTTTAGGTATGCAATCATATTTATTCTCAATACATTTTACTCAGCTCTTACTGCTTTCCCTTTTAATATATAATTGGCAGCTCTTTTTAAAAAATAAGTTTCATTTTAATGGATGTAAGGTATTATGTTTAAGAATGTATGCAGTCCATCTCTTAAAACTAATTAATAAAACTACATGCCAAAACTAGCTTAGCTCTCACCTTCCCAGCAGTCTTTTCTAAAATCAGCAATACATAGTAGTCAGCTACTCTCTACTACAGCTGCAACCATTCTACCACATTCTAGGACACATCTTTAGTTGCTCTATGTTATGTGAGGGAAAATACTTTGTTTCAAAAACTTCAGGAATAATCTTATTAAAGGTAAAGAGCCAAACATTTCTGAGGTCAAATATTCCACAAGTAAGTTAGGTCTAAATTCCATTTGTGAGCATTTTTCCTAATTGGTGGTAATAAATTCCTATAAAGAAAGGGTGTAATGGTAATGTTGACTGATTCTTAACTGCATCAACCCGAATGTTCTTGTCACAGTAAAATTTGCTCTATAATTTACTTTAATGGACTAGGTGTATCAATAAATATTGAAAATGTCCAGTCTCTTTTCCCCTCCATTTAAATCAAATTCAATTCTATGTCAACAGATTGTACTGTTGCATAATTACAATAGTTAATGCACTGGGAAAAGTAGTGTTAATAAAAACCTCTTAAGCATTCTGCATCCTCTGTATTTCTTTCACATTCAAGAAATGCAGTAAATTACACACCCAGACACAACTGACCATTGCCAATGGTGTTAATGGATTTAAAACACCATTTTCTGCTCCAATACTGACACGTTTTTTTGACTCCAAAACTCAATCAAGCAAAATAGTCCCAAAAGTACCTAGGGATGTTGTAGAAAGAAATTTTTTCATCAAAATATAACCAAACTCTAACAGATATCATAGCTTAGTCACCACTGTAATATAATGCTGAACCCAGGGTACATAAATAAGCTTTATATGTCTATAAACCCCTTGAAATTATGTGTTGTTTTACACATAATTGTACATGGATAAATGTACGCGGATCTCATCCCTTTTCTTTTACATTCTGCAGCCCTTTATAAACACCTTCTAAATACAAGGCAAATGGTTCCTCTTGATTTCTCAGCCTAAATTCTCTTCTACCTCATTTTCACCTCCCTACTCTGAGGCTCCATTGTCCCCAACAACCCAACTATAACTACTATGAACCAAATACATTAATTTAGATAGAACAAGCTATGACTAATCAATGTACAAGATCAATCAACAAAATCATCAAAAAGAAAAAAGAATAAACTTGTTTAGAACAAATCTGTATTTAACAGTAAATAAACTTATTTTAAAAATATGGTTATTTCAGGTACTTAAACACACATTTCTCTATAGAGATGCTACTTAGCACTTTTTACTACTTTTTTTTAAATGGAAGAAAAGACAGTGAGGGAAAAAGTTTTCATAAAAGATTATCCATTGAGTCAATGATTTTTTAAAAAAATATTTTTAAAAAATAAAACTGTTATTAGGGCTGAGAGCCTCCAAGACTTTTATTATACCACTAATTTGATTTTGCAAGGCTTCAGCAAATGAGCCAACTTATTTGGTTCTGCATGCTTGGGTCTTGATACATGCTACTTGTACATGACAGGTTTCATCTGGATAGCACCACTGACAACATTTATCTGCACATCAAAAAAGCCTAACTCCTGATGCTAAAAAAAAAAAAAAGTTCATACATATTCTAGGGTAAGAAATGTTAAAGTGGTGAGTAAAATATTGGTGATATTTAATAAAATGAGACCAAACTATAATAAAAATCACCAATTGAGTATGAATATACAATGATGCTATAGAAAATACTATGTCAAAAAAGGGAAGAACTAGAAAGATCCTTGATTACACTCATAAAGTAGTAAAGTTCTGTTAGCATCCTGTTACTCAACTAGAAAAAGGAAAAAGTAATTTCGTTGCAAACAAGAAAAAATGAAGCTGCATAAAGCTCCATGACTAAAGCAGAAATATTTCAAACTAAATTTTAAAATACTGCCCACTGTTTAAAACAGCCAGCAGGAAAATTTACCCCTGAAATATACTCAAAGGTAAAAAACGTTTAGATTAAATGTTTCTGTGGTCCACAAGGAAAAACTTTTGATAGCCCAGGCACAGTGGCACACACCTATAACCTTAGCTACTCAGGAAGGCTAAGGCAGTTAGATTGAGAGCTCCAGGCCTGCCTGGGCAATATGAGATCCCACTTCAAAACAAAATAAAACAAAGCAAAAGCAACTCTGAAGGGTAACGGGTGTGTGTGTGTGTGTGTGTGTGTGTATGTGTGCAAATGATCAAAGTATGTTATATGCATGTACAAATATGCCAAAATGAAATGCACTATTCCATATAACTAGCACGTACTAATCGAAACTTTTGATGAAGTTTAAAGCCCTAAAAATAAAGTAATTTTGGGATTTCATTTCAGAAATAATCAGCTTAAAAAGCATCTGTACATGATTCTGAAAGTAGGGCACAGCCTACATATTTGAATAACAAGGTAATAATAAAGTATTTTAAAATTTCCAACCTGATATATAAGACATACTTTGGAGAAAAATCCCCACTTTTTTTCTTTATGAAGAAGGTATACATTGAATCAAGTAGTTTGTTCTTTATAATTCATCATCTTTCCGAACATGAGGTTACATTAGGCTCTAATCACCCCCTACTCTTACTCCTCCCAACATTTAATAATACAGACGGTCGAGCTAATTTTCTGTCATTCAGGAAGAGCTGTTGGATTGCTAAACTTTTATCATCATCACCTCTGAAACACAGTAAAAATCACTGTTGGAACCAATGGTTTATTAGATCGAACCCACCATCAACAATGTCAACTCTGCCTGGTGGTGTTAACAGGAATATGTTTTACGAGTTCCACCAGTGGGTATCAATTTAACTTCCAGCACCAGATATGCTGTAAAACTGCGAATGTAATTTATATGGTGACCTGCGTGTGTGGGAAGCAATATCTAGGTGAAACTTCTCGCAGTCTGACAAAATGCTTTGATTTGCACCATTCAGATGACTGAGCAAAAGGAGTTTAAGCCATCACTACCAATAGCTTTTATCTCCAAATACACTAAAAATTTATTACTCTATGAGTGCAACCTAGTGCTTTAGAGCCTAGCTTGATAGAATAGAAATGATTGGGTAAATATTACATTTTCAACTGGTACACATCTTGTCCATTAGGTTTAAATATTGGACAAGCTACGTGTTTAAGATAAACATCAGTCTTAGCTGATTCCATCACACAGTACATTTAGAAAGCCTCCAAATGTTTCCATAGTAACATTTTTGAGCCTACATATAGCTGAGGATACATGTTCTTTCCCAATTAGTAGAAAGTAAACCAGAGACCACTGTACACTTCTTAAACAATCTACCTTTGTCTTTTACTTAGCACTTTAATATACTTCACCGTATTTAACATCTATTGGTGTGGAAGCAACTGAGTAACCACTCAAATTGGAAGAGACATCAATAGAACTCACCTATCTAATAACTGTTAATTATTTAAGTCTTTCTATACATTTTAAAATAGAGACTGAGTATTCTTTAACCGAAATGCTTGGGATTAACAGTGTTCTAGACTTCAGAGTTTGGAATATTTCTACATACATAATGAAATATCATAAAGACAGAGCCTAGGCCAAAACATGAAATTCATTTGTTTCATACATACCTTGTACATATAGCCTGAATGCTTTTTTAAACCATATTTTTAAAGTACCTGTGCTTTCACTGCAACCTGCCACCTGAGGTAAGGTGTGGAATATTCAATTTGGGACATCACATCAGAACTCAAAAAGTTTTGGCCTTTGGAATACTTTGAATGTTCAGATTAGCAACGCTTAACCTTATAGTTGTGCATTAAGGCATGGGTACTTAGCTGGTAAATTCTCTATCCACCTGCTGAGAACACACATCTTTGAAGATGACAATGGATGATTCTGATCTCTAGTTACAGAATGAAGCTCCCACGATTACTACAGTGCAACTTGTAAATATCTTTTCTAGCATCATAGTAGGGATTCCATGAATATAATTATCTGTGCTTTTGGGCTTGTGAGTGACTACAGTGGCCTTGACTAGCCTGATTAACTCAAGAATTACTTTCTAGTATTTTCTAATTTAGTTTGGTTAGATAATGCAAGGTAAATAATATTATTTCCAGGTTTTTTTTAACTTTATAAAGAAAAAGAGGTTTATTTGAAGTTCACAATTTGGTTAAGTAACTTGACCAGTAAGAAACAGAAAGGGAAATCAAAACCCAGGTCTGTCAGACTTCAAAGTGTTTTCTACCGTAAGACATCTTTATTTAAGATCAGATTATATTAAAATCTTGCACCTGATGGTTTAAAAAGCATCTAATAAAATAACAAAATAGGACAAAAGTGTACATAGGATTATTTATAAAAGGTGTATTTCATAATAGTCCTAACCACCAACTTTTATTTATTAAAGAAGCATTCAACTAATCAAGGGATCATCAGGTAAAATGACTTTCATTCGTTAATTTTTTTTTTTTTTTTTTTTTTTTGGTGGGTACCGGGGGTCGACCTCAGGACCTCGCGCGCCAGCAGGCGCCCGTGCCGCTGAGCGATATCACCAGCCCTTTTTTCGTATGTGGGTTCCGGGAGTCGAACTCGGGCCCTCGCGCTTGCCAGGCAGGCGCTTATGCCGCTGAGCCATCTCACCGGCCCACATTCATTAATGTTGACAGTTGAGTTTTTTTTTTTTCCTTAATTAAGGTTTCCGGACCTGTTTTCATGCAATTTTTGCTGCATTGGAAAAAAAATAAAATGCGTTGTGCAAAATGGACACAAAGCAAAAACTTACTATACAGAAATAAGTCATCCCATATTCCATATACAAAGTCATTTGTTATAGCACTACTAGAAGAGACTTAAGCATTTAACTTGAAATGCCTAGCAAGATCTTTTAAGCTGTTTTTCTTATCTTGTTCTTCAGAATTTGAAACTAGAAAATCCCACTCGACTAGAAAGGAAAAAAAAAAAGTTGTCCTTTCTAGGGTTAACAGATGCTTTTTGTAAGATTTTAGGTAAGATTAACCTTTTGATCACAATAGGACTGGTTATTGGTTTTTTTTTTTTTTTTTTTACCGTCTTTAACTTAGGTAAAAATCAATATAGAGCGAGACAAAGGGCTCTAGAGGGTCTGGCTACACCAGCTTTTGGTTTGGCTCCTGCACAATTCTACAACATGCTGAGGCTGGGAAGGATTAGCCTGCTTGTGTTGAGTAAACCGATGATACTCAATAAACAGTTTCTGTTGTAAACCCCTTAGGACGTGCAAAGCCACACTAGTTGGCAATAGACCAGATAAGCAGCAGAACCAGCTGTAATCTCATTTAGACCTGAGCTGATCCTCCTGTCCTTTCATTCCACAGGATCAAAGCAAACCACTGAGGAGGCAGCTGTATTATAGCAGCTCTGCTTGCTGGATGCAGCAAACATTTCATAAATTCCACTCCTTGAAGCAAGTCTCTACTTAATCTACCCGGAGCTGGGAAAATCAATGAATTTCTGAATTCATTAGACTGATTATTACAGGGTCACTATTTTCTCTGGAGAAATGTGATGATTGTATGCCAACGTGGCTACTACACCGGATCACTGTTTTTTTCTGGAAGAGTCTAACATTTCTGTGACATTATCAAATAAAAATGGTTAAAACTATTTACCCCATTACCTTTAGTGCATATTAACAATTAAGTACCACTCAACTATGGCTAAGGAGCCCACAGGTACTTGTCCATGCTTCACTCTGGGAGGCAGAGGTAGGAGGATGACAAGTTCAAGCTCAGCTTGAGCAACTTAAAAAAGTAGCAAGACCCTATTAAAAAAAAAAGGGGGGGGGAGGGCTGGTGGATATGGCTCACTGTGAAGGCGCCAAATTCAATCCCTATCAGTTTGGGTTAATGTTTTTGGTACTATATTAGGGTGGGTTTGTCACTCCCTGCTCTGTGTTGAAGAAAAGAAAAAAAAAGCCTTAGTTTGCCAACATTTTCTAGTCCAAACTACTCATTATACGGCTCTTGAAGAACATGAGATGCTCTGCATAGCTAAGCAGCAAGTGTCAGCATCAAAATTCATTTCTCCTGAGTCCCACTTTAATATTTCTCTATTGCCTCCTAACATTTATTTTGCTTCTGTAGGAAAATGATGTGAAAATTCTACCGTAGGCCAGAAACATTTGAAAAATGTAAGCAAAAATGCTTGAAACATGTCAATGTAGACAGTGTACCAAAGTGACCACACACTCCCCGACCCATTTCCAAGCTAAAAACTGCTACGTTTAATGACTCACCTCCTAGCTATCCACTCTTCAGACACAAAAGGGTCTCATTTAACATAATCACATAATAACAGCAAAAGTAAGAAAAATATCAAAATCTTAACTCTTCTAATATTTGCAATATCCAGACATTTGTAATAATACCATGATAGGAAACTGTAAAACTATGTAATTATACTTTAATTGTATTGTGAGGCATGCATTAATCACAAAGTTTAAGTACCAAAGATAGAATTATAATAATTCTGTAAAACAAATTTAAGCTAGCTAAGTAGGTCAGAACCACTAACATGCAACAGGAGACCTCTGGGAATTTATCAGTTAATGGCTATTTATGTGCAAATGAGTGCCCTCTAACCCTCCAAAATCCCATGTAGCTGAAGGGTATTTCTGTTAACCAGGAGCACTGCTTAACTGCAGAGGCATAAATTAAACTATTTTATTGGAATGATTTTTAATTCTTCTACTTTCCTTTTCTACATTCTCCCCTATCATTCTAGAAGCACTATTTATAGTTCATATTTAACAACAAAAAAATTCCTAGAAATTTTCAAAACTGGTCACTCCCGAACCCCACCATGTATGTGTTAGAAATTCAGTAGAATGAAAGAAAAACTTCTTTTATACCTCTGATCTCCCAAACGGAACTTTATATTGTTAAGAAACTTTAAAGTTTTGATATAAGCACTACGTTAACACCCTTTTTACAATAAACTCTCCAAAATAAAATTATTTTATGTCCTTATATTCTTATTTTACAGAAGACAGGAAAATCCAATACAATTTGAAACTATCAAAATTTTTGTCACAACAAACTAACTACTTATCAAAGGTACACTTTGTGGGGAGGGGGACTGTTAACAAGAACAACCCGAAGTGCCTGATTTCTATTTTGCTTTAAAAGAAAAGGACACATATGGATGTTTCATGGAAGGGGTACTAAAAACTAAGAACAAAAATTTTCAGGACGCTATACTGTATGTATGGCTCAAAGAGACTATTAAACATCCATTAGCAGGACCATAACACATCTAGTACAAAGGTGGTATAAAACTAGTTACTGTCTAACTTTTAGATTTTAGATGGAATAACACTTATCTAAAATTACTACTTAAAAAATTAATATTGTGGTTATCTATAAGTTTTAAATTGGGTTAACATTCCCTTGGCATGCTTTCTCTTCTGTCATTAACTGAAATATAAAATATAAGGTGACACTAAGTTAAGGACAAGTAAAGATCAAAATAAGCCATACGAAATCTTTAAACTTATATTTTAATACAGTGAAACCTCCGTACATCTAGCTGGAGTTAAAAAATAAAACATTTGTGGGAACTGCTCTGTTTTAAACATCCAGGCAATAAAAATTTATAGTAAATTTCTACAAAAAGAACAAAAAAATTGTTCCACTCATCTTTCTATAACAGAATTTTCCACAGTTAAGTAAATTATTGTAGAGCAAATGATTATATCAAATTTGCTTCTGATTAGTATGCAAACTAACATATCACTCCTGCACTCAGAGGAAAATTGTGGAAGGTGCTGCACTGGACAATAATGTTTGTATATAAAATAGAAAACAGAAGTCTCCAACTTAATGCCATGTGTTACACTTAAATGTATAATATATTTGAGAATTAAGATGCATTTCTGGCATGAAAATATAACTATATTACAAGTGTCTGCTTTTATGAATAAAAATGTTAAACAGAAAAAATAAATCATCATACATATGGAACCATTTGTTAAAAGCCATCACTCTATTTCAAAATGGAACTCCCTGAAGCTTATAGCAAGGGCTTACTCGAAGCTCTCCCCACTATGGCTAAGGGCAATGCAGTGGTCACCATAGTCCTCCAATCACAGCCAAATGCACAGTCAGATCTCTGTGTACCAAGCACTGCCCTAAGGCTTAATTAACCCTACTCAAAATAAACAGGACCTTCTATTACGGAAGAGACAGCAGATATACAGTCAGCCTGACGAAGGAGTACCAGACTAAAGAGGTATGTTTCAGACTATCTTCTCCAAAAACGGCCTAACATTACACATGGAAGAAAACTGAGACATATGAAAGTCACTGAAAAGTACCAAGCTCTGCATTTATATGGATGAAATAATAGAATGACATGATATTAATGTGTTCTGACATCCTTAGGGTACATAATGAGGCCTAGAACACCAATGAGAGAAATCCTAGAAACAGTGAATTATCTTTTAATAAACATAAGTAAAAGGTCTCAGTCATAATTGCTAAAATTTTCATAACTGTGTAAATATTATTGCCTGATTTTACAGCATCAGACTGGGTCACCAGATTATCCTTTTTCTTTATTGCATTTATCATTCAGTCCAAGTCACAACTTCAATTTAATGTTCTCTGTTATTTTTAGAAATTACTTAGGCATTAAAAAACATATATATATATAGTTTTAGAGACAGGGTCTCACTATGTAATTCAGGCTGATGTTGAACTCACTAGGTAGCCCAGGCTGGCCTCCAACTCAAGGCAATCCTCCTGCCTCAGCCTCCCGAGTGCTGGGATTACAGGTGTGTGCCACCATGCCCCACTAAAATGTATTTTTGTATTACTCCCCTTTATTACCGTAATGGATTCCTACCTGAATTACTTGTCTAAAGTTCCCTTTCAATTCATTGTGTATATTATGGCCAGAATCATCTACATCATTATCATAAATTCATTCATTCGGCATTATTTATTAAGCAACACCCTACAGTGTAAGACAAATTCCCTACCCTCAAAAAGTATTCAATGTAGTGCCGGAGATGAACAAGGACAGATGATAATTCAAGTGATAAATATTCTGGGTGATACAAACATAGAGTGTGAAGAAGTAAGAAAGATACTGGCTCTCCTTGGGAAGGGAAACTAGTTTCCTCATACCTGAAAGGATCATAAGGTATTTCAAAGAACACATGATTCACTGTGGTGAGTTTAAAGAACAACTGTCATCATGTTGTCCCTCTAGTTAAAACCTATAGTCCTTGATTTCCTCCTCACCCAGCTTTAAACACGTTCCCACCAGCCTGAACCACACTGGTGGTACACAGGACTGTCCCGTTGGGCGGCTTGTACCACCGGTGGTACAAAGAAATCTAATCACTTTTATCGGTCTTTTTGCTAATAAAATTAATACAAAGCCACCCAATGAGGCAGTCATGCACGTACCACTGGTGGTTTAAGTCACCCACCAGCGAGACATACGGATTACAACCCATCATGAATATGTTAAGTTCTTGTCTTAATTTCAAAGCCCTTCATAATCTTGCATCATTGTCTACTAAAGCATGTATCCTCTGCTTTCATCAGACTAGTTTTATCATCCCCCCAAAATATTAACCCATTCCAACTTTCAGTTCGTTAGTGACTCTCCTGTTGTATAATTTTTTCCAAACCTTCTTTTGTTCTTCAACAAGTTATACAATTACCATTCTTATATCCCACCTCCTTCAAGAGGCCTTCCCATGGGGCCGGGGATTTTGCCTGGCAAGCGTAACGTCCTGAGTTTGATTCCTGTTACACCTCCCCCAAAAAACCGGCCTTCCTAATACCTCCTCCTCCTTTATCACAGTATAAATTTTACTTTTCTGATATTCAGTTCAAATGTTATCTATTCCAGAGTATCTTTCCCAATATTCTCTTTCATCTTTTTTCTTCCTTCTTTCTAATAAATCCTTAAAATTACTAAAAAATGTCCTTAAAAACAGAATCCAATCACTATTTTTGTGCACAAACTAAGAAGTATCTTGCAGTAGTAGAGCTCAATAAGCTTTACCGAAATACTATAGTATCCTATCCAATTAATAACTTTTTTTTTTTTTTTTTTTGTGGGTACCGGGGGTCGACCTCAGGACCTCGTGTACCAGCAGGCGCCCGTGCCGCTGAGAGATACACTGGCCCTTTTTTCGTATGTGGGTTCCGGGAGTCAAACTCGGGCCCTCGCGCTTGCCAAGCAGGCGCTTATGCCGCTGAGCTATCTCACCGGCCCCAATAACTTTATTTTATATTGTGGGTAATGTCATGAAATCTCCAACTGGAGAATATGTGGTGCTTTGTCATGTCCTGTCTATCTTCAGGCAAGAGAGTAAGTCCATATAAAGTTTACAGAAAATATTTCAGTCCTTTTCTACCCTTCATCCACCCCAACCTACCTACTTTATCTGCAGTTGTTTCTTCAAATTTCTTCTCACAGAAGCAAAGGAAGATGAAAACTCAAACTGTCTAAAGTCCCTGACACAGAAGAGGCTCTCAGTAAATACACTGGTTAGTAATCAACTATGGCATAATATGTCTCTAAAAATATCCTATACAATGTAGCCACCTTGATATTTCTTAACAAAATTATTTTTCTAATTAATAGCTAAACATTACTACTGACTAAAGTAAAAATGTTTGATACTGTATTTGGAGCATTGTAAGTTGGTGTTTAAGAAGTCTTTCCTACATATCATTCTTCTTTGGACTTATTTTATACCTGCTACATAAAATGGGAAAAACAGTTCTACATAAGTTGAAGATAATTTACATTTATTTCTTTTGAAATGTATGACTAAGAAACAGAATTTTAAATTTTACTTCATTTTAATTAACTTTTATCTTCTTTTCAGTAGCCAAAACAGGCATAAAGAAATAAGTAAATTGCTCATAGTGTCCCATAAGTAATGAAGAGAAGAGCAAAGATTTGAACCAGAAATTCAAATCCCTAAATCCATTCATTAATCCCAAAATTACCAATCAAGAGCCACTAATATCCAGGAGGCTTTGGTCAGGCACTGACAATTTAAATTTAACGTAAGTAAAATTTAATTCCACACTAAATGGCATAAAAGAGAGTAACAGAAAGGGTATATATATGTGTATCAAAATTTAATCTGACTCCTCTGTCCCAATCATTATTCCAATAGGAATAAATATATCCACCTGTCCAAATGAGTTTATATATTTAAATGACACAAGTTTCTGGTGCCTACTACATAGAACTATTCTAGATGCTAAATTCAGCACAGCATATCAAAAGATAAGACCTAACTATATCAATCTATATGAAAATAATGGAAAGACTGAACTATGTTTAATATCTACAGGAGACAAAACGAAATTGCCTTCTGGGAAAGTAGCAATATTATGGTTACAAATCATCACAAAACTTACATTATAATGTACTCGTAGATTGGGTGGACCATTAGCTTGACCCAATATATGGAATTTTTTATATTGTAGTGATCACTTGCAACTCTGTACAAGTGGTCTTTATAACATAAGAAATTCCATATTGATTAAATCCAAATGTTTCAGAATTCAGAAAAGAATGACAATGCAGACACAAATATTTGGAGACATGAAATTGATGCTTTCTCCAAAGCTCTGCTAGTACAAGAAACATATTCATGTACATTAGAACACTTACTAGCATAATTTCTTGAAAGTATTCAAGAAATACTTGCTGAATAACTCTATAGTTCCTCTTAGAAAGCCAACAGGAAAAAACAAAACTCTTAGTTGTTATGTATATGAGTGTAAGTTTTTAATATTATGAAATATATATACATAAATCCTTAAAACTTTTATGTATCGAAAATACGAAATGCAAATTTCAAATGGGGTCGCTATATTTGAAACATACATGACGTATATAAAATTGATATATTTAATACAGATGCTGTGAAAATTAGTATTAAAATGTAAAATAGTTACTTAGCGAGAAGTCATCAGAATAATTCTGGGTTATAGGTTTGTCAAAGCAAAATGATTTCATAATGCAACTGTTTTTTCTCCTCTGGAATTAGAAAACAATTTTTCCTTCTGTACTGTTTCCTGAAGGTCTTTCCTCATAGCTTGCTATCACTCTGTTTCAATCTGGGAAAGTGGCTACATGGGCCAGGTGTACAACTGTCTTCCTGTCTTTTCATTACTATGTTCTAGATTCTCCTGAACTCAGAATATGTCTTATTATTAAGAAAAATTTAATCCTTCATTTCCCTGATGCACACATCCTCTAGGGCAGTGATGACAGAAACTTTTAGAGCTTTCAATTGTACAAGCAGCGCACTGAGGCACACGTGCCACAGGTTCGCCATCACTGCTCTAGGGTATATCGCGAAAGCATAAAGTTAAAATAATAAAGCAAGTTATATACCTTGTACACCATTCTGGCCCCATAGCATTTATATTAGCTATTTAAAATGTACAATGCATTTAAATAGTACATTGATTTTGGATTCTGTTTTTTAATTAAAATATCAAATTATGCTCAAAACAGCATATTTTTAAAGTGAAAAAAGGAAAATACTAAAATAACAGAGAAAAGAAACATATCAGAAAAAAGAAATGTAGAGAAGTATATCAATGGCAAAGTACGGTAGTAACAATTTACTTGAAACTTTCCATACAGGTACAAATAACTAAGTTAATTATTTTTATTATTAATGGAATAAAAATGTCAAAAATAATTTTTAATGTTTTGAGTTGCTATTTATATAAGCACTAGTTTCTAAAGACTTATAATACCAGCCTTCTAATATGTGCCACCAATCAGCTATGAGATACAGTATTAATTACTGTCACATAAAAGAACAAAACTATTCTTTTCAAGGAATACCACCAAAGTGATTAAGAACAGAGCTCTAAATATCTTAAGATAGAGTGGGAAACTATCTTAAATTTACTTGTAAGTCAGGGATGGTGGGGAATGCCTACATTCTCAGCATTTTGGGTGGCTGAGCCAGGATTCCAAGTTTCAGCTAAGCCTGGGCTATTTACTGATTTAGTGAGATACTATCATTAAAAAAAAAAAAAAAAAAAAAAAAGATTGGTACAAAGGTCCTGGGTTTAAAAGTAGTAAGGAAAAAATTTCTTGTAACATGTATTTTTTCAATTAAATTCTCTGACACAAATTATTACAAAAGCAATTATCATTAGGTATTGTTAAGATACTTGACAAATATTATCTCTGTTCTTTATTTCTTCAATTTGTAGTTACATACATTTTACAAAATAGAAGAACAGGTTCAAAGAAATTATTATGACTTGGTAAAGATTAAAGACAGGAAGAAACAGAATTCAGAGCCATATTTACAATTATTTGAATTGAAATTCAAAAACTGTCTTTTCCTATAAGCAAAATATTACCACATATGATTCAAACATTAATTAACTGATGTGAAATTTGTTCTCCTTGTTTTGACAATGGATATACTTGGATATAATGGATATGATCAGTATTTAATGAACCATAGTTAATATCCTGACTAAGTAAGCTAAGTTACACAAATTTTTGAGCAAGTAGGATCTTGAAAAATCAGACAGGTATAAGAACTTAAAATAATGCCTAGTTCCTAAATGTTCACTGGTTAAGTAAACCAAAATTTATAGAATGAGATACTGTATGCAGCTTTGAACAATGTGTCTGCATGTGTAGGGAAATGTCTTATCAGCTGGGGGGAAAAAAGAAGTTGTCAAAATTTCCACAGTATCATCCTAATTTTGTTCATCTCCTCTTCCTAAAGAAGAGGTAAATATGGCAGGTAGCTAAAAGGAGAAATAAAAGCAGTTTAGAAGAATATTCTCCAAAGTGATCATAGTGGTTCCCTTTGATAGGGAGGTATAGGAGAACGATTTTTATTCTTTACTACATATACTTCTGTATTATTTACATTCTTTACAAGATACATGAATTTTTGTATTATAAAAATGTAAAGAAGAGGCATCCAAAATTCCCTAGAGCTTTCAAGTGCTTCAGAAGTTACAATAAAAACTTTATTTTATATTTGGTATTTATAGAAAGAAAAAGGTTTAAAGGAAATAAGGCACCTATCCTGGGAAGTGCACGGAAAAAATCAGTTCTGGGAAATGAAAGTTAATTTCTTAACCTTTTTTTTTTATCATTTCACCCTTACCAAACAACAGCTTTGTTCTAAAACTAGGGAAAAAAATTCTTTGAAAGTCTAAGATTTTCTACTAAGTAAAATTTTTCCTTTGTGGGACATATAGTTACTTATTTAAGGATGTGTGTATGTATAAACCTTGAATATAATCCCAATCATTTTTTAGAATTACATCAGGATTCTGTATTTTAAATCAAATCATTAAAAAATATCCACATATAATCAAACAATTTTGTAAAAATCAAAGCCTTACTTATAGTGTTATAAATGCAAAGGGAAGTCATATAGCAATTATATAATATCTAAGAGCCTGCCAAGACACATAAATACATGCACCAAAAACTGAACAAAACATTAAATTTTCACAAATAAGAAAAGGTCAAGTAAACTGTGGTATATCCATATAATGGAATATTAGAAGAAACCAAAATTAATGTAAATATCATTGAGATGGAAAACTTAATATAGTTAGTGAAAAAAGTAGGCCACTACACAGCATTTAATCCCATTTTGGGTTAAAAATTTATATAAATAGGAAAAGTACGGAAAGATATAACAAAATACTAATAAGTAATTCTCTTAGGATAAATAACTTAAAAAACTCGTCCACATGTTTACATCTAACACCACACAAACATATAAGTCTAATATTGATAATTTTTTAAAATTACAAGTAGAAGTAAAATGAAACAAAGAGGTCTTACATCACAGAATTTGGCTGGCTTTTTTTTTCAAACCATCTGATTTGTAGGAGAAACACCTGTCTTCTTTACCGTCCCCTTCCTAAGAGAGATTCATGCAGCGTAAGCTACATAATTAAGGACTTTTCTACTCTATGAGGTACATTTCAAACTGTGCTAACACTGTGGTTAGAAGACTGTAGTTAGGTTTTTGGAGATTAGTTAGTAAAGTACTGTTATTGATAAAAACACACAATTGAGAGATCAACCCATCCACCCTGAAAGAACAATCTTCCAGCTCGGGTGTACAGGGGTTGAGTAATTTCACTTTATAAATGGATTAACCCTTATTTCAGTAGAAAATAGTAGAACAATCGATTGCCCCCGTATTAATGTTTTTACCAAATTTACTATTCAGTATACTCTAAAGTACCCTCCCCCTTTGCATTTTCCCACTAGCAGCTTTTCACCACCAAAGCACCTCAGATTCCTGGAAACCAAGAAAGGAAGCTCTTTTCTTCAGTGTGTTTTACTGGTTTCCAGAAATACTGCCAGTAGGAGGCAGCAATGACTGGCTGTGGCAACAGCAGCAGCTCTACTTTGCACAGTAGTTAGCTGCTGGCTTCATTCTTCTGTCATTATATAAGCAAGATGACACTGTTCTCTAATCCAGCCAAAGCTGATAAGTACCATCAACCTGTCACTTCCTACATTTCAAATTCTAACATCACAGCATCAAAGAGTTTTTACATTTCGATTTCTTTTGCTGGCAGCAGCCAGTAGCCTCTCATTCTCCCAAGGTGTTCTAATGCTGCATTTGCACACCGGGGTTACTCCCAGACTGAATAGCAGGTCATCCCCTGCTCACTGAGCTCATCTGTGGCCCATGTGCTAGGCAATTTAGATCCAATCAGCCCTTATTTAGCTCAAGAGTAATGAGCAGCATAGTGACACAGACTTAAGCCTGACCCTCAGGACACTGCTCATCAAGCAGTAAAACTGTGACAAAATCATTCATCTTCCACCCGCTGGCAAGAAATAATACTCGCACTCACTGTATTACTTTTTGAGATAAAAAAAAAAAAAAATCCCTGCATTTTCATGATGTGAGACATTAATTTGCAGAAAGCTGAATTCCCTTAAACCCCCCTGTTGCTATGAGCTCACCAGGGGGAAACAGGCCTTAGGAGACTGAAATGGAATAAAGAAAATTGCTCCAGCTTTCTTTTCATTTTAAATAAGCCTTAAATCTGACAAGAGATATCCTAAAGAGAGAAAAATATGTATCTTATAAGGTAAAGAGGAAACAATTGAAATTAAGAGTTTCAAATGCTACTTTCACTCCGTATTTGTTCTCAATTTTGTTAAAATATAAATAAAATTTGAAAAAGAGCAATTACTCACCCTTCTCCACAAGGCATATGGGGAAAGGTGAGGCTATTCCTTATAACCAGTGTGGTAGTAAAAGTAAATTCCTATCATAAAACAAAACACTATGGTGTTTTCTACGAAACACATGTTAAAGACATTAGCTCTGGGTAATATCAGAGGACAATAAGAATAGCTAGTAATATTTTAAAACCATAATAAGTTTACTCTTTCCATAATTTACAGCACCTTTTGTGGTTTTAGTAATCAACAAGTAATTATTTATGGGCATAATTAAGACATTGGTTTTCTTCCCTCACTGACATACCACATCATTAAAAAAAACATATCTAGAAGCATACTGTATTATTATATTTATTGGAAGTAAATGCCTAAATTTTATTTGTTTCCCCTGAATACTTCTATTGTATAACCAAAGGACATGATGCCAGTTTATCTCACTGAGGTTCTTTAGATTTTGTCCACGTACTAAAGTCACAATTTCAGGTTTTTACCTTTTTCATAGTTGGAGAAGACAACTCTAGCAAGCTTGTCACGAATGAGATTTATCAGTCTTCAATATATTTATTATGACAACATGTCTTTGGTTTAAGAAACTCTGCACGGTGTGGTGCCACGAAAGAGCACAGTAGTAACGCCTTCCTACAAGCTTACTGCTGAATTTCATCTAAAGCCTCTAAGACCTGGGCGGTGTAAAACCTATAGAGAACCATCGGGTTCAGGCAAGGAACCACAGTGACATAAATAAGATGGGGGAAAGCAGCTTTCACCTCACCTCTTCTGATTTGTTACCATTTACTAAAGAGAAATATTCCAGTTCTTGGTACAGAAAGCAATCATGGTGCTTTTATTCCCTCAACAGCTCAGCTGATCCACTTTCAAAAGAATGAAATGGCTTCTTTACAAAGTAAGTATATATCCTTCTCTTTTCCCCAAAGTTCTTCATCCCAATTTCTCTTTCACAATGTCCTTTCTTCACACTTCCTTCCTCCTTTTTCCTCTCTAATCATTCCAAGGCAAATTTTCTAGGTTCTATCCAGAAAAATCAGATTGTTGGTAACTTCAAACTTTGATGACAACTATGAAGCAGAAATCATAAAGGTACATTCTTCTACATCTGGACAGAAGTAACTGTGAGGAAAAAAAATCCAATATAAAGCTCCATTCACCTACTTCTTTTTATATATACACACAAATTTTTTTGCAATTAATGGTTACACTACTCGATGGCAGAAATCTAAGCAGATACTCTAAGATATTCTATGAGGTGGATATTATTTTACAAAATAATTTCTGAAACTTAGAGAAGGTTACATAAGTTCCTAAGATTACATTGCTAGTGAGTCAGGCTTAAGTGTTCCCAAAGCCCTTAATCTTTATATCATTCTTCAATAGCAAACTTGCCGTGCACAGAAGTGTACTGCCTGGACTCACTTATGATGTTTGCTTACTAACACCAGCTCTCACCTCCTTATTACTAACTTCTGAAATCACCTTTCCACTCCTCTCAAATCCCTTCAGTGTTGTTTTTTGTTTGTTATTTTGTTTGTTTTCCTACACTCTGCCATCTCCACCAGTCTGAATCCTCCACGAGTTTGACAGAAACATTTATAAGTAAAGGTAAGAAAGATTTGGAGATTTCTTGAAAACTAATTGTTCAGTCTCACTAAAGTAAAGAAGAAATCACAAGAAAAAGTTGCAAGTAAAGGTAAAGCTAGATTGTAGATAGTTTTGAAGACCATGAGAAGAAATGTATTACTTTTTCTGTGTACATGAGGATGTCCCTAAGGCGTTAAAACACAGGATAAATGTGTTAAAAAAAAAAATACTAACTAAACATAACCAACAAAACAATATAAAATAAATAGGGCTTTATAAAAATTTTAAAATTTTGTGCTACGAAAGACAATAGTAACAAAGTGAATCTTCAGAATGGAATAACTACAAATCACGTATCTCCTGTGGGACTTCTATTTAAAATAAACAACTCTTAATAACTCGTAACAAAAAGATAACACAATTCAAAAATACACAAAAATAATCTGAATAGATGTTTTGCTAAAGAAGCTTTAATAGTCAACAAGTGTATGAAAATATGGCCAGTATCATTAGCCACAAAGAATATCAAAAGCACAATAAGATACTACCTCACACCCACCAGGATCACTTCGAGTAAAACAAACAAACAAACAAACAAACATTTACCAATACTACAAAATGATGCAGATTCTTGGAAACATTTTTGCATTTCCTCAAAAAATTAAAGAGTTACTATATAATCCAGCAACTCCACTCTGAAGTATACACCCAAGAGATGTAAAAACATACGTCCCCACAAAACTTGTACCTGAATTTTCATAGTAACATTACTCAGTAAGTCAAAAAGTGGAGACAACCCCAATGTCATTCATCTTATGCATGGATAAATAAAAGGTGGCAATATCAACACAATGAAATATTATTTGGCAATAAAGAGATAGATTGCTGATATATACTACTGATATAGGTGAACCTTGAAAACATTCTTCTACATGAAAGAGGTCATACTGTATGATTCCATTTACATGGAAGGTCCAGAACAGGCAAATCTATAGAAAGAGAAAGTAGATGATTGGTTGTTAGGGATGTGGTGTTAGGTAGAGAAAAATGGGGAGTAACGGCTAAGGGTTATAGCATTTTGGGGATGATGAAATGTTCTAGAATTGTGATCACTGTACAACTCTGTGACTATATTAAAAACCAATGACTTGTATGGTATTTGAATTATATTTTAGTAAAGTTATTAAATAAATTTTAAGATCTGTAAACTATATCTCAGTAAAGCTGTTGAAGAAAATAAGATGGTCTGGGAAGGGAAGGCACTGGAGGCACAGACATAAGACAACTCCATTAATTTCTCAAAATAGAGGCAATGACAGCTTTGAGAATAAGGAGGATGACAGAATGGAGCCCCAAAGAAAACATTGGAGAAATAAATAAATAAATAAATAAATAAGAAAGAGAAAGAAAGAAAGAAAAAAGTCAACTAGTTCTAAAAAGAAAAGGAGGCCATACATAAAGTGTACTACAAAGAAATGATTAAAAGATGTGTTTGTGTGAAAAAAAATAGTAAGGTTAATGACACCATTATTGAACACTTATTGAATATGTATCACTTTATATTCATTATCACATCTAATTTTCAAACTAATCTAGTAAGGTAGGTGCTATTCTCATTTTACCAATAAAGAACCCAAGATTTAAACATTCAAATTTTCTCTTACAGTATTTTAAACAAATCACTGTACTTATGCAAGGAGAATTTACATCTATGGAGCAGATCTAGTCAAAGAAAAAAATCACATACTAATTCATAGAGATGAAAAGTAAATAATTTTAGCAAAATACCCAAAAAAGTAAACAAATACTGTTAAGCTAATACAGTAAATAGTTTATGTTATTGCATGAATTTATGAAATGTGTATAAGAATAACACCATGCAAAATTCAAGCTGGGTAAGGAGTCCCTATGGTCAAAATACAAATTTACAGAATACATATAAATACTCAGTTGATAGATACATAAAACATTTAATGGCCAAACCCTCCCCCTTTTTTTTTTTTGGTTTCGAGACAAGGTCTCACTGTGTAGCACAGCGATCCTCCTGCCTCAGCCCCCCGAATGCTGCAGTTATAGGTGTTTGCCACCGCGCCCAGCCAAAACTCACTGTTTTTATAAAATTTACATTGTATATATTTCTAAAATACTCAGATTTATGCTCCATCCCATTACAGATACCAGTGCTTTTCTCTAAGGCAACCAAAGCTTGCATGGCACATGATCACTCTTAGTAAACTATCTCTATTTGGTTTCTCAAACAAAAACTTAGACCTCAAATAAAAACCAGACCTTACCATTTACCTACCCCTGAGAAGTTAATGTTAAAGGAAGCTAGATTTTAAAAATGCAGTAGGGCCTCTCCCCCACCTCCTCCACAGGAACCCAGGTGGAGATGCAGAGGAGTGGCCCCTCCCATTGTTATCTCCCCTGCGACCCAGGTAAACGGTCCCAGAAGGTCCAAAGAATGGCCCTGCCCCTTGCTACTGCCACAACTTAGGTGAACTGCTCCAGAAGGCCAAGAGACCAGAGGGAACACCAGCAACACAGAAGGGTCCCAACTAAGGCGCACAGGACAGACAGGAGAGACTAGTGCCGTGAAAACTAAGAAGCAATAGTAACAATAAAGGTGACAGGTCTCTGAGGGACCAGCAAACAGCTCCGGAAGAATTCAGGACTCGGTCACCAGCCCTTTTCTCTCAATTTTTTGTTCTCCTCTTTTTCTTTTTTTTTTTCCTTCTTCTTCTTCCTTTTATTCTTTCTTTCTTTCTTTTCTAAATGGCTGGGGAGGACTCCAGCCACAGAAAACTAATCCTGCCCCCCAAACCTAGAGACCAAGTTCAGATAATCCTTCGAATATTCCTTCATTCTTTCTTTTCTACCCTCTTTTCTAGTTTCCCAAACCTTGTGCGATCATCCTTTGTCCTGCGGCCTTGCTTCTATTTCCTTTCCAGTTATCTTTGTTTTATACACTCTCCTCCCTAAATTTCCCAACCACATGGTAAAACCACTCTACCAAGGGGAAACACATTGCATACAAACTCCTAATTTACCGTCGGTTCTGTTATATAACTACAGACTCTGCTATGGTCTAAAGTACAAAATCAATAGTTACCACAGTTTGTCAGTTTCTAAATTGTGCTTGATACTATTGTTATTGCTAATTTTACTACTTTAGCTAGGATGTGATCTCTGTTGTAATCGGTTGTTCTCCCTTCTGCAACAATACTGGGAAGCTCTAGGGTAATAACCTCACCACAGCTCTACACCAAAGGAGCGGGGACTGAGCCAAACAGATACCAACAATCCACTCTTAATTAATTGAGAAAGTAGGATCTTGTGACAGACACAAACCAAGAATCTCCTACACACAGAAGACATCCCTGAAGAACAGTTTTCCTAGAGAGGCCTTGATACTAGTGATATAACTACCTACTACAAAAACTCACAAGGTTCATCACAGAAAACAAAATAAAAATTTTTTTGAAATAGAAAATGACAAGATGAAGAAGCAAAATGTAATCTCAGGCTTCCTGCCCACCCAGAACAAGTCCAGGAGACATCGACATAGAAGAAATTGGAAGACACACACCTGAAATTTCTGAAATGATAGCAACCGAAGTAAAGAAACAAATCCATGAGGCTATAGAGGAAATCAGATCAGAAATAACCTCTCAGGTAAAAAAAGAAATGTCAACATTTATGAAGGAATTGCTCAGCAAATCTAGAGTAAAGATAGATTAAAAAAACAGATGATGATAGGAAGAGAATGGAAACAGTGAATGATCAATATAGGAAAGAAATAGAATGCATGAAACAAATTCAAACAGATAACCAGGAAGTTAAAAATTCCACTGAAAGCTGGCAAAACCGCTTGAACAAAACTGAAGACAGACTGTCAGACGTTGAAGACAGGATCGTGGCTAGCAATCAGGAAAGGAAAGATATCTTGAAAATAAACAAAAGAGCAGGAAATAACAATTCAACAGCTGCAAGACAACACAAAGAAAAATAATATAAGAATAACTGCTGTCAATGAAAAACCTAGCCAACCTTATTAAAAAAAAGGAAAAAAAAATTCATGCAATAAGGAATAAAAAGGGTGAAATCACTACAGATCCTGTGGAAATTCAGAAGATCATCAATATCTACTTTGAAAATCTTTACTCACACAGGATGGAAAACACAGAAGAAATGGATAAATTCCTAGAAACATATGAATTACTAAAGCTGAATCAAGAAGATTTAAAAATTCTTAATAACCCAATAACAGTTAATGAAATTGAAAGCGTAATTAAAAACTTACCAACAAAGAAAAGCCCAGGTCCTGATGGATTCACAGCTGAATTCTATAAGAAATTTAGAGAAGATGTAATGTCAATACTCCTCAAACACTTTAATGAAACTGAAAGGGAAGCAATTCTCCCTAACTCATTCCTGGAGGCAAGTATTACCCTGATACCAAAACCAGAGAAAGACCCAACCAAAAAAGATAACTACAGGCCAATATCCCTAATGAACATAGATGCAAAAATCCTCAATAAAATACTAGCAAACAGAATGCAGCAAATCAAGATTATACATCATGATTAAGAATATACATCATGATTATACATCAAGTGGGATTCATCCCAGAAATGCAGGAATGGTTCAACATACACAAATCGATAAACATAATACACCATATCAACAGAGCCAAAGACAAAAATCACATGATCATATCAATAGATGCAGAGAAAGCTTTTGACAAAGTCCAACACTCATTCATGATAAAAACCCTACAGAAAATAGGAATAGATGGTCTGTACTTCAATCTAATAAAAGCCATCCATGACAAACCAACAGCCAACATCATACTAAATGAACAAAAACTGAAAGCGTTCACTCTAAAATCAGGAACAAGACAAGGATGTCCACTATCACCACTCCTATTCAATATAGTTCTGGAAACATTAGCCAGAGCAATTAGACAAGAGAGAGAAATAAAAGGAATAAGGATAGGAAAGGAAGAAGTTAAATTATCATTATTCACAGATGACATGATACTCTAAACAGAAGACCCCAAAAACTCTACCATAAGACTTAATAAAATACGTAGGAATCAATCTAACAAGGGAAATAAAAGATCTTACATTGAAAATTACAGCACTCTGAAAAAGAGAGATCAAAGAGGATATCAGAAAATGGAAAGATATCCCTTGCTCATGGATAGGAAGAACCAACATTGTGAAAATGGCCATACTCCCAAAACTGTTATACAGATTTAATGCAATCCCGATCAAAATACCATTGGCATATCTCACAGATCTAGGGAAAACATTTCTAAAATTCATTTGGAAATAGAAGAGACCTAGAATAGCAAAGGCAATCCTGGGCAACAAAGGCAAGGCAGGAGGTATCACAATCCCTGACTTGAAATTATACTACAAAGCTACTGTAATAAAATCAGCATGGTACTGGCAAACAAAAACAAAACCTGAGGATCAGTAGAACAGATTACAAGATGCAGATACAACTACAAACACACTCAGCCACCTTGTCTTTGACAAAGGGGCCAAACACACTCACTGGAAGAAAGAAAGCCTCTCTAATGAATGGTGCTGGAAAAAACTGGCTCTCAACATGCCGAGGACTAAAACTAAACCCATTCCTATCACCATGCACTAAACTAAAGTCAAAGTGGATCAAAGATCTAAATATTAAAACAGAAACATTAAATCTATTAGAGAAAGTAGGTAGAAATCTCGAAGACATAGGAGTAGGCAGAGACTTCATGAAGAAAAACCAAACTGCACAGGAAATACTTCAAAGAATCAACAACGGGGATCTCATTGTTTTTGCACATCAAAAGAAATCACCAACAGAGTCAAAAGAAAACCCAGAGTGGGAAAAAATTTTAGACAATTGTCCCTCAGACAAAGGACTTCCATCTAGAACATATAAATAATTGACAAAAATACCAATCCCCAAATTCAAAGACCCAGTCAAAAAATGGGCATCTGAGATGAATATGTACTTTTCAGATGAAGAAATACAAATGCCAAATAAATATATGAAAAAATGTTCAATGCCATTGGTCATCTGAGAGATGCAAATTAAAAAACACTGAGATTCCATCTCACCCCAGAAAGAATCGCTATCATCAAGAAATCAACCAATACAAATTGCTGGCAGGGCTGTGGGGAAAAAGGAAACCTACCCACTGTTGGTGGGAGTATAGACTGGTGCAACCATTGTGGAAATCAGTGTGGAGACTCCTCAAAAAACTAGGATTAGAGGTCCCATTCCACCCAGCTATTCTTCTTCTGGGTATTTTCTCAGAAGAATTAAAAACATATCACAGCAATATATGTACACTCATGTTCATAGCAGAACAATTTGTAATATCTGAATCTTGGAAACAACCCAAATGCCCATCAACTGAAGAATGGATGAAAAAGATGTAGTGTTTTTATATAATGGAGTACTACTCATGTATAAAGAAAGATAAACTCGAGGCTTTTGTTTGTGTTTTGTTTGTTTGTTTGGCTTTTGGTACTGGGAACCGAGCTCAGGACCTTGCGCATGCCAGGCAGGTGCTGTGCTGCTGAGCCATATCCCCAGCCCAAATTTGAGGCTTTTATAGGTAAATGGATGCAACTAGAGACCATACTCATAAGTGAAATAAACTCACATGTGTAAATGTTGTATCATTTCCCTATTGTAAGAAGCTGAAAAAGTAAGTAAGATCCAAAATCTATAACAGATACTGTGAAAGGGAAAGAAACTGCTCAAAAGGAAAGAACAACTGGGATGGGAGAAGGGAGAGGAGGAGGAGGAGGAGGAGGCGGAGGCGGAGGCGGAGGAGGAGGCGGAGGAGGAGGAGGAGGAGAAGAAGAAAAAAATATATATATACACACAAGATAGCTAAAATAATTATACTACTAACTTCTTTTAGTTCACTGAAAAGAACAGTTTGTGCTTATATTGTTTGATCAATTTCCCAGGCCTATATATTGGAATCTGAGCAACTACTTTGAGGATAACAATACGCAATATATTAACCATTGTTAATTTCCTACTATCTTGCTTTGAAATTCTGTATCATCATTTTTATTGTTTTTTTAATTAAAAAATGGTAAGATATATTTTACATGAAGCTTACACTCTACAAATTATTAGAACACTGCTCCAAAGTTTGCATCAACTTTTATATAATGAAACAACAAATGCGTTTTGGACAAACTGGGATACACAAAGCAAATTATGGAAATCACTCATTTTATTATTTTAAAAATCATATCCAGTTTAACATTTTTATAGCAAACTATTTTTAACAATTAAGAGATATAACCCATTCACACTAATAAAAGGAAGAAAAAGCTTGCATGCTCTCAGGTATCTTTTCTATTTTTCATGAAATATCTTGTAAATTATTAGACATATAGCAGATCCTTAAGAGGATAGTTACTCTTGTACTCTCTCCTAGGCTATTTCCAATTCTCCCAGTGAAGAAAAGAAAAAAAAAAAATTGTTTAGAATATGTGACACCAAATCAAAGCTTTGAAGGGAAGAAATTAGGTATTAAATATGCTTTGAAGGGAAGAAAACATAGATTCCTCCCTCTCTCCCTCTCTTCTTCCTTCTCTCTCTCCTTCTCCCTCACACACCAACACACACCCGATCAAGTACCAAAACAGATAAATAACAAACAGATGATCCTCTATTCTCATATGAAGGGGAAAAAAAGAATTAAAAAATATGCATATTTTAATATATATTTTGAAGCCAACAAACAGAGGCTTAGTCTTTTAAGGAGCTGTACTTTAACACATAGCATTTCAAATAAAGGTAATCATGTCTTTTGAAGTACTTCTTAATCTCAAAAATTTAGCAATTTAGGCAAGTTCTCAAGTGCCTTTAGACTTCTTTGAAACTAGTCTCTTGTTTAACACAAAATACGATGTCAGTTGATCAATATCCATTTGGCTTAAATTCATAAGTCCACAACTTCCCTTAAGTGTTAGAACAAACAGGTACAAAGCCTGAAAATTTATTGTTTCTTTTTAAACTCCAAATGATATTTGCAGATGCCAAAAGGCATTTTGAAATCACTCACCCTTACATCAGTAAAAATGAAAAAAGGGGGTGGGAGGAGGGAGAATCTCATGAGGCTTTATATGTCAAGATTTTGCCCAGAGCTAATTTTCATAGTTATGTTATAAAACCCTGAAAATAGAGGTTTATAATGGAAATGCTGGCAGACCCTTAACTATAGCAGTATGAATGGATATAATTTAAAAAAAGCTTTTGGCTACACCTAACTCCACAAATGAAAGACTGCCATTTTTATATTAACCTCGGATAAGAGCAAGTGAGAACTAGAAATGTGATTCCAGAAAGGTAATGTGAAATGTTAAAGATGACTGCTAAAACTATTTGACATTCGAAGTTTTAAACACTGAGGCATTTAGTTAACATAACCAAGTCAGTATTTTCATAATGTTACTTAATCAGCAATAAAGAATGCTCTGGTGAGCCATCAGCTCCCGTTAGCAGAAAGTGGCATATGAAGTTATTATTTCTTAACAGCCTAGAGGGAGCTGCTTCTCCCTTTAATCAGTGATCTTAGTTCCTTCCCACCTATAATTTCTCTGTCATACAGTTATAAAACTATTACCCAGTTCAACACACACACACACCCCCACACACACACCCACACACCGTGCATCCACATTTATGCAAGGACTGGTTCTTTATTCCCCCTTGAATTTGAAAACAGAAGAGATTGTTAAGGTAAAGTATTTCATTCTTTCCCTTGGCAGGGATGCTGCCAGGAATAAATATCATCAATCTATGCAATCTATCTTCCCTACCTAAACCAAAATTCAAAGAATTTAACTGTTCTCAACTTCAAAGAAATAAAAAGCCTGTGCTTTAATTTTCAACTACTATCTAAAATGTTTTTTTTTTCCTTTTTAGTAGTAGTAATAATATATACAGCACACACATAAAAAGATAAGTACAAAAGGATCTTAAATGCAGTTCTAGATTTTAGATTAAGAAATTAGGAACACATATGCATGAGCAAATTCCTAAAGGACTTTTCTTGTTTGTTTCTTCCTCTCCCTCCCATCCTTCTTTGTAAGGTAAACAATTCCCCATGATCCCTGAAGTTTTTCCGCAAAGGACCCCAAATGAATCCCCAGTCTGTCTTCATCCAGTTTGCCTTGAAAGTGCTAAAAATTGATGGGATAAAATGAAACTCTCCAAGCCACAGTTCCTCTTATATACTATAATCAGCCTTATTGAAGATATGTATGGAAATTACTGTGTGGTCTTCAAAAATTTAAAGGATGGCAATGCCTATGACACCATTAACAACTTGGATGTTGCTACACTATTCTTATTATCACACTGACCTCATACTCACACTTGTTAAAACTGCTGTATAATTCTGGCAAAGAAGTTGTGCATGGCTTGACATTCTTTTATAGCAATTGTTTGCAATCATAGTTTAACAGTATAAAACAAAACCAAAAATACACATTTACAAAAGAAATCAAATTAATCAATTTTAACATCTATGTCATTTTTTCATAGGCTACTCATGAAGATGACCATTGCAAACTCCCATTTCCTTGCTTCAAAGGATAGCAGACTACAAACTCAATCCAGATACAGTTAAGAGAAATTCCTAACATAAATGTAAAATTACTTTCACCTTTTAAAATCTACACTCTTCATGATTGGCTATTGATTTCACCTCTCCATTTCTGAATAGTGGTCCTATGGATTAAAAGAGACACATTATAGCTTTCACAAGAGACACATTACAGCTTTCACAGTATTGCAAGCCTTATTTTTCTAACATTCTTGAAATAGCTTTGCTTTAATGCTAAAATATTTCTATGAATTGAATTTTGAAAAGCAAAAATTTTGTTTGTATTGTAAGAGGTGAGATTTAGATAGATAAAATGGTGCTAATAAATTAAATAATTACACATAAAATATGATTTACTTGTCCCATCCCTCTCAATAGTCTCCTGAACTGAATCCTTAGTAGAACTTGCAAAATTATAGAAAAGTAATGAAAAGTTCCCCAAGGAACTTTTTTAGTAGCATTAAAAAAAATGTAAAAACACTCAGAAGTATATGAACAATGGTAAGAATTTCAGGTTTGCAAACAGTTTATGGATCTCATTCACATAATTACTACCAAATTATAAAAGATGCAGTGATGTGGCTAGTTTGGGTTTAGTTACTTATGATTATTATAAAGATGATATAAGAAGATAACAGTGGTATAGTTGGTTAGAATCTGAATGCTAATTCTGAAATTCAAGTGTGTTATTTTAGAAAAGATATAAAACATTTCCATGTTTACATTTTTTCATCTTTAGATAGGAATGGCAGTGTCAGTAAAAAAATAAAGAAGATACTACTTATAAACCATAATTCTTTCAAGAATACTAGAATTATTCTTTGTTTCTAGTTATTACTTTTGAAGAATTACCAAGAAAATTATTTGTATGACCTTCAAGATGAAACAAAAGTTAGTGAATAAACATGAAAGAAAAAAATATGTGTCTGGAGGATTCAAAAAATATTCATCACAAATATATCAACAGGTTCACAAAACCTCACAGCTTTCCTCAATCCTGAATTACACCTCCCTCACCCTACATCCCACCCCCACCCCCACAAATATATTCTTAAAACCCCTCAACACTAATTCTTAACTCTAACTATAAAAGGTCTCCAACAGAGTCTGACCCCCCATTTTACCTATCACAATAGTGGCAAACCTGTGGCACGTGTGCCAAAGCAGGGTCTTTGTATCATTGAAAGCTCTAAAAGGTTCACCATCATTGACCCATTATTATTTCTCCCTATCTTCCTCTCCTCCTACTGACTTAACCCCTCTTTCTCCCAATGCTCCTTCTTTTCCTTTTCCTGCTCCATCCATATCATAAACTAATTGATAATAACAATAATGTAAAGACTAAAGGGTCCTAATAAAGGGTAAAAATGTAATAAAAAGGTTTAATACATAGAAGTGATGTATAATTGGATCTGTTGACGCTGTAGAAATTCTTTCCCACAACCCAGTGACAAGGTTTAAAATGAATAGCTGAAGGGGTGAATATATCTGCACAAATAAAGCAATAAAAATAGAATCTACTTTTTAAAAAATCCTCATATCAACAACAATACCTGCTGACTCTATTTGACCTCAATCCCTTGCACCAACAAAACAAAACAGAAACCCCAAACAACAACAACAACAACAACAACACACACACACACACACACACGAACAAGAGAAAAAGTCCAGCTCTCCCAAAGAATATCCAAGGGGCATCAGTGGAGAGGAAAGCAAATACCAGGTGGTAGAGATGTACAAAATGATTAAGGAAGAGATAAAGAAACTCAGTAAGTTCAAAAAGGACATGACCCAAAAGATGGTGGAACCAGCAAACAAACTGACCAATGCATATATAGGAGAAACAAAAAATTGGAAGAGCTGACAAAAATGGTTCAAAATATGAATGACAAATTTACCAAAAACACAGACTCCACAAAAAGGTGTAAGAAAGAAATACTGGAGATAAAACATTGTGTAGAATTCATTAATTGCAGAAATAACCAATGTGAAGACAGGGTTTCTGAAATCCATAACAAAATGGTAAATATGACAAATTAGAGAAGCCTTAAAAATGATAACAGAACACAAAAAATTCACCCAACAGCTACCAGATAACAGTAAGTTTGAAGAATAACCTAAGGCAAATTGGAGTTAGAAATTAGAAGACAGTATAAATAGAATAAAAAAATCTGTTTATAGAAATCATAATAGAAAACTTTCCCAGTATGAAAAAATTTCAATATACAAGTAAGCAAGGCTTACAGAACACCAACTAAGTAAGAAGAAAAAGAAGCTCACCATAACATATCTTAGTTAAAATCCCAGATGTCCAACAAAAACACAGAATCTTAAAAGCTGTCAGAGAAAAGAAAAGAAAAGAAAAGAAAAGAAAAGAAAAGAAAAGAAAAGAAAAGAAAAGAAAAAAAAAAATTCATGTTCAATATAAAGGTAAAACCATCAGGATTACAGCAAAATTCTCAACACAAACCTTAAGGGCCAGGAGACCTTGGAGTAAAGTGTTTCAAGCTCTGAAAGCAAATAACTTCCAACTCAGACTAATATATCCTGCAAAACCATTTTTTAAAATTGATGGACAAATAAGGCCATTCCATGACAAACAACACCTTGAAAGATACATGAACACCAAACTAGGACTCCAAAAGATATTCAAAAATATCTTAGCAACAACAAAGGCAACAAAGCCAAAAAATCAGATGGAATGAATACATTAAGCAAGGAAAGTAGTTAAATAAAAAAGGAAAATTAAAGGAGTCATCACCAGAAAAAGAAAGCAATGACAGGAAAAAATCAGTACCTTTCAGTAATAATTCTCAATGTACATGGCCTCAAGTCCCCAATTAAAAGACATAGATTTGCAGAGTGGACCAAAAAACCGAATCCAACATTCTATTGCATTCAAGAAACTCACGTAATCCAAAAAGAAATTCACGGACTAAAAAAAAATCAAAGGATAGATAACTATTTCATGCACCAGGACTCTACAAGCAAGCAGGGGTAGCAATCCTATTCTCAGACAAAATAAACTTCAAGCTAAAACTGATCAGATGAGTCAAAGAATGTCACTACATATTAGTTAAGGGAACAATCCAATAGGAAGTGATTAACAATTGTAGATATACATACATGGAATAGTGGATCACTTAATTCATAAAACAAATTCTGCTGGACATAAAAGATCAAATAAGCACCAATACAATCACAGTGGGTGACCTCACTACCCCAATTTCTAAAAGAGATCAACTAAACAAACAAACAAAAAAAATTAACAAAGAAATATCAGAGCTTCAAACAAATGGACCTAATAGATATCTAGAGCGTCCTACCTTACAACAACAAAATACACATTCTTCTCAGCAGTACCTGGAACTATCTCCAAAATATACATACTAGCTCACAAAGCCTAATTAAATAAATACAAAAGAATTGAAATCCCTATCAGATCTTGGTATACTGAAACTAGAAATGAATTACAAAAGAAACCACAGAAAATTTATAAACACCTAGAAACTTAACAGAATCCTGAACATTCAATGGATCACAGAAGAAATCAAGGAAGAACTTAAACAATTTCTGGAACCAAATGACAATGCCAGTACAACACACCAGAACCAGTAGGACAGAAGGAAAGTTGTCTTAAGAGGAAAGTTTACTGCAGTCAGTGCTCACATTAGAAAAACAGATCAAGCTAAAATAATCTAATGATGAAACTCAGGATACTTGAAAAACAACAACAATCCAAACTCAAACCTAGTTTGAGGAAGGAAATTACAAAGATCAGAATGGAAATTAATGAAATTGAGACTAAAACAACAATATAAAGACCAACAAATTGAAGAGCTAGTTCTTAAAATGGAAAACAAAATAGATAAACTCAGCCAAATTTACCAAAAGGAGTGAAAAGACACACATCACAGCAATTAGAAATGAAAATGGCAAAATCATAATGTATATCATCAAATTTCAGAAGATAGTAACTGCTATGAAAAACTGTAAGCCAATAAATTGGAAAAATTTGAAGAAATGGACAGATTGCTAGACACTAATGAATTACCAAAACTAAACCGAAGAAAACAAAAGAATTCTGAACAATCCAATATCAGGAAATGAAATTGGGGCAGTAATAAAAAACCTATCACTAAGAAAAGCTCAGGACCTGATAGAATCATTGCTAAATTCTACAAGACCTTCAAGGAGGTTATAATATCAATACTACTCAAACTCTTCAATAAAATTGAAAGGGAAGGAGTGCTTCCAAACTCATTCCTGGAAGCCAGCATTGCTCTTATCCAAAAACCTGACAAAAAAACCAACTAAAAAAGAAAACGACAGAGGCCAATCTCCTTAATGAACATAGATGTAAAAATCCTTAATAAGATACTGGCAAATAGAATGTAATGAATCATCAGAAGGATCACACATCATGACCAAGTAGGTTTCATCCCAGGGATGCAACAATGGTTCAACATATGCAAATCAATAAATATAATATACCACATAAACAGAACCAAGGTCAAAAATCACATGATCATATCAATAGATTAAAAAAAAAAAGCTTTTGACAAAATCCAACACCCATTCATGAACCCTAAAGAAAACAGGTATAGAAGGACCTTACCTCAATCTGATAAAATCCATTTATGAATCACATTAAATAGGGAAATGCAAAAAGTGTTCCCTAAAAAAATCAGGAACAGGACAAGGATTTCTACTATCACCTCTCCTATTCAATATAATACTTGAAAAATTAGAGCAATCAGAGAAGAAAAAGAGATAAAAGGGGTATATATAGAAAATGAAATCTAATTATCATTATTTGAATATATTATTATTTACAAATAAGATAAAACTACCAAAAGACTTCTAGAATTAATAACAAAATGGAGCAATGTAGCAGGATGTGAAATTAACACACAAAAATCAACACTGTCCCTGTACGCCAATAATGAACTTAGCAAGAAAGAATTTAGGAAAATAATACCATTCTGGATAGTACCAAGAAAAATTAAATACTGTACTTAGGAATTAATCTAACCTAATTAATCTAACAAAAGAAGTGAAAGTCCTCTACAATGAAAACTATAAAAATTTTTAAAAGGAGATCAAATACATGATCATAAAATGGAAAGATGACCCTGATCATGGATAGGTAAATGCAATATTGTCAAAATGGCCATTCTTCCAAAACTGTTATAAAGATTTAATGTAATCTGTATCAAAACACCAATAACATTCCTCACAGAACTAGACACAATCCTAAAATTCATATGGAACCAGAAGAGACCCAGAATAGCAAAAGCAATCCTAGGTAATCAGAGCAAAACAGGTGGCGTCACAATAGCCGACTTCAAGTTATACCACAAAGCTACAGTGATAAGAAGAGAGTGGTATTGGCTCAGAAACAGGTATGTACATGAATAAAACAGAACAGAGATGCAATGCAGACACAATCCCAGATACATTCACTCAAATGATCTTTGACGAAGGGACCAAAAACATAGGCTGGAGGAAAGATGGCCTCTCTAGCAAATGGTGCTGGGAAAACTGGCTACCCACATGCGGAAGATTGAAGCTAGACTCATTATCTCTTACCATAGACTAAAATAAAATAAAACTGAATCCAAGCTCTAAATATTAAAACAGAAACACAACCTGCTGGAGGATATTGTAGATGAAATTCTTGAAGTCATAGGCATAGGCAAGGACTTTCTGAACAGAACTCCAATTGCACCAAAAAAAAAGAAAAAACAGTAAGAAACAAGAAATGGGATTATATCAAATTAAAAGGCTTCTGCACAGTAATAGGAACAACCAAGAGAGTCAAGAGACAATCTAAGAATAGGACGCCAGGTACACTTGGATAGAGGACTAATACCTAGAATGTATGAAGAACTCAAATTAGATCCCCCCAAAATAAAAGTCCCAATCAAAAAATTGGAAACTGAAATGAATAAGACACTTCTCTGAAGAAGTTCAAATGGGCAATGCATGACCAAAAGTTCAAAATGGCTGGCCATTACAGACATGAAAATTAAAACAACACTGAGATTTCATCTTGCTCCAGAAAGAAAGACAATCATCAAGAAGTCAAATAATAGCAAGTGCTGGCAAGTCTGCAGTGAAAAAAAACCTCTCGGTGGTGGGAATGTAAACTAGTACGACCACTATAAAATCAGTATGGAGGGCCGGTGATATAGCTCAGCGGCCTAAGTGCCCGCCTGGTAAATGTGAGGTCCTGAGTTCGACTCCCGGTACCCGCATATAAAAAAAATTAAAATAAAATAAAATCAGTATGAAGATTCCTTAAAAAGCTAAAAATAAAAATTCTATTCAAGCCAGCTATTACCCTACTAGGTATCTTCCCAAAATAGTTAAATATATCATATTACAGTGATACATGCATGCCAATGTTTATAATACCATAATTAATAGCTAAATCTTGGAAGCAGCTTATATGTCCATCAACTGACAAATGGATAAAGAGAACTATACATAACAGAATATTACTTGGCTACAAAGAAGGATAAATTTGAATCATTTGTAGGAAAATGGATGCAACAGGAAAACATAATGTTAATTGAAATAAATCACACCCACAATCTTTTTTTTTTTTCTTTTCTTTGTGGGTGCCAGGGGTCGACCTCAGAACCTCGCATGCCAGGGGGCACCCGTGCCGCTGAGCGATATCACCGGCCCTTTTTTCGTATGTGGGTTCCGGGAGTCGAACTTGGGCCCTTGTGCTTGCCAGGCAGGTGCTTACGCCGCTGAGCCATCTCACTGGCCCCACAATCTTAAATACTGTATGATTTCTATCATATGGTAAATCCAAGGTATAAATAAAGGAGCGAAATGAAAGATACATAAAAGGAAACAGGGAGATATATCTTTTACAAATGGGAAAGGGACCAAGAGATGGAGAATGGGGGAGGGAGAGAGGAGAAGGGGACCTTATCTTAATTATTATTAAGATAATTACCCCCACAATGATTACAGTCATTACTGTTGCAAACATCAACTGAAGAAAAAAAAAGAAAGAAAGAAAACAAAGAAAAATGTGGGAAGGGGATCCAGAGAAGGAGGAAAATAGAAGGGAAGGGGAGGGAAGGGGAAGGAAGGGAAGGGAAGGAAAACAAGAATCAAGATATGTTAAGTACATGTACGCACTTCTTAAGATGAATTTAAACAATATGTCCTGCAAACATTTCCATTAATGATTAAACAAAGTTTAGTACATCTATAGGATGGAATACTACGTATTCATCAAAAGAATTAGGTAGGTCTCCATGTACTAATATAAAAAGCTATCCAGGAAATATAAAGCAAAAAAAGGAGTTTGCAGAACAAAGATCATCTGCTTATGTTTCAAACATATAAATAAGGAAAATGGAAGGGTTTATGGAAAGGATTTTACCTCTGTGGTGTAGAATTACAGCAATGTTTCTCAGCCCTAGCACTGCTAAATGACAGATAATTATTTGTTATGGGAGTGGTCCTGAGCACCTGTAGGGTAGCAGCATTCCTGTCCTCTACCAGCTAGATGCCAGTGGCAAACCTCTACTTGTGACAACTAAAAGTATCTCCAGACATTGCCAAATGTCCTCTGAGGGGCAATTTCATCTCCAACTGAGAACCACTGAACTAGAGAATAAAGAAGTGAAGATGGGTGAAAAAATTCTTTATACCTCTTTTTACTTAACCATTTTTACGATGACAATATAGTACACACACACAATGTAAATATAAAAAAATTACCAGAAATTCTTAACTAAAAAATTAAAAGTATTGGTAGGATATAAATCTTTGTTTAAAAAAACTAAGAAGACATACAATTGTTAAGAAGGATTAAAAGGGACTTATCCATCTTCCATGGAAAAGGCAGAAAAATAAGTAGATTCTACCACTATGTTTCCATGACTTCTCAAGGTGTCCTTACTTTTCCTTCCTTTCTTATCCCTACGAACCTAAATCATTTGGAGGCTGTAGTTCCTCATCATCAGAAATGTTTTGATGAGCTCCCTCTGCTTTCTTATTTTGTACAGTAGAGAAATATATTTAGAGAAACCAATATTGGGGGGAAAATGTAAAAATTTCTAATTTTCTCAAAAGTGCAGGAAAATACTACTTATTATTTATTACAAAATGAACAAATAACATAAAGCTAGCGTTAGGGTAAAGTATAAAATATGCTAATAAATACTGCTAGACTAAATACATGGTTCACATAGAAGATCCAGATTCAGTTTCTTATGAAACTGGCTAGTAATTTACTTATCCATCTCGTCCATCCACCCATGCAAAAATCTAAAGGGCTTATTTCTTGCTTTAATATTCTTATAATGGAGAACGAGGGGAAAATGACTGATCGAAACCTCTGGCTAAGCCTTTATAACTTAAGCTGATATGAGCAGACAAATATAGAACTATATTAAACCCTAGGAGTAGTAAAACTGCAGATAATTATGAATAAAGTACATTACTAATAAATAAATTTGATAATGAATAAATTTCAAAAACTTGAAAATTTTGCCAAGCTCAATATCTCAGAGAAACAGACACCACATTTGTAATATTATATCAGAAAGAGGAAAGCAGTTTATTTAAGACATGATTTCAAGTAAAATCATATTGCTACATATAACTTCCATACAACTTTTTAGCAACAGTGGCTAACAACCCTGAGTAGTAATGCCTAATTTATTAAGAATACATACTTCAAAGGTAAAACTACCATGTGAAAAAAGCCTAAAGGCAATAAATATCAAAACTACTATTCTTATCATCATTGTTTGACTCTAAGCATATCTGTATATTTAGTGTAGCTGTATAATTTAAGTAGATCTGAAAACAGTAAGTTATGTATAGGTGATTGGTGTCAGAATATCCTATGCTAATTTCAGAATAAAGTGATTTAGCAGGAAGTACTTAATACAATTGATGCTACAAATTCACAGAAAAGATGTAAAGAATCTTAAAAATGGTACAGTGTGGCCAAAACCACCTTATGGTCACAAAACTGCATATACTTCAGTAAAATTCACCTCAGATTTGGGCTCACAATTTTGTGTAAAAAAATTCATAATATACCTCTTGATAATTATAATCTTTCTTAACAGAGGCTCTTGGATTGTACCGGCTATGTAGTTCTGGAATTGCATCAGGGCAGGTCAGATTTTAGTTTTGCTGCTTGTATCTGCATATAAGCTTTTTTTTGAATACTACTTGAAAGAACTGCTTCAAAACTAATGTTTTATGCCAACTGAGCAGGAAGATAAATTTTTCCTTTTATATTTTGATTTCATCAGTATATCAAAGGAGAACTTTAACATAAAATCATTAGGTTGATGATATAAAACAAATCAATCAATCAGCACATTGCTGGAAAACATACCTGATTCTGGCCAGAATAGCTTGTAGAAATCTCAAAACTGCCCTAAGTTCGGATTCTCGACAGGCTCGAAGAAGCATACTAAATCCATCATTAAGCAGTTTCTCATGGGAAGGATACAAGCAGTAGCTGGTCTCAAACACTTCTTGAACACCATCAATGTAGATGGAGAGAAGTGTCCAAAGAGTATGTCTCTGTACCATTTCTTCTTTCTTAGATACCAAGAATTCCTTTGCTTTCTCTTGGAATTCATATGAAAATTTCTCAGCCAAAACACCAATGTCCAGATTTTTCTGAGCATACATCAAGAGGAATGCCATCTGACCTTTCCAAATGAGGGCTCTCTGAGATTTTATAAAAGCAGGCTTGAGAAAATTCAGAAGGTGTAAAACATGACTTGCCACATCTTCTACCTCTGCAACAGCTGCTAACAGTAGAAAAAGACTGAAAAAGTTCTGCAGTCCAACCTCAGTTAGTTCTTCCATTCTTTTTTGATGGAATTTAGAATATATCCTATAAAACAAAAAGCAGACAAAAAGAAAATGCTTCAATAAAATTATGTCATTCACAAAATTTGATCCTTTTTAAAAACCTTCCGGGCCCGTGAGATGGCTCAGCGGCATAAGCGCCTGCCTGGCAAGTGCGAGGGCCCGAGTTCGACTCCCGGATCCCACATACGAAAAAGGGGCTGGTGATATCGCTCAGCGTCTCGAGCGCCTGCGGGCGCGCGAGGTCCTGAGGTCGACCCCCCGGTACCCACAAAAAAAAAAAAAAAAAAACCTTCCTTTATTACCTTTGACTCATTATTATAAAGTTTTAGCTAATTTTTATTTTGATGTTGACATGTCACTTTTTCTTTTTTTGTGGGTGCCGGGGGTCGAACTCAGGACCTCGTGTGCCAGCAGGCACCCATGCCGCTGAGTGCTATCACCGGCCCTTTTTTTTGTATGTGGGTACCGGGAGTCAAACTCAGGACCTCACGCTTGCCAGGTAGGCGCTTATGCCGCTGAGCTATCTCACCGGCCCACTTTTTCTACTTAGAAAACAAACTCATAAAATAGGCTACCTTCAAACTTCCCGGGATGCAGCAGATCATTACAAGAGAACCAAAGAAGCCAATGAATTTCCTTGAAGGATAGCAGTAATGTTTTTATCATAGTGTACATGGAATTTTCTTGTAGTTGGGATGTCAATTACCTTTCTTTTATTATTAGCAAGTAAGAATGAAGGTATTATAGTTACAGTGTTATAGTTTTGGGGATCTTAAATATTCCCCAAAAGTCCCCATGACTTGGTCAAAAGCATAGTACTATTAGGAGGTAGGTGGTAGAACCTTCAAGAGATGAGGACTGCTGGGTTCCCTTAAAGAGGATTGAAGAACCCAGCCCCCTCCACATTTTTTTCTCTCTGCCTACGGTGTGAGTGGTTTGGCTCTGCCATAACATTCCTGTCATGATATGCTGCCTTATCTCAAGCAATGTGGCCAACAGATCTTGGACTAAAACCTATAAAACTGTGAGTCAAACCTTTCTTCTTCATCTGTTGATTATCTCAAGTATTTGTCATAGTAACAGAAAACTGACTAACAGATTTTGTAATTCTTTAGGTACAATTTCATGTGCTTTTACAGAAATTGTAAATGAACACTTAATAATTTTCCTTAAACCTCTTCTCTCTCCATCCCCCTGAAATACCTGCTCTTGTCTTGCTTACACTCTAAGACAATTCAAATCACTAAAGGAATCATTTTTCCCAACCTGCAAAGATAAATTGTTAATGTTCAAATGTTTAAAAATAACAATTAAAAGATTTAAACTACTACTGAAAACAATTTAATAGTTGTAATTCTCTTTCATCAGTTAAGGGATTAGAATTGGAAACAATTCAGCTTAAATTCACACTTATTTATTGTTAAGTTTTATAAAGTTTATAACTGGTTTATTCAGGGCAATAAACCCTGAATGAATCTAAAGATTCATTCAGAAGGAACTATATGGGAGCTGATACACTTCTGAAAATAAAGATCTGTTTAATTATCTTTGTATTCTCAATCATTCCCCACTATAGTGCTTGACATACAGCATTTGTCTAATAAATAGACTTGCTACTAAATGAATTTCAATAATTTATTTTCAATAAAGTGCTGGTTATTATGTCTTTCATATAATTACATAATATTAAAAACCAAATATGCAAACAGAACAACAATGACAAGACCACTGGGGACTGGGGATGTAGCCAAGTGGTGGGGAAGCATGCTCAGCTTCCCAATAAAAATACTGTTTGAAACACATAATTATTAAAGGTTTAATAAAGAAGCTACCTTTTTCTAAAAGTATATTCTATCGCCATGACCTTACTCACTGTGGGAATAAAATAGGAATATGATTCTTAAGAAGTCTCTGATTAGAATAAGAAGTATCATGCTGAGAGGTCCCAACAAATAAGATGAACAAGTGGTAGATGATGGTATACTGCATAAAGAGGGCTGAAAAAAGGGATAATAGGCAAGGAAATAGAACCAGGAGAAAAATTAAAACTACGTATTTTTCCATACCAGAAATGGAAAAAGAGCACACTCCCCAGATGAGAACATCAGGGTTATCTGGTCTTAACTACATTATGGTCAGCTCTCACTCAATGTAGCCAGTGCTTATGAACTGCCAGTCTCAGAGAACACAAAAAACTATTAGTTGTCAATGTACGATATGGAGATATTTTACTTTCATCACTTTTAATAAAATGCAATGCAATTACTACAAATAATTTTGACAAGAAAACCCTAATCCTTTTCTAATACTCCTGTATTCAATATATAAAAATCCAATCTAGGTGTGGTACTGTACAACCGTAATCCCAGCACTCTTGGGGGCTAAGGCAAGAGGACAGCTAGTTCAAGCCCAGTCTGGGCAACTTAGCAACTTAATGAGACCCTGTTTCAAAATAAAAATTTAAAAAGGGATGGAAATGCAGCTCAGTGCCCAGCACTGCAAAAAGAAAAGAAATTTAATCTTCAATAGTAATGACATGACTAAGAAATTGAAACCTTCTATAAGCTCCATATTTTACTATCCTGCATGAAGAAATACATTTTAAATGTATAAAGACTTTCTAACTACAAGTAAACTTAGTGTAGTATAAATAGTAATGCTTCCCCAAACATAGCAGTGAACATTCATGACAAAAAGATACCACACTCACCTTCCTTTGACTTGTTTCCAAGGATGAGAACCATTATTCTTCATGGCTTTCTTAACAATCTTTGCCAAAATGCAAAGAAAAATGGTATAACTACTGTAGGATTTAGACAGGTCATGATCTTGTTCATCACAACAGCAAGTCTTCACCATTTCAAGCATAGACAAAGGAGACTTGATATTAACAAGACCTTTCAAAGGAAGCCAAGAAACAGTGAAGGAACTATTCTAAAAGTAAAAAAGATGGACAATAAGTATTAGTTTCTTAGCAAATAAAATGGAAAGCTGCAAATCTGTTAACTTATTAAAAGATTAAATAATCTTAATGACAGAAATTGTATTACTACATTATCATTATAATATATCACCCAAAATAGTTCCATAAAAGCACATTGCACCTAAAGGTATATTCAAAATATAGGTTGTCCCCAAAATGTGTTTTTAACAGATGGTTTGTCCAAATTAGAACACAAGCAAGGCCCACACAGCATTTGGATATGCCCCTTAAAGCTCTTCTGTTTCATTAGTTTCCTAGTGTTTTGTAACATCATTCATTTTTTTATATCAGATCATTTGCTGCACAGCATTTCTCACTCCAGGCCCATCATTCAGAACAATTAACATGACAGGAATATGCTTTTCCATAGCTCCATGCATTTGTCCATACTGTTCCTTTAGCCTGCATGCTCTTTCTGTTCTGTAATTGGAAAATCCCCCTCATCAAGGCCAAATTAAAATATTATGACTCATATTAAGTTTTCCACAAGACTTTCACAAACCCATACTCTGGGTTAGATATGCCTCCCCCTGGCATTGCATGGTATTTTGACTTTTCCCCCACAGTATGTATATACCTGCCTACTGGCCTATAATCTACTCAGGTGCCAAGATGGTATCGTATGCAGGCACCAGTGCCTATTCAAGGTGTCTTAAGGAATCAATAATTATTAGAAAACATTTATAAATGAGGATTAAAAAGAACACACTACTACAATTTTGGCTATTTTGTTTATACTCATTCTTAAGAGAAAAAAGATACCAAATGCCAGTACACTCCAGTCTACCTTCAACCAAAACTAACTTGCCAAGAAAAATTCATGGCTACTAATAACTAAGTCATAAAAACATCCCGCATATCATGCACGAATTCTTCCAATTTCTGGAGTAAATTCATATTCTATTTACTCACCAGGTTTTTACTGTAATATTCCCACAGAATGTTGACAATTGTAATGTTTGGTTCCCAAAACTCACAAAGTGTCAAACAACAGTGAAGATACATTCGTAATTGTTCTTCTAGTATACCTTCCTAAAAAATAAACTGAAGTTATGAAGGAATAAATAGACTCTGGCTACATGAATATTATCATTTTACACTGTACAACTTATAGTACTATTTCCTGAAATGGCAAAGAGGAAAGGAGAACATGGGGACCATTAACGTATTTTGAGAAACTACATAACCCAATGACTTTTAATCCTATTATTTAATAAATATAGGTGTTTCATAGTTAGATGGTGGTTGAAACACAAAAATTACAAAAGAAATCCAAATCAAAGTGGCAAAATGATCTAATAATTAGGATATATACAAATTCAACAGGCAGAACATGGGGAGATACACAGGGCATTCAAGTGTAGCTGTCAAGCGAACAATTTGACACATGGGTCTACAGCTCAGGGAAAAAAATGAGAGTTATTAACATAAGTCTTGATGTTAATAGCATATTATTAATTATTTCTAGAGCTAAAAGATTAGATAAGGCTATTCAAGAATACACGTAGATGAAAAATCGGAAAAGGATCCGTTCTGATAGTCTCACATTTATATATTGAGCGAATGCAGAAGAGTCTATAAGCAAAAGCAAGTAGCCAGGCTGGTGAGATAGCTCAGCGGCATAAGCGCCTGCCTGGCAAGCACGAGGTCCTGAGTTCAACTTCCACTACCCACATTAAAAAAAAAAAAAAAAAAAAAAAGCAAGTAGCAATTAAGTAGGAAGAAAAGCAGACATCCTGGAAGCAGAGAGAAATATTTCACAAAGAAACAATGGTAAAGAGGGTGGAATGCTGCTAAGAAATTAAGAAATAAAAATTTTCAGATTTAACAATTTGAAAATTGGGCTGGGGATATAGCTCAGCAGCACAGCACCTGGCAAGCACAAGGTCCTGAGTTCGATTCCTAGTACCAAAAAAAAAAAACCAAAAACGAAAATTATTAAAGACTACGGTAAGAACAATTTTGGTCATGGTGAACAGAAGCACAAATGTGCATGGTTAAGGAATAATAGGAAGGAAATAAAGATATTTAAATGAAGATGTCATTTAAATGAAGATATTTTAATGAAGATTTAAATGAAGATGTTCAAGAATTTTGTTTTATCTCTAAGAAGAGGCAAAATTCAGTGCAAAATAAAGGAATTAGTTCTTGATAGAAACAGTAACCCTTCCAATATAAATGAAAAGCAGTCTCAGAAGTTGAGTACAAAATAGACAGGTTCAGAGATTTGAATGTGAACAGATAGAAGAGTTTTCACCTGAGTGTTCTATCTTCTTGATAATTAGGAGGCTAAATGCTGAACTGAGTGTACTGGAGCAGATCAAGAATTGTGTGTTATAAAGAGAAGTTCTAAAATAAGTCATTATGGAGAGTAAAAAAGCAAACATTCTAAAACTGATTGCTACTTGTAGTTTATGATCAAAAATTTAAAGCCAGACAAGCAGTAAGAACGACTTTTTGATTTCTTCCAGCAATATTTAGCTGTGGGTAAGAGTGGGGAGGTGGGACAGGAACAGGGCTTTTCAGGTTTAAAACAGGTTATGAGTTAAGGAATGAAGATATTTGTGATGGACTGTGTAACCTACATTGTTTAAGGAGTAAAGTTAGGATGTGGAAGATGACAGAAAAACGAAAAAGTCAATGAAAAGTCATTCTGATGGGGAGAATGAAAAAAAAAAAAAAAAAAAAAGAAATGAAAAACTCCATGGGAGATAGGTGAGGCAAGTAAAAGAAAATCTGATTAGGAGTGGGAATATTAAGAAGCAGAGGGGGCAGGTAGATTATACACAATAATGTTGGGGTTACTAATAAAAGTTGTAGACAGGTTTAGAAGAAAACAGTGATTAAGGTATTAAACCTTTGAATGAATGAGTTACCCAATGGTGGGTAAAGGACAGCAATGAGTAGATTTTTTTTGCTTAAGGCCTTCAATCTCTCAATCATTCATCCTTAAAATATACTTCAAACCTCAAGTCCTCTAGGAAACTTTCCAACTCCCACACTAGACCACCTTCCCTTTGGCCCTACAGTACGTACACTACAAATACCTATATTATAACACTCACTCTGTTAAACTTAATGTTTATCTGCTTTCAAGTGTCTGTGAACTCTGAGGGCTGAGACAATGTCCCCAGAGCACAGCACAGTGCCTGGTTCACCAAAGTATCTCCATAAATATTTCATAAACAAAACTGAGATCAGGTTCTGATGCTTTTTCTCACCAAGTACCTGTGGCTTAGGGAAGGATGTTAGCTTCTCTAATAGTCAATTAAACTCATTTAGTCAAAGAAGATCAGGTTCGGTCTATCACAAACATGATTTTATATGAAAACATAAATCTACATCTAGGCTTATTAAATTCCATGGTACACTACTGAATTAAATGATGGCAAACTAATTTTATTTTATCTACAAGGTAAAAAAGTAGATCATCAAAGTTCATTTTGAAGGGTTTTATTTGAGATCTGAAACTCATTTTATTATGTAAAATACACAAAAGTATATTCAATCTTTAAATCATATTAAGCCTTAAAAAGCAACCCAAGGCAGGAGGATCAAGTTTGAGCCAGCCTGGACAACTTAGTGACTCAGCAAGACTACCACAAAAAAAAAAAAAAGTTGTTGTTTTTTTAAAGGGCTGAGGATATAGTTAGTTGAAAAGCAGTGGGATCACTCCCACTACCACAATGAACCAGTGAGTCAGTCAATAAAATGAAAGTAACTGAAGACTGGGGAAAGTGGATAACAACTTTTTTGGTACCATATGGTTTTATATCATGTACATGTCATACCATCCCAGTATTTATCTTCCTTTTACAAAAATGAATGTTGGGGTTCAGAATTCCTATATAGCTTATCCAAGTCCACTTGGTCAGAAGCAAGGACTTACGACTCCAAATCTCTGTTACATACACTGTTCTATGCCAAAAGCAGGTGAAAAAGAAATGAATATTTAGTGGATACCACAAGGATCCAGACCAAGATTTGAATTTGTGGGTCCATGCTCTTTCTTTGCATTATATCCAATCAAAAAGAAATTAAATATGGCATTCTAGACCTTCTTTTCTTTTCTCTCTTTTTTTTTTTTTGAAGGAATAGGAATAAATTGTCCTTACTTCGCTCCTAATGGTTGCAGATTAAAATGAAAAGAAATGGCTTTAAAATATTATTTTCCACAGTTCTGGTAGACTAATCAGTTGAGTGGTTTTCTTTAGCCTATAGTCCATTATAGATACCCTCTGTTAAATATTCTACATTTTCATGTTCTTTATATTCAACCATTGCTTTGTTTTGAACCATTTCCATAATTTTTTAGGATTCTCTTTACAGCTAGCTGGGCATGGTTGCACACATTTGTAATCCCAGCACTCTGGAAGTTTGCCATCCTGGGCAATTTAGTGAGACCCTGTCTCAAAAGAAAAAAAAAGGATATGAACATAGCTTAGTATGAAAAACCTGGGCTCAATCCCCAGGACTGAAAAACAAAACAAAAATTTGAGCGCACACACACACACACACACACACACACTCTCTCTCTCTTTAAAAGGTTTGTGTTTGTGCATCATGCATCAATCAAAGAGAGAAATAACTAGCCCATCTTTCAAATAGCTAAAGCAAGAATACATAATATGAATACAGCAGGGAGGAGACATATTAGTTCAAATTCATAAGAAAAAAAATAGAGCTAACACACGGTGGAAAAGAATATCTGAGAAGAGTGGGTTATACTAATTTATCTTATTATTCTCCCAGCACATAACTTTTAGAGAGGGAAACAACAACATTGTTATGGTTTATATCTAGATGTCCTCTCAAAGCCACATGTGCTCAGATGTGGAGTTTTGGAGTGGTGACTGGATCGTGGAGGCATGATCCACTGATGAGTTTACAACTGACTTGCTTTTAGGAGGTGGGTCACTGAGAGTGTGGCCTGGAAGGGTTTATCTCTTCACCATTCCCCTCTTGACTCTGCATCCTGCTTCCATGCTGCCCTGCCTTGGAGCCACTTCACAATGGACTGAAACATACAAACTGTGAGCTAAAATAAACCTTTCCTCCTTTTAGTTGTGTGTCCTGGGTACCATGTCTCAGCGACAAAAACGTAACAAAGACAAACATCATTACATAAAAAAAAAAAGATGCTTCCCACAAATACAACCAAAACGGATCTAGAAGCCAAAATGCATGATTAGTCAAATACATTAACAGCAGTGTATTAAAATAGAAATAATAGGGCCAGTGAGATAGCTTAGCGGCATAAGCGCCTGCCTGGCAAGCGTGAGGTCCTGAGTTCAACTTCCGGTACCCACATACGAAAAAAGGGCTGGTGATATCGCTCAGCAGCACGGGCGCTTGCTGGCGCGCAAGGTTCTGAGTTTGACCCCTGGTACCCACAAAAAAAAAAAAAAAAAAAAAAAATAGAAATAATAAAGAAAAAGAGTTTTAGGAAGACTCCTGCAAAGTTCAATGCCTTGGAGTATCACATACTGGTGTCAAACATACACAAAGATTCAAATCTCAGCCCTGTCATTTCCTAGCTAGTTTGGTCAACTTGGACAAGATCTCTTAAGATAGTAAATGGAAACAATATTATCACTACACTAGACTGTCATACACATTAAGTGACAGACTGTACATTAAGTGTTAAATACAGTGCTTATACAAGGATAGCTACTATTTCATTACTTGCAGGACAGAAACGATTTTAGCCAAATACTCTTTTTGATGACCAAATAATAAATCCGACAAGGTTCATGGTATTATTCCTTAAGTTGATACACCTAAACATGGTTGAGTTTTAACCCCAAACCCTATCTAAACACAAAATAAGGACATGTATGTAAAAGCCTCTTGATTTAAAAAATCTTTAATAAGCCAAAAGGCCTGTGTGTGGGTCTCTTTTCCATATGGCTTAAACCTGGCCTGGCTCAATCTCAGAGTTCATGCTACTCAAGTCTTGCATTTTTCACAAGCGCTATGGGCTTTCTGGGAGTCTCACTGCAGGCATTGGGGGGGGGCAGAGAAAAGAGGGAGGGAGACAGAAATAGAGATGGAGAAAATATGAATGGATGAGCTATAAAATATATATTTCATTTAATGAATAGAATAGCTGCTTCTTGGTAACTGCTTTATTCCTTTTGTAAAGAATATCTTCAGATCTTTACTTTGAAAGATCAAATTTACGCATTATATTGGACATATTCCATAGACCAAATCTTAATAATAATGAAAACATTCATTCTTCTAGCTTAGAAATTATGTAGAAATGGCAATCTGACAATTGATTTTAATATGTATGTGCATGTATATATATATACATATATACATATACACATACACACACACATATATATGTATAGACATGTATATGTGTGTGTGTGCATGTGTAAATCTTAACAACTGGTTCACTTCTAACCTATCTATGAGAAACCATCAGAAGAATACAATTTATTTGCAAGCTAAATGGTGGTAACTATAACTAAAAGTTGCCTGAGTAGATTTTTCAGGAATGGAGAGAACTGAAGTTCAAATGGATAGACTTGAAGTTCAATATCCCAGTCAAGATCCTTCTGTTTAAGAAATGCTATTATTTTTAATAAGTAACTAGAAGGTTAGTGTTCACTATTATTCACATACGAACATTATGAGTTTCTATCCTTGGACTCTCTAAAGTAAAATGTATTTTATAAATGGAAATAAGATTTCAAGGGGGAAGATGGCAGAATGTTAAGCACCAACAAATCAACCTCTCCAAGATTCTAAATCAAGACACTGGAAAATAACAACTTGGGGAAGAAAAGGAGGGAAGTGGATTCCTGGGACCCAGGAAGGATTTAAAGGGAAAATTGGAGCCCACAAAAAAGGTGAAGAGACAGACCTCAATGCAGTAAGGCTCCCAGCTCCTGGCATGAAAAAGGTAGATCAAACCAACAGAGACACAGTGAAAGTGGGTGACCCTAGAGGCCTCCAATGAAAAACACATCAGTGGATGCTGTGCTCCACAATAGCTGCTAGGCGACTCCAGTCCAAGTGACTGGTGTGTCCCCTGAAGACAGTGCTTGGTCAGCTGCCATTTTAGGGAAGGACCAACTGAACATGGTTCTCAAGAGGAACCATGCATTGGCTTCCCCTTAGGGGTTCCAGTGTTAAACTCCCAGAGTGACTGGGTGAGGGAAACCATGGGAGATGTATAGGGTCAGAGAGCCATGGTCAGGCCAGCAAGAGACACCCATAGTGTTAAAAACTAAATGACTTAGGCCCAGCCCTATCACCAGAGGCCAGAATCAGCCTGAACTTCTGTGCATCTGTAAGTACTAGAACCAGCACCCCACCCTAATGCTACTGTAGCCTTGCTGAGATTATCCAGCACAGATCTGGCCTCTGACTTCTCCTTTGTCTACCATCAGTCATGCTCTGAATTGGACACTGCCGCAAAACTATAGACCCCAGAAGAAAACCACAGGCTTGAAATTAGAGAAATTTTTTTGTTTGTTTTTCTTAACTTTTGTGTATTTTTTAATTGATTGTTTTTGTTTGTTCATGAGTGTGAACATTTAGTTTTTTGTGTTGTTTTCTTGTTTCTGTTTTTTTCCTTCTTTCTTTCCCTCCTATCTTCTTCACCAGTTTCCCAGTGCTTGAGTAATCTTCCTTTGTCCTTCAGCCTTGCTTCTAATCTCTTTCTCTTCTTTTATTTCTGTATTTTTTCCTCTTATCATTTTAATATTTTCTCCCTTAAGGGTAAAATCACTCTATTGAGGAGATATTAGTGTATATAACTTTCCAATTTGTCTTAGATTTTTAATATAACTATAAATCTTATATCTATGGTTAAAGGTTAATAGTTATCACAGTCCACCATTTTCCAGTCTGTGCTTTTTTTTTTGTTTTGTTTTTTGTTTTTTGTGGGTACCGGGGGGTCGACCTCAGGACCTCGCGCGCCAACAGGCACCCGTGCCGCTGAGCGATATCACCGGCCCCTTTTCCGTATGTGGGATCCGGGAGTCGAACTCGGGCCCTCGTGCTTGCAAGGCAGGCGCTTACGCCACTGAGCCATCTCACCGGCCCTCCAGTCTGTGCTTGATGTTATTCTATTACTGGTTGTACTACTTCAGCCAAGGCAACACAGTTGTTGTTGCAATCCATTCATCTTCCTTGCATGCCAGTACCTAGACTGTCTAGGAGTCATAAACAATGCTACAGTCCAGTACCAAAGAACTGGGTGCTAGGCCAAACAGGCAGCAATCTCTCATCCCTAATAAACTGAAGAAACAGGAAGCTGGGAAAGACTCTAAAGCCAAAAACTAGCTACACCTAGAAGACATCTCTGAAAATAAGTCATTTCCTAAAGAGATCTCAATACGAGTAATAAAGCTACCTACCATACGTAATGTATAAGGCTCAACCCTGAAAACAAATACAAACACACAAAAAAAATAGAAAATGAGAAAACACAGAAGCAAGATGCAACCCATAACCCCCAACTCACCCAAGAACAAATCAAAAGCCACCCAGTTGAATTTTATCAAATTGGTAGCAGCGAAAGTAACAAAACATGTAAGTCTATAGACAAAACCAAGACAGAGATACTTAAAGAGATGACAACCATAAGGAAGGAAATGGTTAGTGAGTCTAGAGTAGATAGACTTTAAAAAACAGGGAAGCTTAGGAAAGACAAAGAAACCATGAATGCCCAACATAGAAAAGAACTAGATTCTATAAATCAAACTCAAATAGAAATCCAGGTGACTAAAAATTCTATTGAAAGTATATGCAGCAGAGTCAACCAATGTGAAGACGGAATATCAGATCTAGAAGGATTGTCGCTGGTGATCAACAATTGAACGACCTCTTAAAAACAGCAAGGGACCAAGAAAAATCAATCCAACAACTGCTAGATGATGCAAAGAAGACTAATACAATATTAATTAGAATTAATAAAGAGTCAGAAGATAGCACAAAGGGCATAAAAAAACAAGTTTATAGAAGTAAAAGCAGAAAACTTTCTAAGCATGGAAAAAGAATCCGAATACAGATTCGTGAGGCATTTAGAACTCTAAATAGTTGTGATTAGAAAAAAACTAGATCAAGGCCTATAAAAGTCAACATTCCAGAAATTCAACACAGGAACAGAATACTAAAAGCTATTAGAGAAAAGGAACAAATCACCTATAAAGGAAAGCCCATTAGAATCACAGCAGGATTCTTAACTCAAACCCGTAAGTCAAGGAGAGCTTGGAGTGAAGTATTTCAAGCACTAAAACAAAACAACCCCCAACCCAGATTGATATACCCTACAAAATCTTTTGAAATTGATAAGGAAATAAGATACTTCCATGATAAAGAACATCTGAAGAAATTCATGACCACCAAACCAGCACTCCAAAAAGTTCTGAAGGATATTCTAGAAAAAGACAACACAGACAACAATTTAAGTACCAATAGAATCAATCCATCAAGCAAGGCAAGCAACTAAATAGGAGGGAAAGAAAGAGAATCAACAACAGGAAAATAATATGACAAGTCAATACATACCAGTTATAACCATCATGTGAATAGTCTCAATTCACCAATCAAAGAAACAGAATGGATGAAGAAACAAGGTCTTAACAATATGCTGCATACAGGGAACACATTTAACTAAAAAAAGAAATTCACAGACTGAAAGTGAAAGGATGGAAAACAATATTTCAGGCAACAGGAACCCAGAAAAAAGTAAGGGTAGCTATTCTATTTGCAAAGTGGATTTCAAGCCTAGACTGATCAGAAGAGACAAAGAAAGACACTATATACTTGTTAAGGGAACAAGCCAACAGGAAGAGATAACAATCATAAATATATACACACCAAATACTGGTGTCCTAACTACATAAAACAAACAGTAATGGATATGAAAAGTCAGATTAACACTAATACAATTGAAATGGGGGACCTCAATACACCACAGTCCCAAATAGACAGATCAACTAGACAAAAAAAAAAATCAACAAAGAAATATCGGAGCTGAACCAAACCTCTGAACAAATGGACTCAGTAGATACCTACAGTGTTCTACCCAACAACAGAATATACATTCTTCTTAGCAGCACACAGGAATTTCTCCAAAATAGACCATATATTGGCTCATAGAACATGCTTAAGTAAAAGAAAGAAACTACAGCTATCCCATGCATATTATCAGATCATAGTGCAACAAAATTGGAAATCAATGGCAAAAGAAACCACCAAAATTACATAAACACATGGAAATTAAATAAAACCTTTCTGAACCACCAGTGGGTCACAGATGAAATTAAAAAGGAAATTATAGTTTCTACAATTAAATGATAATGACAATATGCCATAATGGAATTTATGAGATAAAATGAAAGCAGTCCTACAAGGGAAATTTATAGTGAATTCCCATGTTAGAAAAACAGAGCAAGCTCAAATAAGTAATCTAAGGTTGAACCTCAAGCCTCTAGAAAAAGAAAAGCAAGTTAGGCCCAAAGTGCATATGAGGGAGGAAATTATAAAGATCAGAGCAGAAATTAATGCAACTGAGACTAAGAAAACAATACAATACAAATAATTAATGAACTGAAGAGTTGGTTCCTTGAAAGATTTAAAATAGACAATCCCCTAGCCAATTTTATAAAAAAAAAAGTACAAAGACCCAAATCCATGCAATTAGGAATGTAAAGGGGAAAATCACTATGCCAGGGGTGGAATGTTATAGATTATGTGTAGATGTCCCCCTAAAGCCTCATGCCATCCTAGATGGGGCTTTTCAAAGGTGGCTGGATCTAGAGTGTGATGCTGGGATTAAGTGTGTGATGCTGGGATAAAGGCTGTATGGTTACTAAATTAGTCCACCGATTGGTTTGGCAAGTTCTGGGTAAGATTAAGCATGCCCCACACTGGATGTGATAAAATATAAGTGACAAAAAGAGGCCTATGGGCCGGTGACATGGCTCAGTGGCATAAGCGCCTGCCTGGCAAGCATGAGGTCCTGAATTCGACTCCCAGTACCCACATAAAGGAAAAAAAAAAAAAAAGAAGAGGCCTAGTGTGGTCACTTGTTGCTTACTGCTGCTGATTCTTTGCTACTTTGCTGCCTTCTGCCTAGCATGAATTGTTTCCCGTCTGCAATGCCCCTCTGCCATGCCACTCTGCCTTAGCTAAATATGAACTGAAACCTCTACAAACTGAGAGCTAAATAAACCTTTCCTCTTTTAACTTTGGGTGTCAGGTATTTTGTCTCAGCAATGAGGAAAGTTACCAAGACACCAACCTTACAAAAAAAGGACCTAAATCCATGCAATTATGAATGAAAAGGGCAAAATCACAATGGATCTTGCAGAAATTTAGGAGATCATCAGTACCTACTTTGAGATCTGTACTCAAGATGGATGGGCTGGGGATGTAACTCAGTGGTAGAGCACTTGCCTAGCATGCACAAGGCCCTGAGTTCAATCCCCAGTACTACATCAAGTAAGATGTAAAGTTCAGAAGAAAGGACAGATTCCTAGCTACCTATGAATTGCCAAAGCTGATCAAGAAGATATAAAACTTCTAAATAACCCAATATTAGTCAATGAAATTAAAGAAGTAAGATCTAATGCCATTACCACTAAAACTCTTTAATGAAACGGAAAGGGAAGCAATACTCCCAAACTCATTCTTGCAAGCAAGCAAAACCTGATACCAAAACCAGAGAGAGGTCTAACCAAACAGGAAAACTACAAGCCAATCTCCTTAATGAGCATAGATGCAAAAATCCTCAATAAGTTACTGGCAAACAGGATGCAGCAAATCATCAAGAATATTACACACCGTGACCGAGTAGGATTCATCCCAGGGATGCAAGGATGGTTGAACATATGCAAATCAATAAATACCATACACACCACATTAACAGAAGTGAGGACAAAAACCACATTATCATCTCAATAGATGCAGAAGAAACATTCGACAAAGTCCAAATACCCATTCATAAAAAAACACTACAGAAAATTGGAATGGGCCTTTATCTCAATCTGATAAAAGCCTTCTATGACAAACCAACAGCCAATGTCATACTGAATGAACAAAAACTGAAAGCTTTCACTCTAAAATCAGGAACAAAAGGGTGCTCAATATCATGACTTCTGCACAATATATTTCTGGAAACATCAGCCAGAACAATTAGACAAGAGAAAGAAATAAAGAGAATATGGCTAGGAAAGGAAGAAGTTGAATTACCATTATTTGCCGATAACATGATAGAAGACCCCAAAAACTTCACCAAAAAACTTGAATTAAAAGCCAAGTTTGACAGCATAGCAGGACACAAAGTTAACATTCAAAAATCAATAGCATTTCCCATACATGAATACTATACTCACTGAGAGAGAAACTAGGGAAACAACACCTTTCACAAGAGCATCAAGAAAAATGAAATACTTAGGAATCAATCTAACAAAGGAAGTGAAAGACCTATACGTTGAAAACTACAGTACTCTGAAAAAGGAGACTGAAGAGGATATAAGAAAATGGAGATATTCCACTCTTAGATAGGCAAAACCAAAGTAGTAAAAATGGCCATACTTCCAAAACTTACAAACATACAGATTTAATGCAATGCCAGTCAAAATACCAAGAGCATACCTCACAGAACTAGAAAAAACAATCCTAAAATTCATATGGAAACAGAAGAGACCTAGAATAGCAAAAGCAACTTTGGAGAACAAAGGCAAGGCAGCGGACATCACAATCCCAATTTGAAGTTATATTACAAAGCTACTGAGATAAAAACACCATGGTACTAGCAAAACAAACAAACAAAAAACACACAACCATCAATGGAACAGAATAGAATATGTAGAAAAAACTCCAGGCACACTGAGCTACTTTATCTTTGACAAGGGGGCCAAACACCTTCACTGGAAGAAAGATGGCCTCTTTAAAAATGGTGCTGGGAAAACTGGCTTTCCACATGCTGAAAACTGAACCTAGACCCGTATCTCTCACTATGAACTAAACTAAAATCGAAATGAATTAAACATCTAAATATTAAAACAGAGGGGCCGGGGATATAGCTGAGCGACACAAGTACCTACCTGTAAAACAGAAACACTTAATCTCCTGCAAGATAGAACAGGTAAAACTCTTGAAGACATAAATGTAGACAAAGACTTTATGAACAAAACCCCAATTACATAGGAAATTTGAAGAATAAACAACTGGGATCATATCAAATTAAAAAGGTTTTGCACAGTAAAAGAAATCACCAGTAGAGGGAAGAGACAATCCACAGAATGGGAAAAAAATTTTACCAGCTACTCCTCAGACAAAGGAGTAAGATCTAGAATATAAAAGTACTCAAAAAAAAAAAAAAAAAAACCCAAAAAACAAAACAAAACAAAAAAAATGAAGAAGCAAACAAAAAAAATCAGACCTCCCCAAAATGGCCATCTGAAATGAACAGACATTTCTCAGATGAAGAAGTACAAACAGCAAATAATTACATGAAAAAATGCTCCACACCACTGGGTCATTTGAGAAATGCAAATGAAAACAACACTGAGATTCCATCTCCCACCAGAAAGAACAGCTTTCATCAAGAAATCAACCAATAAAAAATGCTGATAAGGCTGTGGGGAAAAAGGAACACTTCTCCATTGCTGGTGGGAGTGTAAATTGGTACAACCCCTATGGAAATCAGTATGGACACTCCTCATAAAACTAGAGGTTCCATTTGATCCAGCTATTCCCCTTCTTAGTATTTTCCCAAGAGTTGACAGGCATCATACCACAGCGATATATGTACACTCATGTTTATAGCAGCACAATTTATAATAGTTAAATCTTGGAAAAAGCCAATATGCCCATCAACAGATAAGTGAATAAGTGGTATTTATACATAATGAAATACTACTCTGCCATAAAGAAGGATAAACTGGAGTCACTTAGGAAAATAGATGCAGCTCTAGACCATAATACCAAGTGAGATAAATCAGCAGGCAAGTTCAAATATTACATTATTTCTCTCGTGTGAGAAACTCAAAGGCTAAATAAGGAGAATAATGTAGGACAGAAATTGGAAAGTAGAAAGAACATGTTCAAATGGGAAGGGAAACAAGGGAGGGTGAGAGAGCAGAAGGAAAAGGAAAAAAAAAAGACCAGAAGAAAAAATGGAAACAAAGCTTTTGTAAATGAAGAGGGGAAGAGAGGTTGAAGGGACAGGAATGAAATAGGGGAAAAAAAAAAGGATGAATCAAAATATATTAAATACAGGTACAAATTCCCTATGAAGAATATGATAAATATGTGTAACGAATAGGTACTAATAAAAAAAATTTTTTTTAAAGATTTCAAAAAAATCAGATTGGCATTTTCACTCTTTATAAAACTAGAAAAATTATTTCTGTTCTCAGAAAATGAGGCTTTAAAAAAATGACAATATTAAAAACAATCATTTTTCATGTAAAAACAACGACAGGACAAATGTTTACAGTTACCATTAACAAATGTTAAATAGGATTACCTCTGAAAATGTTTTTAAAGCACTTACCTATTATTCAATTAAGTGAAATTAAACAATATATGCTTTCTTTACTAATCTAAATCTCAGTGTTTGGGGGCCGGTGAGATGGCTCAGCGGTGTAAGCGCCTCCCTGGCAAGCGCGAGGGCCCGAGTTCGACTCCCAGAACCCACATATGAAAAAAGGGCCGGTGATATCGCTCAGCGGCACGGGCGCCTGCTGGCGCACGAGGTCCTGAGGTCGACCCCTGGTACCCACAAAAAAAAAAATAATAATAATAATAAATAAATCTCAGTGTTTGTTTCTGGAAGTTCATCTCTGTATAGCAAAAGAAGATTGCAACTTTTGCTTAATTAAAACTATGGTGGAATATCTGCCAAGTTTACTTGCAGATCACTATACATTAGGAAGGCTGTTTTTTGGTGTTTGTTTTTTGTTTGTTTAACAAACTAGCATCCCATAGCAAATGGCTTTATTCACTGTTGGAGATTAAGTACATGGGCATTGTCAGGTCTTAATTCATCTCAGTGGAGGTAAAACGGATGTATTCTAACTGATAGCTCTGTTCCAAACATATTATTTATTCTTTATGATCACCTACTATAACCCCAAAACTGTTTTCAAGAATCCCAGCAAGTAGCCCTGTCCTATTATGAAACATATTTGATGCAATCAAGATATAATAAAACAAAGAATATCAGAGAGAACCTTAGGACTGCTTCTTCCTAAATATTACAATGAACAATTCTGGTACAGGATTACACTTTGACCTTATGCAAGACATAGATTGATAACGTTTCTTGGATTAGCTATAGTATCTCTACTTCATCCTGTTTTCCACCAGGCTTTCCTGTTTTTGACACAGAAATGCCAGGCAATACAAATCTGCATGTTCATTGGAAAAGTACGAAAAGCATGTGCTTAGTGAGTACAAGGCCTGGATTTAATCCCCAGCACACACAAGCAGGCATACACACATATACATACACATACACATATACATTCATACATACACATACATACACACACACACACTACAAGGGAAAAAAACCTACTACTTTGCAAAAACTTAAAAGTGTTTAAAGAGCACTTTAGTTTAGTCAAAAGGAAATTTCTCTATGGAATAGATGAGGACAAATTCTCCTATTTTCTCTGACCAGTATGGGCCTGTGTATTTACCCATATAACCTTTTAGAGCCAACTAAGAAATACCCTGTAACTTAAAAATCTAGCTAAACAAAACCATAAATTAATATACTATTAGAGTTAAAAGAAAGTTTAAAGTTATTAATGTGACAGAAACAGAAGTCCAGAAGGAAATTTAAAGGACACACATAGTTACGACCTGATATGGAACTTAAGGCTCTTCGTCACTCAGATGCCGTAACCGTCAAGAGAAAAATAACACTATCCAGATTTTACTGAAAGTATTTTCAATTGGCATTAACTGAGGTATGCCATGGTACAGAAACTGAATGAATAACTGATGCAAATGACAATGACCACTGTAACACATACTTTTTATTAGTTCACAACCTTTTTAATGATTCCCTACATTTCTGAAATAAAAAGACATACAAGCAAATTTTTTTTTTTTTTTTTTTTGTGGGTACCGGGGGGTCGACCTCAGGACCTCGCGCACCAGCAGGCGCCCGTGCCGCTGAGCGATATCACCGGCCCCTTTTTTGTATGTGGGATCCGGGAGTCGAACTCGGGCCCTCGCGCCTGCCAGGCAGGCGCTCATGCCGCTGAGCCATCTCACCGGCCCCAAAGCAAATTTTTTGAGTTACTAAATCAGTGTATTATCAAAAAGAATGAAGGAGAAGGCCAATTAAATGATATAGGAAAAATAAAATATAAAGAAGCAAAAGATTTTATAATGGTTAAGGAAAAAATTCTCAAAGGATAAGAGGTCTGTTGTCTGTTATTTGACATATATGTGCAACATTCTTTGGAATGCTTAGCTCATAATTTATAAGATTAATAAAATATAACCACGTTTCATGTACAAAAAGTTAACACAAATACATAAAACATTTCAAGAAAATACAAAGCAATCTTATACTAAACTATTTCTTTTTTATTCCTCTTTAAGGTTTAAACAGGTGCCGGTGAGATGGCTCAGCGGCTTAAGCGCCTGCCCGGCAAGCGCGAGGGCCCGAGTTCGACTCCTGGAACCCACATACGAAAAAGGGGCCAGTGATATCGCTCAGCGGCACAGGCGCCTGCTGGCGTGCGAGGTCCTGAGGTCGACCCCCGGTACCCACAAAAAAAAAAAAAAAAAAAAAAAAAGATTTAAACAGGGCCGGTGAGATAGCTCCATGGCACGAGCGCCTGCCTGGCAAATGCGAGGTCCTGAGTTCGACTCCTGGTACCCGCATACAAAAAAAAGGGCTGGTGAAATCGCTCAGCGGCACGGGCGCCTGCTGGTGCACAAGGTCCTGAGGTCGACCCCCAGTACCCACAAAAAAAAATTAAAAAAAAAAGAGATTTAAACAATCTTCCTTAACCAAAACTAATTTATTTTCCAAATTAAAATTATTCTTTAATATAATTTTTCATAAACTTTTACATAAATGATATATTACAAAACTTTACAGAGCTCTAATGCATGTTTAAAAATGTGGTGAACAGCAAATTTTAAACTATTTTAAAAGGAGGTCAAGTCTGACCTCTGGGCCATGAAGCACTACATTAACAGCTCTGCAGAAAGAAAAATGATAAGGTAAGAAATGAGTGCTCGGAAACTAGGACCTTATCAGTTAGAATATGATTCAAGCCTGTAAGACAAATTGCTTAGCAAGGCAAGTCACCTTCCTGCTGTGATAAGGATATAGCTGAATTTCCAATGCCACTGACTATCTCCTTCATCGTGTCTCCTAGTTTGATATCATACAGTCAAGGAATGGCTGATAGTTCTGAAGCATCTACCACTTACTTTGAATACTTTTTATCAAAGTCACCTACTAGTATAATTATCTTTGTCCGTTAACTGACAACTTCAGCGTTAAAATTAAAAATCTTTAAAGGACAGTCCCTAACTAATAAGAATCCCTGTGAGTGGACCCTTCAAAGAATGATTCTATCTCAGGTTTAATAAGTAAACTGTTACTTAAATTCCTTTAACAGTTTGTTTGGTTTTTATACACAATATTTATAACATAAAAAGTACAAATTCCACAAACTGTCTCACTTTAACTACATACCTGAACACTGATGGAGCGTTTCAACAGTTCTTCCACAAAGTTCCAATTTGATTCCATCTGTCTCTAGAAAGGGATAAAATATTGTTGCATATCAATTATTGTTCTTGATCACACACATATTTACAATTATGGTACGGCAAATTCAATCAAGTACATTTTCTCTATCATTAGAAAGCACTGCAATTTCATGAATTTTAATACTTTGGGGCAAAGAATTAGTTAACAGACTTGGAAGAAAAAGATCTACAACTATCCCAATCCAATATAAACCTTATAATTGTCTTATTAAAAGTGATGCTCCTATAGGAATATAAGTACTTTAATGAATTTTTAATTTTGCTGTGAGATATAGTCTAAAAAAATTTATATATGTACTTTTTGGAGTTCTTTATGCCAGGTAGTGTTCTGTATCCTCCAGCTTACTCACTGGAGATTTTTCCTTTATTTTGTTCACAACAGTCCTGAGACAGTCTATTTCATTAAACAACGTAGCTAAAAATTTTGTACAGAAAATAGAATTAAATTTACATAGTGCCGGGCCGGTGAGATGGCTCAGCGGCTTAAGCGCCTGCCCAGCAAGTGTGAGGGCCCGAGTTCGACTCCCGGAACCCACATACGGAAAAGGGGCCGGTGATATCGCTCAGCGGCACGGGCGCCTGCTGGCGCGCGAGGTCCTGAGGTTGACCCCCCCGGTACCCACACACACAAAAAAAAAAAATTTACATAGTGCCACCTGACAATAGCTTACTATTTGATAACCTCAATTATATGAAATATTCTCCATAATAAAGAAGAAAGTTAAAAAGGACTTTAACAATTCCACTTTTCCAACAGGACAGCCTGGAAGATGTTTCCACAGGATACTTAGTTCTTAAACACTTAGATATGTAGAAACTGGTCAAAACCAGAAACAAAAGAAGAATCTCCAAGAGGAAGCAAGGAATGTTTCTAATGGAGGGAAAAAAAAAATGTGAAAAGCACGTAAGACTTTAAAAAGCAAAGTCAGAGGCCTTAAAGAATAAAGACATAGACTCTCACTATACCATAAGAATATGATGTTCACAAGAGTGAACTCAAATGATCACTAACTACACTACACTAAACTGATGAACAAATACTACCTAATAAAGATGCAAAGCAACTATAATAGCCAGCCTCTAAGAGAACCCCCCATGACCTCGGCCCCATATTCCCACTTTATGTATAACCTCCTACACTGTACCAGGGTTGATCCTGTCACAAACAGACATACAATACTATATAAATAATAATAGGATGTCACTACAAAAGTAGGTTATAAGACTCTGAAGCTTGACAATACTCTTGTTGACTTGACCTGGGAAAAACCATACTGTGAGAAGCACTGAAGAGGCCCACTAGATAACTGAACCATTTTGCCAAAACATGAGGTTGGAAGCTAATCATCCAGCCCCAGTTAAGTCTTAAGACTATAAGCTCATGAAAGATCCTGAGCCACAACCACCTAGTTAAACTGGTCCTAAATGCCTGACTCAGAAACAGTGTAAGATAATAAATGTTTGTTTTTAGCTGCTACATTTTGTTATACAGCGATAGATTACTAATATAATGACTTAGCTATTTTTAGCAAAAGTACTACTGACTTTTTGAAATACACTTATTTATGCACATGAATGCAAAAAAACATTTCTCTGGAGAAAATGTGGAGTAAAACATATGGCCCTGCCCAAGAGTAGGTTTGGGCTTTGCCCTTAGCTTTTGGAAGGTATCTGAGCTCCCAGAATGTTAAAGCCCAAAGTAGGGTCATCTTGGTTTCAGGCTATGATCATCTTGGGTAGTCTAACAATGTATTGAAAACAGAGGCTGGCCATACCCATATGGTCTTAAGAGTAGGGCCTGGTCATGTCTAAAAGACTAACAAAGTGATTTAGATTGGTCACTTTGGGTCAGTTGACTTATAGACTGAGAAAAAGTAATTGTGAGTAGTCAACAGATCATGCCTATGTAACACAGGTCCAATAAAAACTACGAACACTGAAAACTGGGTAAGCAACCCTGGTTAGCAACAGTCACACACTGCCATACATTGATGGTAGGAAATTAATGTGTCCTGATCCCACGGGGAGAAGACAAAAGGAGGTCCACATTTGGTCCTTAGGCTGGATTCTGCTTTATGTGCTTCTTTCCTTCTTCGATTTTAATCTATTTCCTTTCTCTGCAATAAACATGAGTCTAACAGTTCTCAATGAGTTCTGTATATCCTAGACCTGAGGACAGTTCTAGGAACCTCCAAGCTTGCAATTGGTGTCAGAAGTGAGGGAAGTCTCATTGACTGAGCCCTGAAACTTAGTCATTGGCTCTCAGAAAGGAGACCATTTTGCTCTAACAATACTATATGAATACTGTGTTAGGATCTTTACATATTATTTCCTCAAAAAACTTTTACTATTTTGCAAAAAACACAATGAAGTCTCAGAAAGGCTGCATATGTATGAATCAGAGAATGGATTCAAATTCAAGTTGGTCTGGCTCCAAAGCCAATGTTCTTTCTACTGTATCATGTATTAGTAATCAGTTTTTTTTTTTTTTTCTTTTTCTTTTTTCCCTAGCAAGCCTCCCTTTAGATTTTAGCAACTTATTTTTTACCATTCTTTTTATTAACATACTGTCACCAAGTAGGGCCAAGTAAGCACAAGACAGCATTTCTGTAATTTAAGTTTTAGTTTACAATTGGATAGTGTTAATGAGTAATTTCAGTGGTGCTAACAAGGCAAGTGAATCATAAGCATTACAAAGAAACAGTATAATTCTGACCCAAAGAATTTTAATAATATGGTTTAAGACTGCAGCTACAATCTAAACAAATTGTGCATCAAAGGAAAGAATGAAACTATACCACACCTAAAACAAATATAAGAGTAGGTATCAAAGAGATACAGATTTGTCTCCCCTAAGAAAATTTAAATTTGAGTATTTTCCTACATACCAAGTCACATCAGTATAATCTCATTTCTAAAAGCCAAGTTAATACCATGTAGGAAGTTATCAATTTGGGACTATGTTTTATATTTCTTATCCTACCATTAAAAATGAGAGACCCACTCAAAGTACAGTATAGGTCACATCTCCACAAGAATTATGAAACAGATTCTCTTACTCTCCACTCCAGTAGACTAGAGAGCCTGTTGCAACTATCATTCTAAGGCCATATTTCACATCTTTCATCTGGTTGGTATTTCAGATGTTTCAAACACAAGCATCAACTAGGCTCACCAACTGCCCTATATTTTTGCAGAGAAAATAGCTCACAGAACTAGAGAAAACACTCCTAAAATTCATTTGGAACCAGAAGAGATCTAGAATAGCAAAAGCAATTCAAGGCAACAAAGGCAAGGCAGGAGGCATCACAATCCCTGAGCTGAAATTATACTACAAAGCTACTGTGATAAAATCAGCATGGTACTGGCAAAGAAACAGACCTGAGGATCATTGGAACAGATTAGAAGATGCAGACACAACTACAAACACACTCAGCCACCTTATCTTTGATAAAGGGGCCAAACATGTTCATTGGAAGAAAGATAGCCTCTTTAATAAGTGGTGCTGGAAAACCATGTCTATTACCACACACTAAACTAAAGTCAAAGTGGATCAAAGACCTAAATATTAAAACAGAAACAATGAATCTACTGGAAGACAAAGTAGGTGTAAATCTTGAAGACATAGGGGTAGGCAGAGACTTCATGAACAAAACCCAAACTGCAGGGGAAATACTTCAAAGAATCAACAACTCTGATCTCATTAAAAAGCTTTTACACATCAAAACAAATCACCAACAGTCACTCTGTTGACAAAAAAGATAACCTACAGAGTGAAAAAAATTTTAGCCAACTGTCCCTCAGACAAAGGACTTCCATCTAGAACATATAAAGAACTGAAAATATCAGACCCCCTAATTCAAAGACCAAATCAAAAAATGGGCATCTGAGATGAATACATACTTCTCAGATGAAGAAATACAAATAGCAAATACATGAAAAAATGTTCAACATCACTGGTAGAGAGATGCAAATTAAAACAACACTGAGATTCCATCTCACCCCAGAAAGAATGGCTATCATCAAGAAATCAGCCAATAACAAATGCCAGTGGGGCTGTGGGGAAAAAGGAACCCTTTTCCACTGTTCATGGCAGTGTAGACTGGTGCAAACATTGTGGAAATCAGTATGGAGATTCCTCAAAAAACTAGGATTACAGGTCCCATTTGACCAGCTAGTCCCCTTCTGGGTATTTTCCCAGAAGAATTAAAAACATCATACCACAGTGATGTATGTGCACCCATATTTATAGCAGCAAAATTTGTAATAGCTAAATCTTGGAAACATTCCAAATGCCCATAAACCGTGGAATGGATAAAAAAGATATGGTATATTTATACAATGGAGTAGTACTCAGCTATAAAGAAGGATAAACTGGAGACTTTTATAGGTAAATGGATGCAACTTGAGACCATACTCATAAGTGAAATAAATCAGACTTGCATGTGTAAACATCATATTGTCTTCCTAGTGTAAGAAGCTGAAAGAGTAAATAAGATCCAAAATGTACAACAGATATTGTGAAATTGGAAGAAACTGTTCAAAAGGAAAGAGAAACTGAGATGGGGGAAAAGGAGAAAAGAAGAAAGGGAAAAGGAAAAATAAATATATAAACATATACACACACACACAATAGTTAAGATAGTTATACTACTAATTTCTGTTAGTCCACTGAAAAGAAAGGTTTGCACTTACATTGTTTGATCAATTTTTCATGCCTACATCTTGTAATCTGAGCACCCACTTTGAAGATAACAATACGCAATGTATTAACCATTGTTACTCTCCTACTATCTTGTTTTGAAATTTTATATCATTGTTTTTATTGTTTTTTCTCTTAAAAAAAAAACGACCTCTTCTATGGGGCATAGGTGCACAAGCCTATGATATCAGCCACTCAGCAGGCTGAGGCAGGAGGATTCCAAAAGTTCAAGGTTAGCTTGGAAAACTTAGAGTGACCCTGCCTCAATGCAAAAGTAATTAAAAAAAAAAAAAAAAAAAGGCCTTGGGATGTAATTCAGTGGTACAGTGTTTGCTTGACTAGCGTGCAGGAGGCCCTGGATTCAATCCCCAGTACCACAAAAAAAAAAAAAAGAAAGAAAGAAAGAAAAAGAGCAAGTGAAAGAAACGAGAAGGAGGTAAACCAAAACCTAGCCCCTGTAATATCCAAGAGTAATTTCCTCTTTAAACTGCATTTGGTTTTAAAATAAATGACTGAGATTATGAGAGGATAATATACTCCCATCTAGGTTGAGAAAACAAACATTAAATAGCAATATATGAAAATTAAAGATTCCAAAATGATAACTGAGATACCAAATTTTTCTTATAGACTTACAAAACTCTAAGTTAGACAAACTTTTAAAATAAAAAATAATTAAACATATTTGAAACCTATTTAAATATAAAAGTTTCATGTTAATCTTCAGAGCAAAGCAGTTCAATTTAAAAACTGAAACATCTCCATTTTGCCATAAGATGAGGTATCTCTCTGGTGAAGAGCATATTACTATTATTCATATCATCTCTCACACCAGATGATTCTTTAGTAGTGTAAAGCATGCTTATTGCATAACCATTTTCTTTAGTATAGTTGGCTAGGCAAATCATCATATGGACACAAAAGAGAATTTAGGCAATATTTAGACCTAAAATCTGAGCAAAACGTATCTCAGATCCAAATTAATATTCCTTATAATTTCTCTGAAAGAATGAACTAATATGCATTTTTGTTAATAGATTAGAATGATCATCTGATTTATCAACTAAACACAAACACTTTTAAGTAGAAAAGTGAAAATTAATTATTTAGGATGAGTGGGTAGCAAGCACACAAGGAGACTGCCCATGGCAAAGTGGAACACTTTGTAAGAAGTAATCCTTAAAAGAACTCTAATATCAAGTTTACCTAAATGATAAAATGCATGTCATACCTAATGAAAACTCTTATTAACAGAAAAGCTTGAGTTTTTCTCTAACAGGCCCCAAAATATTTGAAATTCTTTGAAAACTCAGGTATAAAAGGAAAGCTTATTTTACATATAGATATACAAATATGTACTATTCAACCTTATTATAGGAAAGATTCTTTTCTCGAATGTGACTCTTCTTAAAACCTTCCACATAACTTAAAGAATAGAGATTTTTAAAAATATGAGTAAAAGAAAACCATATAGGAACTGGTGACAGATATTAAAAAACACAAATTAAGCTACTTTAAACATGTAATTATTTGCTGTCTTAATTGAATGCTAATAAAAGCAGGAATCTCCTCTGGAGTTCTCAATATACAAATGAAGAATTATTTCAGCAACACAATCACGTGGTGGTTGTACCAGAACCATTCAATGTTACAATAGGAATAGTAATAATAGATATTAATTTGGCTAATTCCCTACTACACTGAAAGTATTTGGGGGTCAATATCAACCACTACTGAAATATACTACTCACCCCAGTAAGCATTAACTGCAATTCTAACACGCCCTAATAACTTAAAAGCATGTTCCTTGAAGCAAGGGCCAGTACCATCTGTTTCATGTTTGTGCCTATTATTATAATAACACAATAGCAACTCAGAAGTGCTTATTACCATTTTTATATATATGTACTAAAATGAGGAAAATGTACTTGGAAGAATTAAGGTTGGAAGGAAAAATAAATGAAAAAGCTATGCTAAGACCTAAGAATTACAGGTAAATTTCTGAGTTCCTTTAATGTTTTAATATTCTAAATGGGAAATGTTACCATATTAACTCCACCTAAAGGGCTATTATAGTAATAATGTCAATTGCTGAAATTTAAGTATATATTCTGTGTTAGCATGGTAAAATCTCATGAAACAAAGGGCATACAATTCTGTGAAACATTCATTCTATTGATCTCTCAATAAACTCGTAGAATGCTTACCACTGATACTGCTAAACTGAAACTGAGCTGTGTGTGAACTTCTCAGATGACTTTCTTACTCATTATTTTACTTATCTTTGGGTCTCCCAAAATGCTTTTTATTGTTGGGGGGATCATTTAGAGGACTTCTTGAAGCCCTTCTGCTATTGCCTGTATCTAGATGTTCCCTCAAAGTCTCATGCAGTCAGGGGAGGACGAGCTTTTCAGAGGTGGCTGACTCTAGAGTGTGTGATGCTGGGATTGAGGGTGTGTGATCAGTTCACTGATTGGTTTGGCACTGCCCTAATCCCAGCAGCCTCGATAGAGTATAAAAGGGGCAGAAAGATGCTGTTAAGGTTGGTTGTTGATTTTGCTGTCTTCTCCCTGCCATGAACTATTCTCCTCTACCATGCCACCCTACTGTGGAGCCCCTAATTATGGACTGAAACCTCTACAGACTGTGAGCTAAATAAACCTTTCCCGCTTTAACTTAGGATATCAAGTATCTTGTCTCAGCAATGAGAGAAAAGTAACTAAGACACCCTCCATTTTCATAAGGCTTTGTCAGTACTAATGTTCAGAATACAGGGCTGAGTTTGTCCAATATTCCAGAGAAGAAAATATGTTTAAGTCCATCAAAGACTGTGTCATAATAACACTCAAAGCCATAGTTCCCATATCCCATATAAATAATGAACACCAAAAAACTATTTAAAATTAAAGATTTCCAAATTCCAAACTAGATTACTAAATAAGGATCTCCAGCATTGAGACCTACAAGTTTGAATTTTTAAAAACTCAGGTAGGTCTGATGATCCATCAGGTCTGTGAATCACTCCCATAAAAAAGACCAATTTTAACAATATAGACAAATTGGATTTAAAATTCTAGAGGTTTATGTTCTGGAACTGACAGCCTGAGAAAATTCTATTCATTTCTGAATGTGGAAGAAATTACATACAAATAGTGCCTCAAATAAATGCATTTACTAGCTGGTTTTATTCATAGGTCTTCTTAAATATGTTTCTAACTAGAAATTAATATAGTAGTTGAAATCTCTGTCCTCCAATTTAAAGCAAACTTCATGTTTATTTAATAGATTACCTTTGGGAAAAGTGCCTCTAAAAATAGTATTATTCTAAAGATATTTTAAAAATTATCCACAAGGACAAGTAATTCATTTCTGGAGTCACATGCATTCCTTTGCCAGCCTTACAGATTTTAAAACCAGGAAATTTTTTTTTTTTTTTTTTTTTTTGTGGGTACCAGGGGTCGACCTCAGGACCTCGCGCGCCAGCAGGCTCCCATGCCGCTGAGTGATATCACCAGCCCTTTTTTCGTATGTGGGTTCCGGGAGTCGAACTCAGGCCCTCACTCTTGCCAGGCAGGCGCTTATGCCGCTGAGCCATCTCACCGGCCCCCAAACCAGGAAATTTTAGAACAATTCAAACCCCTGATTTTTCAATGAGGGAAGAGAGGACCAGAAAGCCTTAATTTACTCAAAGTCACCCAACTAATTAGACACAAAGGCAGGAATGGATACAAATTTTTCTATAAACTACATTTATGTAATCAAATAATAGAAACATAAACTTTGTAATTTTTCAAGATGCTGTTTTACAGGAACATTACACATAAAGAACTTTGTTGCTTCTGTTCTTAATTTGTTTTAAAATTTGTCTTTAAAAAAATGAATCTAGAATATAAGGTTTAAAAAAAATAAGATCCTACCATTTCATCTGGTACTCCATGCCGATCAAACTGGTAATATGATGCTACATGAGTAATAATCCACCAACTAAAACCTAATGGATCTCTGGACTTGATGACAGGCATAGAAGGTCTTCGTTCACTTGATGTTTCAAAGAGTGTTTTAAGTATTTTATTCAACCAGTTCCAAAATGACTATAAAAGTAGAGGTAACATAATTTAGTTAAATTAAGATACTGCTTCAGACTGAAGGTTTTTTCTCCATTTTCTAAATGAAGTACACACACAAAAGAGAACATCAAACACTAACACAAAGCTGAAGAATAATTTTTTTAAAATACCCAGGTTAAGAATTACAGCATAACTGGTAATTTAGAAATATCCTACATGTCCCCAAAGGAACATCGTCTTCTCCCATCCAGTGGTAACAATTATCCTTACTTTCACGACGAACCATTCATTTGGTTTTAAAGGTTTGCCAGTTACATAAGCCAGCAAGCCTATACTACATACTGTTCGGATTCACCTACTATGTTTTTGTGTTTTTCTTAATGTATGCTTGTATTCTTTTTTTTTTGTGGGTACTGGGGGTTGACCTCAGGACCTCGCGCGCCAGTAGGCGCCCATGCCGCTGAGCGATATCACCGGCCCTTTTTTCGTATGTGGGTTCCGGGAGCCGAACTCGGGCCCTTGCGCTTGCCAGGCAGGTGCTTATGCCACTGAGCTATCTCACCAGCCCACTTGTATTCTTAAGTGGTTTGTTTCTGTTCTTTAATAACTTGGTCTTTTTGCTCAACATCATGTTTTTGAGCTCATTCATGAGTATCACCACAGTTCACTGGAATATTTCATTGTATAACTATATAGTAACTCATTTAACCAATCTAGTGACGTTGAATACTTAGTGAGTTTTAGTAAATTTTTTCTGGATATTACATATAAATATGAAAGTTATTAGGTATAAAATTGTTGGCAAGTTCTCTTAGTTTTTAATATCTATAGAATCTGAAGTCATACTCTTATTTTTAGTACTGATTCTCTTTTAAAATATTGATTCTTTCTGTAATCATCTCAAGAGAGATTTTATCTTTTTTTTTTTGAGACAGGGTCTCAGTATGTAGTGGAGGCTGGCCTCAAACTCACTAGAACTCACTACGTAGTGGAGGCTGGCCTCGAACTCATGGCAGTCCTTCCACTTCCACCTCCCGAGTGCTGGGATTACAGGCATGCACCATAATGCCTGGCTATCTATCATTTTCATGACCCACCTTTTAGCTGATTTTTGTTGTTATTGTTTTTTGTTTTTTTGAGACATAGTCTCACTTTATAGTGTAGGCTGGCCTTGAACTCAGTATGTAGCCCAGGCCTCTAACTCAAGGCAATCCTCCTGCCTCAGCCTCCAGAGTACTGGGACTACAGGCATGTGCCACTACACCTGGCTTAATTGTTTTGATGTTCATCGTTGTTTCATTTATTTCCTTCCTTTTCCTTTCTTCAGGTTTACTACAAGGGATTATTTTAAATACTTTGTGATGAATTCATTAATTTTTAATCTTTTTATTTCTCTAATATCTGCATTAAAAGTTACAAACTTCCCTCTAAAAGATTTAACTTATACTTCATTATCATTTACTTCAAGATTTTATAATTTCTATTATCTCTTCTTTCACCTGTAAATTATTTAGAAACATACTTCAATATTTGTATGTATATCTCTTTGAAATTCTATCAATTTTTATTTTCTATATTTAACACCACATTACTACCCACATAAGAAATTATCATCATAAACTGAATTTTTTATCAATAGAAAATTATGATTTTTGTTTTAAAGCCTAATTTTTCCAGTATAGATTTTTTTTTTTTTTTTTTTTTTTTGTGGGTACCGGGGGTCGACCTCAGGACCTTGTGCGCCAGCAGGCACCCGTGCCGCTGAGCGATATCACCGGCCCTTTTTTCATATGTGGGTTCCGGGAGTTGAACTTGGGCCCTCGTGCTTGCCAGGCAGGCGCTTACGCCGCTGAGCCATCTCACCGGCCCCTCCAGTATTAATTTAATACATCACCATTCTTATATCTTTTTCTTTCTATTGGTGAAGAACCCTGATGTATTTTGTGTTTTAAATAGGTCTTTTCTAAATAGATCTTTCAAATACAGCTTTTAGTAGTTTATTCACAGGTAATGACTACTAAATTTAGTTTTAAATCTACTATCTTTTACTATATTTTTATTTCTATATCTATTGTATCCACCAACATCTTGAGTTGAATATTTTCCCACTCCAATAGCTTTATAGAGTCTCCTCCTTCTTTCAATCTGATGACCTTAGAAGTAGCACTATAGTATAGTGTTATACTCTTGCGAAGTCATGGTTCAGACTCCTGGCCTTAGTCATTCAGGACTTTTCCTTAGAACCTAACCAATAATTGTTCCCAGAAACCCCACAATATTGTGGAAACCACAAATATCCTTCACAATTGTTTTTTTGGCAGGAGGTTTGCAGGACGCCAATCCAAGAGCATTACTCAGTTCTCCTTGCTGCTGACTGGCTGCTGCCCTGTAACCCATCTCTGGCAGATGCACCAGCATTGCTGCATCATAACAGGTTGCTGTACCACCTGTAGCTATCTCCAATGTTCTCAGTTTTGTTCTTCTTAAAGCCCTAAGATCCCTAAGATGTCACCAAAAAGCCCTGCACCTTCTAAGCCTTTATTAATACAGTACTTTATTAAATTACATAACTGCAGGAGCAATAACATATTTAGGTTTTAAACTATAAAAATAGGTACTTATTATAGGCATTTTTCTGACCATATCTGAAATTGGCGATTTTTCACAATTTGCGGGTGCTCTAGCAATGTAACCCCTGAAAATTTCGGGGGTTCACTATATATATTCAAGTCTTTTTCTTGACAAAACAAGGACTATAAAAAACTAACTCACTTATGACCTACCCAATTTATATGCTATTATTATTGTGTAATTTTACTCTATTTTTAAATCCCACTGAATTATTTTATTTTATACAAAATATTTACCACTCTCTTTGTCTATTCCTTCCTGCATCTCAGACCTTGTTTTCTAGCATAACTATTCTTCAATCCAACATATCTTTTAGAGTTCCCTTCATCCCTTCCATTTGGCATCACTAAAAATAGCTCTATTTCACTTCCCCCTTGGAAGACTGGTGGTTGAAGAATTTTAGCTTGACAGAACTTTTTGTTTTAATACAATGAAGACAGCATTTCCCTGGTCTCCAATGCTATTGTGAAGTGACCTGCCCATCTAATTTTCACTCTGAAATTTTTTCTACCTGATGAATTGAATCTGGTTGTCTTTAATATTTTATACTTTCATTATGATGCATCTGAGTGCATTTTTCTTTTACAAACCTTGTGGCTCACTGTGTTTCTCAATCTGATTAGCTTTCACTTTCTTTTTTTCTTCAAATATTTACTCTGGTCTACTCCTTTCCCTACTGTAATTACAACTGGATGTACATTTGTCAGATACCTTCCCTAAACTTCACAACTTTTTCCATGCTGAACTCTCCATGCCATTTAACCACTCTGATATTTTCTATCTTTATCTCTCTGTACTATATTGCACATAACAATAGCACTATCAAAAAGCATTATCAAAATTTCCCTCCTACACCATTATGAGACAACTATAGGCTGCATTTAGCTACCATGTGCTCCCTTTAATGTTAATCTGTAACAATTTCCCAGATTTTATCATTTATAACCTTGACACTTTTTAAGAGCACGGGTCAGTTATTCTTTTCTTTTTTCTTTTTTTTGTGGGTTCTGGGGGTCTACCTCAGGACTTCGCGCGCCAGCAGGCGCCCGTGCTACTGAGCGATATCACCGGCCCTTTTTTCGTATGTGGGTTCCGGGAGTTGAACTCGGGCCCTCGTGCTTGCCGGGCAGGCACTTACGCCGCTGAGCCATCTCACTGGCCCAGTTATTCATATTTGACAACTGATACTTCTAATTAAGCACTTTTGTCAAGAAATTCACAGAAATATTTTTGTTCTTTTAATGTATCATATTAGGGATATATGATATCAATTTGTCCTTTACTGTTTAAATTTTTATTACTTCCTTATGGTGGTATCTCTCAGATTTTCTAGCTTTATAAAGTTGTCTTAAATTTTTACCTGCTTTATAGTTATTTCTGGAGAAAAGGGTTTTATCAGCTGGAGTAATTCTGTTTTTAGTTTTCTTCGAGTTACTTTGTACAAGCTTGTTTAGTTTCATTCTTTTCATTTTGTAAATTTAGACTAGTTCAAAAGACTCCTGGTTCGGGGCACTCTTTTGTAAGGTACCGAAGGATTGTTTCTTTCCTAGATTTTCTTTTTTCTTTTCTTTACATGGTAGTGGTGGTGGGAGAGTCAGTACGAACTCTTCGGGATTCTTTTTTGTTTTTTTTAGTGGTAGTGGTATTCAGTTTTACAAAATCTAAATCTTTTTTAAATAAGTAAATTTATCAGTACATTTAGGTATACATAATGATCACATTCACCATAGGGAATCTGTACCTGTACGTGATATATCTTCTTTAAACCTATTTTTTGCTTCTTGATCCATCACTTCCCAATCACCAAATGTTACCACTACTTCCTTTCTGCCTTTTCTCCTTCCAAACCTCTCTTCAAACACTTTCTCTTCACTTCATGCATAATAATATGTTCTGTTTCTACAGTAGTTCTCAGATCTACAAGAAAACTTACTCAGTATTTTCCCATACTGCCAATTGCTTTAGACTGATTTTGTGATCACAGCTAGCTCTCTTCTCTCCCAAGTTCTGTCAGACCATCCCTGCTTGTTTAGAAAGAGTTGTGGTAGGAGCTTTGGTGATTTTTACTTTTTGAAATTTACAGTGCTGAACAGTCCTATTTTCTAGTTATGTAATCAGTGTGTTTGGTGGAAGTTTTTGTTGTTCTATATTTTCTGGGGAAGTTTTGTGGAAGAACATGAGTTTAGATATCCATTCATTATCTTTGGCTACTTAGAAATCAATGGGTTGAATTTTTAAATAAAATATAGGTAATATGAATTCAGGCTATAAACCTGTATAAGTTCTGGATTACAATAACAGATAATATATAAAAATAATATTAACCCTCTGCAAAACACCACAGTTATAGACAGATAATATTCCTTAAAAGTTAAGCTTCTAGTTCATATTTTTGGGTACCCAGCTTTATGGACATTTGGCATATTGGCAGGCTACTAACTCAAGTTAACCTTGAGCTTTTTCTTCTACTCATGTACACTGTAAGGCATAAAAGACAAATTTAGACAGTTCAACAGTCTCCAAGGTTATGAAGCAGCTATCCTGTTCAGCTGTCTGAGACCTCACCTACATTTAATACTTAGTCTCTGTATTTTTACTTTCTATTGGCTTATTGACACATAATGTTTGTTATATGATATCCAACATGATTACATTATTTTTGGCAAGAAGTTCAAACTATCTTATTCTCTGGAATGGAAATTGCTATTTTGAGCATCAAAATAAAACAGCCTCCCATATCTGCCAATAATATAACTTATTGCAGTTGTAATTAAAAAAATGAAATGACCTTAGACTTTCACTATTTAAAAAAAACCTCTAGGTTACCAAATAAAATGAAGAGTATGCAAATCATTTAAACAACACATGTTACTGTGTATATTTCTGCAACTTAACATTTTATATTGTACCTATTTTTCTGTTTAAATGTTAAAAAAAGTCTACTGGGAACAGGATGAACATAACATTAGCTGCATGTGGTTTACATTTCAAGATGGAACTTTTTAAAATAAGAATAATTCTAAAGAACTATACATTCTGATAAAGTAATAGAGTTTATAGAAAATGGAAACATTTAAGTTTACCATGTCAAAAGGGTTAAAAAAAAAAACCTGTCAAATAATTAGAAGCAAAAGATTACTGAGACTTTAGAACACCTAAATTTCACTTAGAAAGCTAAAGCCTATTCTGACAAACCAAAGCTTAAGGGGAAAAAAAAAATCTTACTCCAAAAGAAAAAACAATGTAGTTAGGTATTTGCTGTTTTTTTTTTTTTTGTGGGTACCAGGGGGTCGACCTCAGGACTTCGTGCGCCAACAGGCACCCGTGCCGCTGAGCGATATCACCGGCCCCTTTTTCGTATGTGGGATCCGGGAGTCGAACTCGGGCCCTGGCGCTTGCAAGGCAGGCGCTTACGCCGCTGAGCCATCTCACCGGCCCAGTATTTGCTGTTAAAATAACTCAAAATGAATACAGCACTTGTCAATCTGCAAAAATAGAGCTGTAATTAAAAATTAGAGAGATCTAAATTCATGTTTTTATATCAAAATACAAGTTTCCTGTGAATATAGGTACACACACATACAAAATAAATAAAATTAGATAACAATACCCAACCCTAAACTGTGATATATTAGGATATCCAAAACTTCATGAAAAAATATCCAGAGTACTTTTTCATATACTATAAATAATTTTTAGTACCATTTCTCAGTTGATTTTTTTGTATGTATTTCGTCCTATGAATATCTTTTTCAATAATCTATAGCATTTGAAATAAAATAAAGGCCTGTTCTGAAGACCTGATTCAAAATGAGGCGAAAGAAATTTTTCCATTTTCCCTTTCATGTTTCTCTTTCTCCCTCAGTGAATTATGATGCTATAAAATTGCATATCAGAAGTCTATGTCTTACTTCACCTGAAATCTTCTAAGTCTGCTACATTTTCTGACTAAAATGTTTTCTGGATTACTAGAAGGTATTAAATATTTTAACCTAAAACATTCCTGATAGAACAAAAAAAGAACTTGAGAAATAAAAGAATCAAATTTTGGACTTCTATACTTTTTTAATTAAGTCTAGGTTAAAAAATAAAGTAAGCATTTGGTACTCAGCTAATGCTTTTTGGTGGTTGCTATAGCCTTCCTGTAAAGAAGGAATTTAAGATTTTTCTTGGCCAAGCCACTGAATAAATTCAATGTAAGAGTCAGTTAGTTATTACCAAACATCAATTTTTCAACTTACTTCTGAGAGAGACCATTTATGTCTGTGGTCTAGAATATGTACGAGTAGAACCCATAATTCTTTCATGCATGAACAAGGACAATGATCACTCAGTAATGCTTCAGAAGGTCTAACCTGTAGAAAATCACCAAAAGAAATTATTTACAAGTATTTAGCAGAATTTTACGTACCATATACCTCATTGTTTTAAAAGAATTATTTTGGGGGCTGGTGAGGTAGCTCAGTGGCATAAGTGCCTGCCTGGCAAGCACGAGGTCCTGAGTTTGAATCCCGGTACCCACATAAAGGAAAAAAAGGGCCGGTGATATTGTTCAGTGGCACAAGCACTTGCTGGCAAGTGCGAGGTCCTGAGGTCAACTCCCAGTACCCACATTAAAAAAAAAAAAAAAAGAAAAAAAAAGAATTATTTTGAAAAAAAAAATCCTAATTTATACAAAATTTTTTATGAAAATGTCATTTCATTAAATTTTAAAATCAATTTCCTTTTTAAAACCAAAAATACAGAATAAATTTGATTTTTGACTTATAAAAGAACAAGCAAACAATAACTTCTGCTTTATACATAAAGTCCAACGTTCAACAAACTTTTCTTATAACTATTACAAGAACAAATAGTAAATATTTAAGATGGCAGTACAACAGCAACCACAGACAATAGGTGAAAGAAATAGAGAGGTCTGTGTTCCAGTAAATATTTTATTTATAAAAACAGGAGGTAAGCTAGACTGAACCTTAGGGACACTGTTTGCTTACCTAAATCTAACTCATTTACTGGCCCCCACCCCAAGCACAAAGTCTTCTACTGAAAAGATAGCAAAATAAATTGTGATTCACTGTAAAAAAGAAAATTTTACAAAGTATAATAATAGGAATTCATAATGTCAAGCTATTCCCAAATTATTTATCATTTCTGTAACAAAATATCCTGACAAGCTATCGCTAATATAGATATTTCCAAGTACAGATGAATAAAACTTATAAAGTATTCAATATTTCACCTGTTATGTTTATATTTCTAACAAAAAAACACTATAAAGGGTCGGTGAGATAGCTCAGTGGCATAAGCGCCTGCCTGGCAAGCACGAGGTCCTGAGTTCGACTCCTGGAACCCACATATGAAAAAAGGGCCGGTGATATCGCTCAGCGGCACGGGCACCTGCTGGTGCACGAGGTCCTGAGGTTGACCCCCGATACCCACAAAAAAAAAAAAAAAAAAAAAAACAAAACACTGTAAAAAAAAACTGTTAAGATATTACTAGAAATCCTAGTCCAAGCAATTAGGCAAGAGAAAGAAATAAAAGGCATCCCAATTTGAAATGAAGAAGTTAAGGGCCGGTGAGATGGCTCAGCGGCGTAAGCGCCTGCCTTGCAAGCGCGAGGGCCCGAGTTCGACTCCCGGATCCCACATACGAAAAAGGGGCCGGTGATATCGCTCAGCAGCACGGGTGCCTGTTGGCGCGCGAGGTCCTGAGGTCGACCCCCCGGTACCCACAAAAAAAAAAAAAAAAAAAAAGAAGTTAAATTATTCCGATTTCTAGATGATGTGCTCTTACATATAGAAAACCCTTAAAAATCCTTCGAAACATTTTAGAATAAACAAATGCAGTAAAATTAAAGGATACAAATCAACATACACAGTTTCAATATACTAACAGCAAATCATCCAAGAAAGAAATCAACAAAATGATCCCATTTATAATAGCTACCAAAAAGAAATACTTAGGAATAAATTTAACCAAGGAGGTAAGAACTTACATGCTAAAAACTATAAACTACTGATGAAAGAAACTGAAGAAGACACAAATAAATGCAAAGATATCCTGTGTTATGGACTGGAAGAAATATTGTTAAATTGCCCAATTTTCCAAGGTATCCAACAGATTTAATACAATCCCTTTCAAAATAAGATTCTTCATAAAAATAGGGAAAAAATACAATTTGAAATTTGCACAAAACCACAAAAACCCCTGAATAGCCAAAGCATTCTGCAGTAAACAACAACAAAAACTAATAGTAGTGGGCTCACTGACTTTATTTTTTTTTTTTTTTTTTTGTGGGTACCGGGGGGACGACCTCAGGACCTCGCGCGCCAACAGGCACCCGTGCCACTGAGCGATATCACCGGCCCCTTTTTCGTATGTGGGATCCGGGAGTCGAACTCGGGCCTTCGCGCTTGCAAGGCAGGCGCTTAAGCCGCTGAGCCATCTCACCGGCCCATCACTGACTTTAAAATACACTACAAAACTATAGTAATCAAACGGTATGTATTGACATAAAAAGGAGAACTGAACAGAATCCCCAGAAATAAACTTATACATTTACAGTCAATTTATGTGGGATAAAGATACAAGAACACATCATGGGGAAAGGATAATCTCTTCAATAAATACTATTGGGAAAACTTATGCACATGCAAAAGAATGACTTTTGATGCTTATCTAACACCATATATAATTATCAACTCAAAATGGATTAAGAACTTTTTAAGACATGAAACTATAAAATTACTAGACATCAAAAGCACAGACAACAAAAGTGAAAATAGACACACTGGATTATGTTAAACTAAAAAGGCAATAATCTGCTCAGGAAAGAAAACAAAGTGAAAACAAAACCCACAGAACAGAGGAAAATATTTGCAAGCTTGTATCTGAGAAGGTGTATATGACAAACTATATAACAAACACAAACAACTCACTCAATAGCAAGAAAACAACCAGATTAAAAAATGAGCAAAGGACCTAAGGAGATATTTCTCAAGACATAAAAATGGCCAAGAAGTATATGAAGAAGCACTCACATCACTAGTCATCACAGAAATGTGAAATAAAAGTGGATAAGATCTCATGTCACATCTGTGGGAATGTAAATAGTCAGCCATAGTGGAATACAGTATGGAGGTTTCTCAAAATTAAAAACAGAACTATCATATGATCCAGCAATCCCACTTCTGAGTATCTAAGGGAAATACAATCAGTATGTCAAAGAAATATCAGTACTTCCACGTTCATTGTAGGCATAGTCAAGAAAAAAAAGTCAACCTAAGTATACGTTAGTGGATGAATGAATAAAGAAAATGTGGGATATACAGACAAAGAAATACTATTCAGCCTTTGAAAACAGGAAATCCTGCTATTTGTACCATCATGGATGGAGGAGGCTGGAAAACATTATGTGAAGTAAAATAAGCCACGCACAGAAAGACAAATATCACATGATCTCACTGACATGTGAAATCTAAAAAGACTGAAATTATAGAAACAGTGAGTAGAACAGTGGTTATCAAGGGCTATAGATGAAAACAGGATACTACTCAAAGGTACTGAATTTCCATTAGGTAGGAGAAATAAGTTCAAGAAATCTATGGTACGAAATGGTGACTTCAGTGAACAATAGTATATTGCATTCATGTTCCACCAGAAAAAAACAATTTAAGTACACGAAGTAATGCACATGTTGATTACATAAATCTAGCCATTCTGCAACATGTACATGTTTAAAACACCATGTTGTAGATGATAAATATATATATAACTTAGCTAACTACAATAAAATAAGTAAGTTGTATTAAAATAACATCACTGTATCATACCTGGTTAACTTACTAATTATTGTACACACAAGTACAGTTTACACTTATAAATTAAAATACGTGACAATAATCTATAAATTCCCATTTCTTGAAAAGGAACATATCATGCTGCACCTTTAACATGTTTACACCGGCTTGAACCACTGGTGGTAATGTCTGACTGTCCCACTGGGTGGTACAAGAGGCCTGATGGGACACTCATACACGCACAGCCCCATCCGTGAACATGTTAAATCATTGTCTCCATTAAATACTTATAATAAATGAAGTTAGGTAAAAAACACAGAAGTTACCTACATGCACACCAATGTTTATAGCAGCACAATTCATAATAGCTAACACCTAGAAGCAGCCTATGTGTCCATCACAGATGAATGGATAAAAAAAAAAATGCAGAATCTATACATAAAGGAGTACTACCAAGCTATGAAGAATGACACATATGAGGAAAATGGATGCACCTGGGAAATATAATGTTGAGTGAAGTGAATCAGACACCTAAGGTTAAATACCACCTGTCATCTCTCATTTAACTATGGCAAAGTACAAATAAAGAGCAAAATAAAGGATGGATAGATGAAAACACAGAGACAGATTTTTTGCAAATGGGAAAGGCTCCAGGATACTGAAGGCAGGGGAGAGAGGGAAGGAAGGGGAAGAAAAAAAGAGATAAAATGTTTCATGTAAAGCTACCAAATACCCACAATGGATGTAAACATTGTATGTCATAAACATGAACTGAAAATAACAACAGGAATGAAAATAGGGAAAGGAGATACAAAAACGAAAGGAAGGAGGTGGGTGGGAAGTGGGACGGGATTAAAAAAGAATCGAGCTGTGCGATGTATATGTACCTACTCGCTAAGATGGATGTACATTTCCTGTATTGCAAACACATGCTAAGAAAAAAATAATAAAATAATAGGAAAAAAAAAACACAGAAGTTATCCATGAGTCTAGACCTTAAATGAAAATAAAAAGAAATCTTTCCTTAAATTTAAAAAGTAACTAGTTATAGATTTGCTTACTTATTATTACATTAATAGCAATCAAATAGATTAAAGGGCTAGCTTCTCCTGAGTCAATGTTGAACTTTAACTTGCTTTTATTTATTTATTCTTATAGGATGGAAAGATCAATTTTACTTAAAAAAAAAATCTCAGAAGTAGGCTTTCTCATCCTCTTCTCCCCCAACTCCTCTTTCTACTCCTTTTCACTAGCACTTCTTCCAGTGAATATTACATGATAACATTCTTCTCTCACAGATCATTCATTCAAGAAAGGTGAATTTAACACCTACTAAATGCTAGGCAGTGGGGAGACAAGAAAAAAAACAGTAGGTAGGGAGTGAGCCACCCATGCGCACAGGAAACTCAGATCTATGAAACAGAATAGAGGCTGTGGAAACAACTCAAGGATACTAAGAAATCTTATCTTTGACGAAGAGGTCAATGACATATGCTGAAGAAAAGATAGTGACTTTAACAAACACCGCTGGGAAAACTGGTTAGCCACATGCAGAAGATTGAATCTAGACCCATATATCTCACCATGCAGTAAAATAAAATTAAAATGGATCAAAGACCTAGATATTAAAAGAGAATCTGGAAGTAAAATAGGCAAAACTCTTGAAGACATAGGCATAGGCAAAGATCTTCCGAGCAGAACCCCAGTTTCATAAGAAAAAATACGAAGAATCAACAAATGAGATTATATTAAATTTAAAAAAGCTTCTTCACAGCAAATCAAACTGCCAACAGATTAATAAGTCAATTTATGAAATGGGAAAATAATGTTCCCAGTTACTTCTCAGACATCACACTAGTATCTAAAATATATAAAGAACTAAAAAAAAAAACAAAAAAAACAAAAAAACAGACCTAATACAAAAATGGGCAAATGAAGAGACACTTCTTCAAAGAAGTAAAATTGGCCAATAAAAACATTTTAAAAAGTTCAGCATCTCTTGCTATTAAAGAAATGCAAATTAAACCAAAACTGAGATTCTTTCTTACTCCACAAATAATGGCCATCTTCAAGAACTCAAATAATAACAAATGTTGGCAAGGCTGTGGGGAAAAGGGAACATTTCCATATCGTTGGTGGAAATATAAACTATACAACTAGTATGGAAGTCAGGATGAAGATTCCTCAAAAACCTAAAACTAGAAATTCCATTTGACCCAGGTATTCCACTTCTGGATATCTTCCCAAAAGAGTTAAAGATATCATATTCCAATAATATACACACACTCATGACTATAGCAGCACAATTCATAATAGCTAAATCTTGGAAGTAGCCTAAATATCTGTCAACAAACGAATGGATAAAGAAAATGTGGTATTTATATACAATGAAGTACTACCATGTCATAAAGAAGGATAAACTTGAGTCATTTGTAGCTTGAGACCATAATGTTAAGTAAAATAAATCAGACACCCAAGCTTAAATATGGCATGGTTTCTCTTATGAGAAATCCAAAATATAAAGAGCAAAATAAAAAATAGATAATAGGAAAAAGGGAGATAGATCTTTTGCAAAAGGGAAGGGGACAGCCAGGCGTGATGGCACACTTGGGAGGTGCACTTGGGAGGCTGAGGCAGGAGGATCACTGCGAGTTCAACGCCAGCCTGGGTTACATAGTAAGTTCAAGGCCAGTCTGAACTGTTTAGAGAGACCCTAAGAAAAAAAACAAAGTAGAAAAAAAATTTAAAAAGTAAACGGGACCAAGAGACACAGCGAGGGGAGAGGGAAGAGGATGAAAAAGGTATTCTGTACATGCACCAGCTTCTCAAAAGGAGTGTAATCATTATGTACTGTAAATATGTACTAATAAAAAAATAAGAATTGGAAAAAAAAGGAAAAATCCTCAAAAATGCTAAAATATAATCTAACTTAAAAACAGGCAATAGACCTATTTTTCAAAAAAAGATATAAATGGTCAAATGGAATATGAAAAATGCTCAATATTATTACTCATCAGGGAAATGCAAATTGAAACCACAATGAGATATCACCAATCACCTCACTCCAGTAATAATGGCTATTATTAAAATGACTAACAAGGGCTGGGCATGTAGCTTAGTGGTAGAGTACTGCCAAGCCATATGAGGCCCTGAATTTGATTCTCAGCACTAAAAAAAAAAGTAAAGATAACAGGTGCTAACAAAGATGTGGAGAAAAGGGAACACTTATACACTGTTAGTGGGAATGAAAATTATTACAGCTATTATTGAAAACAGTATGGGAATTTGTCAAAAAATTGAACTACCATATGACCCAGCAATCCTACTACTGGATATATAAACAAAGGAAATGAAATCAGTATGTTGAAGAGATATCTGCACTCTCATGTTCACTGTGGACTATTCACAATGGTCAAGAAATGGAAACAACCTAAGTGTCCATCAATTGATGAGTGGATATAGTATATGTATACAATAAATGTTAGTCAGCATTGAAAAGGAATGAAATTTTGTCCTCAGTGACGATATGGATGGAACTGGAGATCATTATGTTAAGTGAACGACGCCAAGCGCAGAAGAGGAACAGTGCATGACCTCTCTATGTGACATCTAAAACAGTGGATCTCACAGAAGCTGACAGTAGCATGGTGGTTACTGGAGGCTGGAGAGAAGCGATGAAGACAGAGATGGGGAAAGGCTGATCAATGGATATGAGTAGATACGACTAAGAAGTTGTGGTGTGGTACTGCACAGATGGGTGCCTATATATAACAATAACATACTGTACATTTCAAAAACCTAGCCGAGAAAAAAAACTTGAAAGTTTTCACCATAAACAAATGATAAATGTTTGAGGAACAGACATGCTTAGCCTCATTACATTACACAATATATGCATGTATTGAAACATCAACTTTTACACCATAAATATGTACAATTTTTGCTTCTATGTACCATTTAAAAAATAAATTTAATTCTAGCTTGTTGTAAATGTTTAAATCAAAATTGTCTTTGTTTCCAGATAATAGTAACTAAATAGAAAATTAAAAGAACAATTAAACTATCTTAAATTCTTATAGATAAAATCATATAAAATAAGAACTGACTATTGTAATTAAGTTTCAAAAGTATAAGTAACTTTAAAGCATTACCTTGTCATACCTCTTGAGTGATAGGCTTATTAAATCACATAAAAGATTTTCACAATGTTCTTCAAATAGGCTGACATTGGTTAAATTGTCACCTGCCAGACTGATAAACTGATGACCATATACAGCTTGTTCTGAAAATGTAATGAAATACATTCTACTTAAAAGTACACGACATTTTACTTGAATTCAGAAGGCAGAAAAAATGAGCGTTGACCTTTAATTGTGATAAAAGTGAAATATACAGTTTAAAAAAATATTTTTACAAATAAAAATTGAATTTGACAGCATGATTTTATATGAGCCCTGAAACATGTGAAAACATTTCCAATCCTTTAAGGTACAATTAAATAAACCTCTCCTTAAATTCTGTTCAACTTCATTAATAAGTATCTTTGAAAAGCATTGCTTTTTCACTTCAAAATAAGTCAGAAAACACTAGGAAATCTTCACCTACAATTCTAACCAACAAAGCCTCTAAAACACTCTAAAAGCCTCTTTTGATAAAGTGACCACACATAATGGTTGTATGACATAAAATAGAATAAACAAAGGTAATAAGCAAAATTTGTACCTGTATCACATTAAATCTTGAGTATTGTTCTTAGGAAATACTATGTGAAAAGTAGTCACGATGAGAGGAAATTATAAATCTATATATACCTTTGTATGTTTGTGTGTATACAAGTTCACACACACATACATATGTGTGCACTTTTAAAATTTATTAAGAATGCTTGCTTCGGCAGCACATATACTAAAATTTATTAAGAAACTGAAAAGCGGGGCCGGTGAGATAGCTCAGCGGCATAAGTGCCTGCCTGGCAAGCGCGAGGTCCTGAGTTCAACCCCCGGTACCCACAAAAAAAAAAGAAACTGAAAAGCGGGTGTCCAGGCAATATATGTCTTTACAACCTAAATAGTTTGGTAAGGGAACATAAAGATGCCAAACAGCAAGATCAAGAAATACAAAGGTAACATATGAAATAAAGCATTGCTAGCCACAGCATAAACTGCTACTAAAAGAAATAGTAATTTGCAAAAGATAATGAAAAGCTAAGAAAACATAAATAGATAATAAAAATATATAAACATGTTCAAATTCACTGGAGACCAAAAATCACAAACTAAAAGAGTTGTCAAAAATAAAAACAGTAATGTCTATTATTGGTAAAAATAGGAAGTAAAGGCACACTCACACTTAATGGATATAAACTACACTGTGCCACTCCTAAGAATCTATCTTATAGAATAGTATGCACACAGACAGATGTGTGTGTGTGTACATATATATGTGTATATGTGTTCAGTGGAACATTATTTGTAATATTAAAAAAAGGAAATCTTCAAAAAAAATAGACTTTACCAGATTCATAAAATGCAGCTCTTAAATAAATAAAGTAGAGCTATATATACTAATATAAAAAGATCTCTAAAAACTGAAAGACCACACTAAATGGTGCAGCATTTAGTTAGAAACAAAAATAAAGTCCAGCTAAGTTTCTATACATATGTACTAATAGATGGTAAGACAAATAGAACAAGCTATTCCTGAAAAAAGGGAGTAAAACTTATTTGTTACAATACTTAACTTTTAAAAAAAAAATCAGAAAAGTACTTATGATTTGTGTCATTTTAAAAAGCAGTTAAGGTTTAGATTTTTAAAAAAGGACATAATGAGAAATCCATAAACTTACTCAATTTCTCACCCAACATGTGAAGAATTTCTAGTACCAGCCAATGGATATCTAAATGGAGATGTAGTAAATGCCATGATGGTGGGAAAAGCTGTGAACAAAATTTTCACTCACGATTAAAAATTCATAATACTTTACTAGTTATTTTTTAACATATTACAAAATTCTTCCATAAACATGAGGATAAAGAACCATTTAACCTATATTTTCTTAGCATATCACAAAACTCTTCCATAAAAACGAGGATAACCATTTCACCGGGCTGGGGATATATCTCAGTGGCACAGAGCCTGCCTGGCAAGTGTGAGGTCATGAGTTTGATTCCTCATACCAAAAAAAAAAAGGGAAATCAAATGTTGAGATGATTTCCTCTCAAGAACCATTTCACCGGGCCGGTGAGATGGCTCAGCGGCGTAAGCGCTTGCCTTGCAAGCGCGAGGGCCCGAGTTCGACTCCCGGATCCCACATACGAAAAAGGGGCCGGTGATATCGCTCAGCGGCACGGGCGCCTGCTGGCGCTCGAGGTTCTGAGGTCGACCCCCGGTACCCACAAAAAAAAAAAAAAAAAAAAGAACCATTTCACCTACCACTATTCAAAAGCCCAGGGAAAACCTTTGCTAGTTCATTAGAGGATTTCTTTCACTGAAGATATCTGAACTGAAAGCAGGGTATTTCGTCATCTGTTGGTTTAAGATAGACCCACTTGTCTATATAGTAAAGATCCATTCCAACTAACCTCTGATTCTATTAAAGCTGCAAGGTAGTAAAACAATTAAAAAAAATAAAAAACACTTATTTTCATGATTGTTTTAGAATTTAGCTACAAATGTTTTTAATATAATAAGTTCCCAGGAACTGCTAAAAAATATTTTTAAAATGGAAAAGACTATCATATAGATGTGCTAGTCTACAAACTATCGTGTAGACATGCTTTAAGAAATGCAAGTTGAGAGAGGTGAAATTTATTACTGAATTCATGCATTGAGATTCAAATCTAATTCTGACTAAAAAGCCAGAACTTTTAATTACTATGCTATACTAGGTTATCAATAACCTTCCTCTAGTCAACATTGAGTATCACCATAAAAATAAATACAATGACAACTGTTCCACTAAAACACCAAGGAAAATGAGAAAAGGGACTTGCCTCATCAGATGTACATAAAACCCATGGGAACTGGTTTATTATATGAAAGAATAACTCTTTGTTGTTTTGGCTAACTTTCACAGAAATATATAAACAATTATATCTTACATGCTGGTAAACACATGTTCCTAAAAACTTAATATTGGGTAAAGTCACATATACAGAGGAGACGGAGACTGCAGGGAATCTGACTGTTAATGATTTTGATATTCACATGCTCCCATTTTCATATGGAGGACTTGTTATTTGTCAATAAGCTCAGCCACACTAACAATACCAAAAGAGGTCTGAAAAATAAGAATATAAATCATGATATAGTTTTAAAAGTATTTTTTATAAGATGTTCTTGAAACTTACTAAAATATATAAATGGTGATTTGTCCAAATGTTTACAATAAGGAAGATGATACAACTACTAGAACATAAAAGTCATTTTATTTGCTTTGAAGCTCTTAAACATTTACACTGTGATAAATACAAAGTGAAGAGCTATTGATTCAGATATACTGTTTTAACTCCTTTAGCTATATTACTTTAATTCTCCCAATAATCTATGAAGTTATACAAAGTGCACAGGTGGGAAGATTAAGACAAGAGACATTACTTGCTCAGAAACAGAAAATTAATAAAGAGGGGGCCAGAATTTCAACTCAGGCAGTGTCTGGTACCAGAGTACCTCTCTTGACTAATTTTTCTCATTCTTTGACAAATATTCCTTGTGAGGACAAAAAGCTGATAATTTAAAAAGTAAATGAAGCAGTCAGACCTTATTCTGGTTTTGATTTACAAATGCTCCTGGATTAATACTGGAAAGTTCATATAGACGTCCAATATACAAAAGTAATCCATGAAGTTCATCGACCAGCACTGAGGGAAGCTGAGCCTCCGAAGTCTCATAGGGATGGACAGGAATGCGACTCTCAGCATCCTGTACTTCCAGGCATCTAAAAGGTGATTAGATACAATAAATAACCACCATCTGGATAGGTATACCCACAGAAATTCATGCTATAATCAAAATACTCCTCTGTTATCCTACCTGAAGATGAAAACCTTAATATAATGGAGAAATATCATACACTGCTGCCTAATATTGTTTGCTTTGCAATGTAGGGTTGATATTTTCCCTGAAACCAAAATAGACAATGTTAATCATAGCTTAAATAATTATCAGTAGATAGTAAGCAAAAATTTTGTAGGCCATATCAGTAGTAATTCTCTATCTTATAATTTTTCTATTGATCCCCATGTAATACTTATACCCCACCACTCCTCCAAAATGATCCTTAGTATAGTCACCAATGCTGTTACCCAATCTAGCAGATAGTACCTAGCCTCAAGTAACTTGCCTTAAAAGTAGCACTGGCTATAACTGGCTCCACTGAAGCCACCACATGCTGCTAATCTTTTTTATTTCTCGTCTACCCTGTCTCCTACCTCTTCTTTACTGGCCTTTCCTCCTCAATTTCTTTAAATTTTTATTTGTTTGTTTTGTTTTTGTTTTTGATGCTGATTAACCCAGAGCCTTACACATATAGGCAAGCAAACTATTTTACTAACATGAGATCTCCTCAGGATTCAATGCAGAGTCTCCTTCTCTATGTACTTCTCTTCCTACACGTATATCTCATCAGTTCCTTCACTGATAAATGATATCAACTCCAAATGGTTTATCTATATCCCATACCTTTGCTTTGTACTTCCAACCTTACATGCCAAACTGCCTCACACTATATTTAGGCAGTACTGTCTGACAGAATGTTCACCCTCTGACTGCTTCAAAAGCCAGTTCATGCTGTCCACATTCTCTCCACTTCATTAAATGATACCATCAGTGGTCTATAATGTTCTTGACTCTTCCATTTCCTTTAACCTCACATTTAATCAACCAGTGTCCTATTAAATTTATAAACAAATGCATTTTGAAAATATGTACTTTCCTAGCAATCAGTTTATTCATTGTTACAGAACACCTAAGGAGTCTTATCACATACTTCGTCTTCCTATAATTTAAGCACAGAATCTGCTTAACATATACACCAACTCCTGTTGCTCCCAAGTCAAATGCCAAAAAGATTAGTGACTGCATTTAGAATAAAATTCAAGCTAATTATTTACAAAGCTCCAAATGATCTTTGATTATTTCTTGGTTTTCTCTCAGTCTCACTCCATGCTACCTTTCCCTTACTTACTTTGTTTACATCATCAAGAATTATCTAGATATCTATGATGTGTAAAATGCTGATAACCACTATAAGTGCCAATCATTAAACAAAAGCAGAGAAAACAAGAGAATTATAGGCAACAAATTCTCATCCATATTAAAAAAACAAAATTTATTTCTAAGTTTGAATTCAAATGAAAACATAGCTACTACATTGGTATAACCAAAGAAATACAAAGTTACTGTGCAAATACCTGTATAGTAAAATGCATCTAATTTCACTAATAAAATGTTATGATTCCTGCTATAGTTTCAATATGGTTTGTCTAAGACTCATATTTGACTGTCATTGTGGTGGTGACTGGTAAGGGACTTTATGAGGTGATTAAGTCAGTAAGAGGGTTTAATGCCATGCTGCAGAAGTAAATTCTTGCTATTCCAAGACTGGTTTAGTTACCATAGGCTGCTATAAAGTGAAGCCAGTCCTCATGTTTTATCTCCTTTACATGTGCCTATGAGGCCATCCACTATGTAATAATGCAGCATGAGGCCCTAACCAAATGTAGCTGCCTGATCTTGAATTCCCCAGCCACTAGAACAATGATCTAAATAAACCCCTTTTCTTTATAAATTATATAATCTCAGGTATTCGGATTATGACAATCCCTCAACTTCGAAATTCTCAGCCTGAAAGAAGTATTCGCTAGATCTACTGCTGTGCACTTCTGTATCTTGGCAAGATAGAATAAAAGGATCAGACTTATACATCTTGCACCTTAAACATGAAAGCCAGAAAAACCATATAAATTGCGTTTTGAGGATTTGGACACAAAGCAAAGTAAGACTGTCATCCCAGAGAGGTGACCCCCATGGCTCTATCAGCTTCCCATTTAAAAATTGTATCCAGGCTCTAGTACCAAGGACTGAGACTAGACAGAGTCCAACTCATTCATTTGAGGAGACATGAGATACCAGTTCAGGAAAATCTAAATTCACAGTGCAAATGTGCCAAGGGAGAAAGAAACTACTATGTATACAAAAAAGAGCCCTGGAAATACACATAATGTCTCCCTTGAGTCTTTGGCCGAGTAGTGACCTGTTCAAGGATGAGAAAAAACTACCTAAAGTTCAGAAAAATATCAGAAAACAATTCCCTAGAGCTTATATAAGTCAGGGAAGAGTTCTAGTTTCCACCAGGCAAGAATGAAAAAAATTTTGTAATACACTAGGCACCTCAAGAATCTTGAGAAGCCATACCAAACTAATTTAATAGGATATATTAGCATTAAAGTAAAGGTGGCTTTTAAAAAGCCCTAAGCAGGGCGTGGTGGTGCGTGCCTGTAATTCCAGCACTTGGGAGGCTGAGGCAGATCACTGTGAGTTCGACAGCAGCCTCAGCTACACAGTGAACTCAAAGCCGGCCTGAACTACATAGTGAGACGCTGTCTCCAAAAAAAAAAGCCCTAACAAAAGTGTAAACCAAGCTCCCAAAAGAGCCAGTGGCAGTTGTGGTGGAACATGCCTATAATCCCAGCACTCTGGGAGACTGAGAGAAAGACTGCAAGTTCATGACCAACCTGGGCAATTTAACAAGATCTATTCTCAAAAAATAAAAATAGCTGGGGTTGTAGCTCAGCGTGGAGGTGTGGCAACATAAAATTCATAATGTACATCATCCAATAAAACCAGTAAAAGAAACAGCAAATTACATCACAGAACTATAACAAATTACATCATTGGAAAACCATGAATACAAATAGACCTAAAAGTGACAGTGATGAAAGAATCAGCAGTCAGCTAAGCTGCAAACAGCAATTAGACAAATACTCCATCTATTTTAGATAAAAATAAGTAAAAGGACAGAAATGAAAAATATAAAAAGAAATTAAAATGGAATGTCTAGAGACCACACACACACAGAGATGTAAATACAACACCTGAGAGAAAAAGGAACACCAAGAACTAAATTCAAGGATAGATATCAACAGAATATACACCATACTGATGTTATTCTGCCACTACTAGAGAGCAACCTGGGAATATATAGAACAGGAACTATGTGCACGTGGCAGTAAGTGATCCCACACAAGGGCTTTTTCAGAAGGTTTGAGGGCCACGGCTAGCTACATAAATGTATTGACAAAGTTGCGACATAACTGTATGGCAAGAACAAGGTGGTTTATGGATCATACTGATATACTTTACCTGTCCAACAGACCTGTCATTAAAAATGCTTTTAAGCAACAAAAATAACCAAGATGTTAACGTAACAAGTAACAGTGTTAATAAATACAGTCATCTATGACTATCTGTAGGATTGCTCCTAGGATCCATAGCTATTAAACTAGGTGGATGCTTAAGTCCCTTATATAAAATACTGTAGTAGCATGCCCTCCATCCCTGCAGTTGAGAAACCTGAAGCTACAGAGGGCCAACCATAGTGGTTTCTGGTTAGTCAGTGTGTTTCATAATAATGTTATATAGTAAATGCCTTCCATAAGCCTAATTTACTCAAGTGATTCTAGATAGTAAAGGGATTCTTGGTCTTTCCACTATAACCTCGACTTTCTTTCTGTGTATGTGCGTGCATGTGTAGGGTAATAGGGTTTGAACCCAGGGCTACTGCACTGAACTACATCCCCAGCCCTTTCTTTTCACTTGTTTTTCAGAGAGGGTCTTGGTAAGTCACTAAGTTGCGCAAGCTGGCCTTGAACTGCGATCCTTATGCCTCACCATCCTAGAATGCTGCAATTACAGGCATGTGCCTCCAGCCCAGTTTGCACTATAAGCTTTTAGAGACTTCTTAGGGGTTTCAAAATAAAACTCAGATTCTGTGGCATGTTTTATAAAGCCAAACTGTGACTTCTTCCCTTCTAAATTTATCGCTGTCGTCATACACACATTATTATTCATTCCATGCTCCCTAATCATTTATGTTTTACACACCTCAATGTCTTTTTCTATATATGTATTTTTTATGCGTGGACCTCTTGCTGTCCCATAACCTTCCTCCAAATCTTTTGCCTGGCGAATTCCCATCCTTGAAAAACCAGATGTCGTACCATTTAGTGATAAGCATATATCATAGATAAAACCCTGGACTTCCACAAAGGTTTGTACGTGTCTCTATCACTACAATTTGTCATTTACCATGCTGTCCTGTGCTTGAGTGTCTGTCCAAAACAGCTGAAAACTCTAAAAGTATATTTTTCCTCACTGTTTCATTAGCACCTTCCATGCTGTCTGGCATGAAATAGGGACTTATTAGATGATGAAACAATAATACACAACATTTACTAATCACAGACTATAAAAATAAGACGAAACCAAAATAACCCTTACAATTTATAGCTAATAGCTAAGCCTTAATGTTTCTTAGATAACAGCTAAGCCTCAATGTTGTAATTTTCATAAAATATTTTATAAATGAGATAGGTACTTTGTAATTATGGTGAAACAAGACAAAAATTAAGTAATCATGTCTGAACGCAAAACAAGGCATTATACATCACACGCACAAAAAACACCAAAAAAAAAATCCCTCTTCTAGCTATGAAGACTACTGTTTCTTTACTAAACACAAAACTCCTGAACCTCCCTTTATTTGTTCTGCCTCCTAGGTAGAAATCAAATTGCCTAGACGTCATCATATTGCCTGTTTCTGAACAGCATCCAATTGAGAATAAAGCTGTATTTCCCTTAAGCCTTAACCAAAATCAGCCAGCACAAACCCAAATACTACCACAAATTCTACTCTCTCTTACTGAGAAACCCCAACTGGTCCTTGTAATATGAATTTTCCCCTTGCTTTGATAAGCTAATAAATCTGTCTGACCAAAAGTATGTTCTAGGTGATCTTTGGACATTAATAATGACATACACCAGGCTAAGCACTTAACACCCAATATGGCATTTAGTCCTCACAAAAATTCAGTGAGTAGGAAATATTTCCTGGTGTGAGATCTCCAATTGTAAAGCCCAAGTTATTACCCTAAATTCTACACCACACTAAAATTCCTAAAAAGCAGCAGACTTGCAATAAGACACATGCCTTTCAATTTCCTTCACTACCTTAACTCTACCAATCCCCCTAAAGTCAGTAATCCATTAAATGCCAAAAGAAACAAACAAAAAAGCAGAAAGCATAAAAGATTAAGAAAGTAGCATGAGATCTGTGACTTTTAATTTACACACTACATCCCACTGCCCAACTCCAAAACAAGTATTAATTCACTTCTAAGAAGGTTAGCTTCCTTAAGTCAGTGTTTACCTTTAAGACTCACATATATGAAAAAAATTATAAAACTCAGCTATAACAAAATTTTAATGTCATACTTTTCCCAATCACTAACTACCCTGAATTGTGAATTTGTTTTGTTTGAGTAGGGTTTTGATTTTTTACCAAAGTTAGCCTTAAACTCCTGGGCTCATGTAATCTTCCTACCTTACCCTCCCAAGTAGCTAAGACTACAGGCATGAACTTTTCTGACCTAACACTTCCTTCTTATTATTATGCTATCCCAATTATACTATCATGGACCATGTGCAATTCACTATAATGGAGTGGCATCCTTTTTCCCATTAAACACACTTTAAACTTACCAAAATCACAGCTGACCTGTAATAAGGATTCCAAATTGTATAGTTGTTGCCTAATTTAAAAAATGTAAGGTGAGAGTTAATTTTAGCAGATTTTAAAGCATACTAACAATTACATGGATGTTTCCAAGTTTACTACACTCTGAACAGTCTATGAGATACTGTTTATGTTTTTAGAAAGTTTAAGATACATAAAACATTATAGGTTAACAGTTACATGAAATATTTTATTGTATTAGTTATACAGTACCTCAGAAAAAGAATAGAATTATGTAGACTAGACTTATCATGAAAGGCTATCTCAATTCCTGATAATAATCTTTTCATCGTTCTTTCAAATTGCCTTCAAACTCTTTTAAAGATAGGCCCATATTTATGACCTATGTCTTGGACAGACTCATTAACTAGATTGTTCAAGACTAGAGGGCCGGTGAGATGGCTCAGTGGCGTAAGCGCCTGCCTTGCAAGCGCGAGGGCCCGAGTTCGACTCCCGGAACCCACATACGAAAAAGGGGCCGGTGATATCGCTCAGTGGCACGGGTGCCTGTTGGCGCGCGAGGTCCTGAGGTCGTCCCCCTGGTACCCACAAAAAAAAAAAAAAAAAAAAAAGACTAGAGAATAATTCAGTCTGCTCTCCCAATAAAATATAACAAAGCACAGATAGAGTAATGTCTCTTTATAAGGTTTCATGGGATAAGGGTGGTAGAATACCTGAGATCTCTCCATTTTCATTTAAATGTATTACAAATATATTTTTAATGTGTTTTGGGGTAATTTGCCTTAAACAACTGACTCTGATTCAAAATCATCTAAAATCTGAAATATGGACCATGTTTTAAATGATAATGAAGAACTAATTTAATATTGTTAACTGTGCTAATGACATGGTATTTGTTTTTAAAAACCGTATTTTAAAGATACAGGGGCCGGCGAGGTAGCTCAGTGGCATCAGCGCCTGCCTGGCAAGCGCGAGGTCCTGAGTTCAACTCCCGGTACCCACATACGAAAAAAGGGCCAGTGATATCACTCAGCGGCACGGGCGCCTGCTGGCACGCAAGGTCCTGAGTTCGACCCCTGGTACCCACAAAAAAAAAAAAAAAAAAAAAAAGATATATATTCTAAAGTATTTAAGGGCAAGATGACATGATGACTGGTATTTGTTTATAAAATACTAAATGCAAAAGAACAGGGACAAGACAGACAAAAAAAATGTGATAAAACTTGATGCTTACTGTAATCAGAGTCTCTAAAGCTTGATAATACAATTATTTCTACTTTTGTGGATATTTGAAAAATTTCATTTTCTAAAACACTGCCCACAAAGAGACTTAATCATATTTTTACCACATATATATTATTACCGAATATATCTGAAAGAAAGTCTGAACTTACTTTTTAAAGATCATTGAAAGACTACGGCTATTAAGCAATGGAAGCATTTTAACTTTCTTTCAAAATTATAGTTGAAAATTTTAAGTATCTGTCTTCAATACCTAATGTCAAATATAAACTATAAAGACTATGAAAATCACTAAAAAGTAACATTAAAATCATTACTCCATCAGTCATTACTGCTTGTTTATTGTTACATATAATCAAATGAACAAGCACAATTTCACTGGTCCTTTTCTAATTAGTTATTAGAAAGCACTCAGCAATGTAACTTACAAAACTGAACATTTATATTCACATAGTTAAAAAAAAATGTATACACGTACCTGAATAAATGAAAAAGCTCTCTAGATGAATTCACTAATGCTGTTTCTGTAACCCATTCGATGCCAAATATTTCTACTGTATCCTCTTCAAAATTAGTTGGCAAAGGATCAAGATTCAAAATTAACCTGAAATGAAAATCCTGAGTTAATCTCATAAAATGTATGCTAAGTATCATGAAACAGCATATCTTTTTCTGTAGTATTTGAATCCATATCATACATGACATGTATAGTAAACGAGAAAATGCCTTGGTAACTTATTTAGGATTACTATGGCCAGACTGTATTAAAATTTCATTCCTACATGGTGATAAAAAAAAAAAAAGTAAAGCTAAAGAGTAATGTAACTCAGGAGGAGTGGGCTTCAGCTGCAGTATTTCATTCTTTGATGGGACATCTAATATTTCCTAACAGCTAAAAATCATTCTGAGTTATGCTTAATGACTTGCATAATCGAGTTGGGTAATATCTATTAACTTGTCTAACAAAGTACAACTACAAAATCAACAAAAAAGATTTCATTCCTGACTGTAATTTCCTTGGTAGGTATTACCGAAATATTTTAAGAACAGTAGTTTTACTGCAATAAGTGTACACCTGACTGATACAAAAATAAGTCTATGACTTCTATACGTACAGGTATACAGAATTAAGAAGAACGAGTAATAAAAAATTTAAGTATGATTTACTTAAAAAATGATTGAAAAGCTCTGGAGCATTACAATAACCTTTAAAAGGAAATATCCTTTAAAATAAGGCCCACTTAGTTCAGATTTCTCTTTGGTAAATTAGTGTCCAACTCCCTACCCCAAAACTGCGATAGCAATAAGATTAAGAGAACATCAGTTACCAAATAAATTCTCTTTAATACTCGAAATATATTTAGGTATACTCCAATCAGAAAATCAACAGGAGAACTAATATTAAGTTTTACTTTTATGATATACTATGTCGATTTACACAACATGACTTGGTGAACACCAAAGTTTAATAAACAGAAACGGTATATTCCTAAGAAACTGATGAATAATCAGATGAGGGGAAAACTGTCCATTTTTTAAAACCTACCGCTTAAGAGCTCCACTAGCAAGGTAGGACTCTCCAGAGAATTTTTTGCCTCCTCTGTTGTCAAAAGCACAAGAAAAGCAAGGGGGATTGCACCATTCTGTCTTCAGCTCCAGCTCTAAACTGTCGGTCAGGAACGTCGATCCAACAGAACAGTCGTTCATTATTTACTTCATGTCCTGAAATGTTTGTGGTTCGTTATGATTATCATTAAGACTCCAAAAAGAAGCTGCAAAGGGATTCCTGGAAGTGGAATAGGCCAAAAGAACTCAGAAAGTCCCCAAATGTCCCTCCAGCACAAATGAAAATTTGAGAGTGAGAGTGAGAGAGCGAGAGAGAAGAGCAATCCTCAATCTCCCATTTCCAGGGTCCCACCCCGCCCCCAGCTCAGATCAAGGCTGTCAGAACTTCGACAAAATGCTCCCCCTACTGGCTGTGGCAGAGACTAAAATCTGCCCTCCAGGGCGACTCTGCAGCCTTGGTCAGGGCGCAGGGCAAAGAAACTTTTCCAAGACTGACCTAGCTTCAACTCCTTAGCCCGCTGGGAACTGTGCCCTCCCCTCCGTCTGTAAACCGCTCAGAAAGGTGGTGAAAGCTCCCTGGCAGGCTCGGTGACAATCAGGAGAGATGTGCCGGACGCCAAACCCCGTCCCAGCGCAAGGACGAGACCCACGCGCAGCACTAGGGCGGAGGGCGAGAGGAGCCGGAGTCCTACTCACATGGCTGCCACCTGGGTCCTGGGGCGCCCCTTGCCCGAGATACGCGTCTTACCTGCTCACACTTACAGTCCCGAGATCCGCGTCCTCAGATCAATATTACTGCCGGGAGTCCGTGGGTCCCAAGCCGGAAACAGGCGAAATTCCCGCCAAGGCGCGCCCGCGCGCTGGAAGGCGGGGTCACGGCGCATCCCGCCCCCTGGCTGACGGAGGTCTCGCGCAGTCTTCACCAAAAAGACAGGCGCTTCTCGAGTTCTCGCGAGAGTCCCTCGGTCAGGATGAGGTACACAAATACAGCTTTTCCTTTTCGTGACCTTTAATTGGTGCTTCGGCTGGAAGGTGGGGCATGACTGAAAAAGGAAACTAGTAAATGCCGCGGCTGCGCGAAAGGTACAGGAGCCTCTGGGGTTACAGTCTGACCGGCTGGAGAAGTCTGTTACTCAAGTGAAAGCAAAGCGTTCTTCCGTCACAACCTCAGGCGGTCCACGCCCTCTTTCTGCTCTAGGACCCAAAAGTCTTTTGTTTGGGGGTGGACCGTGCCTTTTGCTCATATATAGACTGTGGGCCCGATGACTTCAAGGGCGAAGTTAATCTCGTGTTTGAAAACAGTGTGTCAGGTGGCCCTTTCTTTAGGTCTAAAAGCTGTCGTCCCCTTTCTTTGCACACGTCTGGGCGAGGTTAGCATTTTTTTTTTTTTTTTTTTAATGGTAGCAAAGTTTTACTGAAGGTGGGAAAAGATACAGGCTCTGAAGAGAGAGTTTGGGCCAAGTAAAAGTAGGAAAAGAAGTGCAGCCTACAGCGTGAGAGTGGGCCACCGTCCAAGAGAACACAGTGGCAAGGTTAGCACTTATGTAAAAGTATAGCTCATTTGTAGCGTTTTGCTCATCTTTTTAAAGGCTACTTTAAAATTGACTCCTCAGAAGGCTTTTCAGTGTAACTCAGATAACACATTGCAGTATTATTACCAATTTGAGATTTAAGAAAAACACAAAATTTCTAATTCAAATGTCTTTTATAATCTGAGTATTTGGCATTGCCCCATTCCTCCACAGTACAAGTTGTCTTGTGTTCAATTCCAGCAGAGGGAACCTATCATAACTCTCCTCTGTTTAAATCAAATACAACACATTTTCTGCTAAATGGGATGAAGTGAGAAAAAACACAATATGATCTTTCTACCACAGTTTAAGGCTACTGCCGTGAGTGTTAGATTTGTTCTGCTCAGCTGAATTCCAGGACTCCAGTAATCCTCCTGTCTCAGCCTCTGGAGTAGCTCGGACTATAGGCAATCACCACCACATGTAGCATTTAACAATTTTAGGAAGTTCAACAGTTTTCTCTTCAATTGATGAAACAAGTAGACTGAAAATTCGATATAAAAGACCTGACTAGCACTACCATCCAATTTAACCTAACATTCACGTGACACAATCCAACAATAGGGGAATTCACACACTTGTTAAGTACACGTGGAACGTTCAGGAAGATGGACCATATTCTGAGCCATAAACATCACCACTTTTGAAAAGATTGAGAGCTGGAGTTATAGTTAAGTTATAGAGCACTTGCATAGCATGTGCAAGGCCAGGGGTTCAACTCACACACCACACAAAATAATAAAAGCATTGAAATTACATAAAGTATATTGTCTGGCCACAGGGGAATTTAAAATTCCTTACACTGGAAAATGAGGAAAAGTTCAATTCAAGAATTTAAACATCTGTTTTAAAAACTAGGGGAAAAAAACCCAATAAACTAAAACTAAAGCCAACAAAATAATAAAAATAAGTAAATGGAATGAAATAAAAAGAGGAAATAAGTGAAACAGAAAGTTATTTGAAAAGACCGACAAAATCCTCTAGGAAGACTAGGAAGACTGATAAATTACCAATATTAGGAATTAAAGAAGTATTATCACTTCAGATTTTACGACATTAAAAGGGTGAGGATATTTAGAGACTTTTAAGAACATTTTTATACCAATGAACAAAGTTAAAATGGACAAAATTCCTTTGAAAGACACAAACTACCAACACTCACAAAAGATGAAAAAGATAACGAATAGATCTATAATCTTTGGTTAAATACCTCCCCTCCACACACACTACATACATTTTAGAAGAAAACTCCAGGACTGAATGGCTTTACTGTTGAATTCTCCCAGCTATTTAACACAAGACCAATACCAGTGCTATATTAATTCTGCCAGAAAGTAGAATTGACTACTTCAAAACTCATTTTATGAGGTTGCCATTACACTAATATCAAAATCTGACAAAGACAAAAAAAAAAAAAAAAAGAAAATTGCAAATCAATATCACACACCAACATAAAGGCAGAAATTTTAGCAAATAAAATTTAGCAGTACATATAAATAATATGATAAGAAAATTAGTTTTGTTTTAGGAATGCAAGATAGCTTTAAATTTCAAAAGTAATCAATGTACTTCATTATCAACAAACTATAACAGAAAAAAACACATTATTACAAGCAATGGAGAAAAATTAAAAAGATACCTCCTCTTTTTACTTCTTTTAACATTTTTCAGTGAAGGTAACCAGCCAATGCAATAAGGTATGAGAAAAAATAAAAGCCAGATAGATTGGAAAGAACTAAAACTATCTTCATTTTTAGATGACATGAGTCATCTAGATGATAATAAAAAGCTTCATAGTTACTAAAACTAATAGTGAATTCTGCAAGATGGCAGTGTTCGATGTTAATATACAAAAATTATATTTTTATAGTCAAGAAATTAACATCTGAAAATTATAATTTAAAAAAAGAATACCATGCAATTGCATCAAAAATACCTAAAGATAATTTTTTTTTTTTTTTTTTTTTTGTGGATACCGGGTGTCGACATCAGGACCTCGCACGCCAGCAGGCGCCTGTGCCGCTGAGCGATATCACCGGCCCTTTTTTCATATGTGGGTTCCAGGAGTCGAACTTGGGCCCTCGTGCTTGCCAGGCAGGCATGTAGGCCGCTGAGCCATCTCACTGGCCCTAAAGATAAATTTAACGAAATAGCCACATGATTTTGTATGCTAAGGATAACAAAATGTTCCTGAGAAAAATTCAAGAATATTCTACTAAATAGAATGATACAGCATGATCTTAAATTGGAAGACTCAATATTACAAACATTTCACCCAAAATTTATCTATATTCAATAGATTGCCCATCAAATCCCAGTGGTCTTTTCTTCCATAGAAATTGACAAATGCATTCTAAAATTGATACAGATATGCAAAAGATAGGGCCAGTCATATAGCACAGCGGGACAACACCTGCCTGGCAAGCATAAGGTCCTGAGTTTGATTCCTGGTAGCAAAAAAAAAAAAAAAAGAAAGAAAGAAAGAAATGCAAAGGACCTGAAATAACCCAGTAATTTTTAAATTTAGAGTGGTATTGGAAGATTCACAGTATCTGGCTTCAGAACGTCTTATAAATTACGATAACCAAAATATTATGGTATTGATCTAAGGATAGAGAGTTGAAAAAAATAGACATTCCAGGAATAAACTCCCCACAGATATGTATATGTTCAGTTGATTTTTGGCAAAGGTAAATCAATAGTGAAAGGGTAATATTTCAATAGTGTTAGAACTATTGAATACTGATACACTTAAAACTAAACTTTGACCTTTACACTGTTCACAAAATTTAACTCATTATAGATCATTGACCTAAATGTAAGAGCTAAAATGTTCAAACTTTTAGATATTCAGAAGGCCAATGAACAGGGAAATGCCAGCAAATTTGGCATAGAAGTAGAAAGAAGAGAAAAATTGCATATATGAATTTTGTGTGGTGACTTTCATGCAATCCAAAAGATGTATTTTATGAAGGAATAGGTAATCTGTGTCAAATGCTACTGATAGGTGGAACATTAAGAGAAAATAAACTGGGTGTGGTGGCACATGTATGTAATCCAGCAGTCTGTAAGGCTAAGGCAGTAGGATTGCACGTTCAAAGCCATGTAGTAACTTAGGGAGACTCTGTCTCAAAATAACAACAAAAAATGCCCAAGGATGTACTTCAGTGTGCAGGCCTTGGGTTCAGTGCTCTGTACTGAGAGAGAGAGAGAGAGAGAGAGAGAGAGAGAGAGAGAGAGAGAGAGAGAGAGAGAGAGAGAAAGAGAGAGAGAGAATGGCTCTCCCTTTAAAGAAAAAGAAAAAATAGTAGGATCTAGGTCATTAATGCTGATAAGAGCCATTTCATTTGGGTAGAGTGGAAAGGAAACATCTCATTGAAGTGGGTTGGACAGAAAATAGGAGATGTGTCAGCGAATACAGAAACTATGCAGGATTTAATGTAAAATAAAGTAAAAAACTACGACAACGATGAGATGTGAGGATATAGAGATGGTATTTTGAAATAGACGCTAGAATATGTGAATTTATGACAATAAATATGAAGAGGAAAGATCATGATGTAGAAGAGAAGGGAATGATTACAATATAAGTATTGAAAAGATGGGGTAGTATTTGCTATAGATTGTGTATCAGGCTCTGACAGGATAGAGGATAATTTTTCATTGTAATAGGAAGAGTAAATGTATGCAAATAAACATGTTTTAAGTTCTTAAAATGGGTGGTAGGAAGTCAAATTAGTTCTTGTTTTATTTGATTTATTTTCCCTATGAGAGATCAACTGTAAGAAGAAAGGGTATCCATTAGAGATTCAAGGAGAAAAAACGTGTGAAGTGATAGTGGTGAGTAGAACAGTATATTTACTAAGGAAGTATAGTAGGAATATCTGAGAGTGTTGAGTAGACATTTGAGATCTATAATAAAAAATTAAAATTCAGTCAACATGACTTTGTCATTTTTTCCTACAACATTCTGCTACTTGATAAAGGGGGAGAGGACATATGACAGAATTTCAATGTTGTATTATTACTGTTGAACTCATTCTAACTTACTACTTCCTTTTACATCTATTTATAAACTGTCTACTTGGTAATTTATTCTTATATGTTTAAATATCAGGGAAACTTCCACAAATTCAGCTGCAATCATATATTCCAAAAATTAAAAGCCCACAATTCTGGAAAGTTTATCACACTTTTAATTCAAATCTTATTTAAACTTTAAAGCCATTCCTTCTATTCCTTAAAAAAAAGCCATGGATTATTTTACCACATTGTAATAACAATTCTTAAGGCTAGAATTGGATTCAGCATATTAGTAAAATCTGGCTAAAATTAAGTCCAGTTATAATGATCTTACTATACAAATGGCCTCCACTGAGGATACACTGAGATAGCTAAACTCAGCTATGGCTTTTAGTCTTGCATTACTGGAAAATATTTGTTTATTTCTATAAAATATCTAACTCACCTTTAGCTCACTTTCTACTAACCCACACTATTTTATTACACTAATTCTGTGTGGTAATAATGATCTCTTAACCTCCTAAGTGCTACCCTCTGGCATAGATGATCATGGTTTAAACAACTACTTTAGTAGTAACTAGAAGTTTTCATTAGTAGAAAAGGAATACCTTTCCTACATAATAAAAAGGGATTCTTTATTTTATTATTCAGAGCATTAAGTCATTAATAATGTAATATACCGTATAGAATCTTGAACAAACCTGGGAAAATATTTACGATTGATTCTCACTCACTTTTTCTGTGTTTTCAGCATTTTTCTCTTCTGCAAGTCCTTGTATTCCATCTTATACCAGTGTGAGCTTGATAGGTCATTTATCCCTCTACCTTTTACCTTAAACATCTCCATTTCTGGTGTTTTTATTTGATAGGCATCTTCTAATAGGTCTCTAAGTAATATTTGCCACCTGGTATTCATGCCTTTGTGTAATCTTCTCCCCTTGACTGTGCTTCAACCTAACGACTTGCTTCTAATGAATAGAATTTTTAAAAAAAGTGAAGAGATAGCATTTCTATGATAAAGTTACAATAGAATGTGAGTTACATTTTATTATTAGCATTCTCTCACTCTTGCTTCCTTGACTTATTCAATGTGATGAAGTAAACTACCACTTAGGCCCAGATGGCAAAAATTGACCATAGACTATGGCCAACAGTCAGTGACAGTAATAGTTATAGTAATAGTAATAGTCAGTAATAGTTAACTGATTGTGTCAACTTGAGTAAGAAACCAATTAATTTGATTAGCATAGTTCTGGATGTGGCTGAAGGGATTTACTGAAGACAGAAGACCCACTTTTCATGTGAGTGGCATCAACTAATAGGTTTGTACCCTGTGTGTAATAAAAAGAGGAATGAAGAAGGAAGGTTCATTTTTGTTTCTTCAGAAGAGCTCCATTTTTCCTCTTCACCTTGGATGTCGTCTCCTAGCTTCCAGCACAGACCCTTCAGCTTTTCATTGCAGACCCTTTGGCCTCCTGATACAGACTCGTGTGGGACACTACAGGGAGCTCCAGGCCTTCAACCTCTGACTGCATCCTTTGGATCTCCGGCACACAGACAGCCCTTTTGCACTCTTCCACACCTGACCTTGTGGGCAGCTATTGTTAAGCCTACCTTGTAAATCCTTATATATTTATATATCTTAATCTGTTTACATCTGTTTCTCTAGTGAGCACTGACTGATGCAGTGAACTGTGGCTCTGAAATCTAACAGTCCACAAGGAACTGAATCCTGATTAAATCATGTGAGTGAGCCGGGAACCTCACTACATATATACTTGAGCCTTGAGATGACTAAGCCTGAACAGATATATACTAAAGAATTTAACATTGTCCAGAAAGGGTTCTGGCCTTTTCCCTTGGCTTCTGGGAGGTAAAAGTTGTGATAAAAATATATGGTGAATGTTTAAATTTTAAAATGTATTACAGTAAAAGACACGTTGCCACTAATCCTTCTCGAAAAATTCCCCCTGCCTTCAGGAACATTTATCCCATAATTCTTGCCATTTTCTGAAGCAGTTCTGGAAGTTCTTTTCTGTGATTGTCTTTATAAGCTATGATCAAAACTATGGTGAATGCTGTTGCTTGCCAAGTGCCATCCAATGAAAGTCAGGCTCATAAAAACATTATAGTGTGTCCTCATCCACCTTGTTCACTAGATCTGACATGGCAACTTCTGGATCTTCCCCAAAGTCAAAATGATCATGAAAGGTAATCATTTTGAACTGATTTAGTTAACTTTCTGTTGACTATAACAGTGCAAATAAAGGCACTCGTAATAAGAGATTTCCAGAATTGCTTCAGAAAGTGGCAAGAATGATGGCAAGAAAGTGGCAAGAAAGTTGTTCAAAGGAAAGGAGATACACAGGAAGGATAAATGCCAATGTATTTATTTTTTATTTAATCATTCATTGTATTCTTCAATCATAGTAATTTCTGAGCCCTTGGAATGTTCTTTAAGGTAAGAATATCTTTTTTGCCTGATTCATAGGGTTATATTCTATGTTCTAATGATATGAGTTTGCAGTGGCTAGAATATCAGCAAGGTAATTTAGGGTGGGTTTTTGGGTGTCAGTTAACCTGGAGATTGACATCAATTATATGGGTAATCATTCTATCCTTTCTATATAACGAAGCCCCACTAAAAACTCTGAACTCTGTGGCTTGGACAAGTTTTTCTGTTTAGCAGGTTATTTTGTGTATATTGTCATACACTGAGATTAAGAAAGTAATACATCCTGACTCCACTGACAAGATAACAGACATTCCACCAAACATAAGTTTGGTACTTCCTCGGATTCTATCCTATGTTTTTTTCCCTTGGCTGATTCCAATCTATACTTTCCTCATAATAAATTGCACCAGTGAATTTAATAACTTTTAATGAGTTCTATGGATTTTTTTTAACAAATTATCAAAACTAAGGATGATTTTGAAAACACCTGAAACCTGAGACCTGATGAGAGCAATGACAGTGAAGAAAAACAAAACTAACCTTGGTTAGAGTATCTAGTCACATTGATTCTCAGTCTAATCAAATGCTAATAAGTTCCTATCAGGTCTTAGTTTATATTTTTACTGACCAACCTATTCACAGCCACTGTGATGTCACTTCCTATCATAACAACTCCATGTCCAGGAAAAATAAATTCTTCTCTTATTTTTATAAATGTGTTGTCAGTCACCTTTAACTTGCCATAGGGAAAAAGGCTGGAATGTATGTGTTTACCGCTTAATAGCAGTTTCCTCTAGGAGAAAGATAGGATGGCAGACTGCTTTCTGCTCTGCTTCCAACAACAACTTCTTGCATATTTTCTTCAGTTATATGGTTTCCCCTTACACTACTCCCTTTTCAAATTATGTGTCCTTAGCCTTATTTTGAAGACTTTGGTAATTTCTTGCCTATCTCAAGATCTTTTCTTTGAACTGCCTTTTAAATTCCTTATCTCTGGTTATCTTCCAATATTTCACTTCTCTGGTTGAATACTATACTGAAGGCCCTTCTGATACTTCACAGTTCTTTCCTGAACATCCCTCAGAGTGATTTTTCATATTATATATGTAGGACATGTAACTTTTTACACATTATTATTATTATTTTTTTGTGTGTGTGGGTACCGGGGTCAAACTCAGGACCTTGCGTGCCAGCAGGCGCCCGTGCCGCTGAGCGATATCACCAGCCCTTTTTTCGTATGCGGGTACCAGAAGTCGAACTCAGGACCTCGCACTTGCCAGGCAGGTGCTTATGCCACTGAGCTATCTCACTGGCCCTACACATTATTTTGTAGAGAATAATCATGTGTATGTATATCCATCTCCTCACTAAACTATAAATTTGAGATTTTTTTCATGTTATGTCCTTGGGATCTAGGATAGTATCTGCGTATAACAGTTTCTTTAAAGTCTTTTTGATTAAGTGAATGAATGTATAAATTGTCAATAATCATATCTGTTTTGGAAATATTTTTGAAAGATGTTATAATGACAATCTCTCATTCTTGGAGATTTAGCTGAGGCACCAACCTGAAAAAAATAGCTATAATAATAGCTCAATAATCTAATTGAAGTGGTAGACCAAAGGAGGCAACCAATTTTTATTTTTATCAGCAAATTCAATTAGTCTTCATAAAGATAGCCACATTCGTGTTTGTGCAGGAAAGATGGCCAAATGTTTGTCACTCAATGCAGGGCTCATCCAGAAAAAGTTCTGCTGCATGCTTCTGTTTGCAAACCACATTGTTTGCAAACAAAAGCATTTGTGCACCGAGGTACCACTGTACGTGTGTGTATATATATATATATATATATATATATATAATTCACTGGGGCAGAATACTCTACAGTGAGCATTTCTTTAGCAAATAAGTGTGGAAGGCTGCAGTGTTTCCCTTCTATGTGGGAACTTCAGAGAACCACTTAGAGTGACTGACATGTATCCCCTGGTATTTACAGCACAAAGGAATTGTTCTATCTCTTAATGTTGACAAATCTAATGGCAAAGGTTTGCTTGAGTGGCTTGTGATGGTGGAGTAAGGAAAGAGTAGTATGGAAAGAGTAAGCCACATTGTCACATTGTCACTGGGGTAGGGAAATGGCATGTAGATCCTGAGAGAAGGATCCTGAAGTGTGTTGGAAGAAAGTTTGTCCAAAAAAATTTCCTGTATGTATCAGATGGCACTAACAAAAAGAACAACAGTGCAGTGGAAACAAGATAGTCGAGGACAGTCACTTGCAGCTGGCCAGGGGAGGTGTAAATTAGATCAAATCTAATTTCCTTAATTAAAATTCCTGGCTTGAAATTCTGCAGTGGCCTCATCTTTTGATGAAAGTGAAATCCAAACGTCTCACTTCTGTGAGATGACCCCCTTCCCATATCCACAATCTTATCCAGTAAGCAATTATCAAAACCTTTGCTAAGCTTCTTTGGTTATATTTCATACATGGGCACCCTGGGTGTGAGCCGGGGACTTGTGTTGATTCATACACAGAAAAAGATTAATCTCTTCTAGCTCTGTCCTCACTAGGATTTCTCCACAGTCTTTGGCTCCTAGGGATTCTTTTCTGCAGTTCCACTGCTTAGAAATATGGGTTTCTCTTAGGTGGTATTCTGAATTTCCACATAGTTTTATATGATAAGACTCTTCTCCAGAAAGGCATTCCTCCCCAGCACATACACACACACTGTTTGCACAGCAAATGTATCTTTTCCTACTTCTTCTTTTCTAAGATTTGGGGTGTCTCTGAGTTTTAGGTACTCACCCCACTTTCATTATTTAATGAAGCTCCCTGATTATGATAGGTCTTGAGGAAGGGCTCAAGAAAAAAGACAAAAACAAATAGAAGATTCTCCCAACACTATCCAGCTCAAAAAATACCCCTTTTCCTGCTCCTCTAGCAAAACATCTGGCTTTTTACAGTGCATGCCCATGATACAGTTTTCCAATTCAGTTCACCCTTGGGCCAAAGCTAGGAAAAAACTCATTGTATTAGTCAGCTTTTCATTACCACAATGAAGCACCTGAAACAGGCTACTTAATGAGGGAAAAAGGTTTTACTAGGTCACAATTCCGGAGGTTCAAAATTCAAACTGTGTGGCCAGTGCTACTCTTTGGCTGCACCATGTTCTGGAAGATGGCAATGGCAAAAGTATGCATAGGAGCAAGCAGATTACATGTTGAGCCAAGAATGTGAAAGAAAATGAAAGAGTTCAGAGTTAATCCTTTTAATAACAACACTTTCCTGAGAATTCAAGGTGTTACTGTAGAACTAATTCACACCCCAATGATTTAAGGACTTGCCACTTGGCCTAATGTCTTTTCCCAACCTCCCAGTACCCATACCTTGTGATCCAAGCCTTTAATTGCAATGAACCATTGGAGGACACAATTAAACCACTCCAAACCCTAGCACTTGACGCCTTTCTATTCATACCTTTAAGTTGGACTTTTTTTCTCTAATCTTCCTCACATTCTTTAGTTTCAGAATCCTCAGGTTTTTTTGTTTTGTTTTTTTTGGTGGAATTTTGTTGTTTTTGTTTTAGTTTTTAGCTGTAATGGTAGGAAAGGTGGGCTTTACTAGGTTTACTCCACTGTCTACCGCTGGACCAAAGGTGAATATATCGAATATAATTTTCCTATTAGATAAGAAGATGCAGAGGTCAATCAAGAGGATATTAGCCGCTCTTATAGGAAGCGCCATGCTATTTAACTTGGCTTTTCATTTATTAATGAGAAATAGAGATACCTTGCTGTTACTTTGTGTCTAAGACATAAGTTGCAGCTTAATGTGTGTGGCATGAGCCCATTTCTGTAACAAAAGTTTCACATGTAATGTAATACATATATTGCATATGGAATAGGTACTTGTTAAAGCTGGGAAGATGGGAAAGAGAGAAACCCTTAAAACTATGTGCTTATATTGTTTGAATATTTGAAATGATTAAACCACTCTAATGAGGGAAGAAGAATCCTCCTGTCCCTAAAACTTCTAATCAATATCAGACCACATGGATTTTAGCTTTATGATTTTAGCTACAGCAGAATATTGGTAGGTGTCTGCTAAACTCATCACAACCTTCTTTCACAAAGAATCCTTTTACACCGGGAACACATACTTTTCTCAGAAGCCTAGGTCCTTGCTAGCCATGTGGACAATAAAAGACCCAGCCACCCTGGCCACCAGGAAGTTTCTGTTCTGAAGATTTGTAGTGGGACTGAAAAGGGCTAGCTTATACTGGCTCAGGTGTTTGATTTGAGGTAATTATGGTTCAGTAACTGTGGGACTACCACCTTCTTGTATAGAAATAAGTAGAAATAGCCAGTCCGTAGAGAGAAGAGAAAAAAGTACATAAAAGTACCAGTGAAAGACTATGTAATGAGAGAAAGGAGGGAGAGTTAGACATAATGAGACTGAAAATAAAAAATATACTAGGAGAAGAGGTGAGTTGTTTCTAAAGCCTTTAACATTTTCTAGTTGTAATATGTTTTGTGACCTATTCACATCATCTTTTTTTTTTCGAGGAAATAGTAATGTATTATTTTAATAGTTGTCTCATTTTTCTTAGATTATCTTAACTAAGTCATTGGATTTTTTTCCAAAATAGAAGATGAACATCACGGGGAAACTGTGATTTAGTTAAGTATGGTTTTCTCATCATTTCGAAAAGAAAGAGATAGTTAAGATTGTACATATATGAGATAATTCTAAGAAGACAATCTAGTATTCTAATACCATAACCAGATCTTGTCTTGAATGGGGGATATAACACAAAACAAATACTACAGTAAAATTCGGTAGGAGTAGAAACATGGATTGATTAGGAAAAAACAGCTTCCTGGGATATATATATATTCATTCAAAAAAATTTTGATAAGCTACTAAATATTATTGTAAGTGCTAGAGATAGAGTAGTGAGTAAAATGAAGCCATGTCTCATGGAGCTTATGTTCAGGGGGTGGGACAGACCATAGAAACAAATACAGTACAAAATAAAAGCATAGGGAGATATTTAAAAATCCAAGGGTTAGATTGGGCAGGTATGCTGTTTTACGTAGGAAGGCCCTGAGATACCTTACAATTAAGGGATGTGTAAGCCAAGATCTGACTTAAGTGAGGGACCAAGCCAAGCTGATCTTTACAGAGCATGTGTGGCATGAGTAAGGGCTGGATTTCCTGTGTGAAATATTAAAGGAAGAGAGTGGTAAATGATGGGGCAAGGAGGAAGGCCAGATCCTAATGACCACAAGGACTTGGGCCTTTACTCTGGACACCATTGGAAATCACTGGAGTGTTCTGAGCAGTGGAGAAATTCAAGTTTTCTTATCAAATCACTCTGACTACAATAGGGAAAATAGACTCTATGGTACAAGTCTGGAAGTGAGAAAGCTGATAAATACTTTCTAAAAATACTCTAGGTGAAAGAATTTGGTAACTTAGACCAAAACACAAAAGGTGAGATAAAGTGATGATGTATTTGAAGGTGGTGCTGATAGTATTTGCTGATGGGTCAGTTGAGAGTTGCATGAGCGAGGAGTTATTTTTGCACTAGTAGTGTTTAATAAACAAATGGATGATGAGAAATGCCGTTTACTGAGATAAAGAGTTGAAACATATGTGTAAAGTTGAGGCATAGAAGCAATAGTTTCTGGATACCTGTCTATAACTAACTATATAATACTTAGAAGATACCAGACAGTGTTGTAAGACATGCCTTTAAATCCATTAGTTCAATTAAGCATCTATTTGAGGTACATTAATAATATTGTTCCTATTTTGTCACTGAGGGAACATAACTAGATATAGTCCATATAGTACATGGCAAAATTAGGATTGGAATCTAAGAAGCCTAGCTCTAGGATTTGCATTCCTATTTGTATTAATTAGTTTTGTGTTAATATAATGAAATAATTAGACACAGGCCTACTTTATCAGGAAAAGTTCCTTTTTCTGGAGCGTAGTGTCTTTACAAATTTTCAATGTACTTCCACAAGGCAAGAAAAGAGCAGGTGCCTCCAAGGGTTCTGGGATGTGGGTGTGTTTGGACCACCCTTAGGAAACACCCAAGGCCTCTGAGGACCCAGTGCTATGCAGGGATATGGGACATGGGTGATGAACTTGGCACTGGGCTCGGGTGCCCTTCCCCAAGGACCTCATTCTTCTCAATCCTGTGGCACCCTTTCCTCCTCAGTTACCACCACATTTGTTCCCTGCAGGCAGTGGGTCCCCAAACTCTGGAGTTACACCCTCCTGAGGTAGGATTTTTTGGAAAAGTTGTAAACTTGCAATAGATCTGATTATTTCTACACTGAAAATGTCTAAATTTGGTTACTTCTATACTGATTGTCTGGTGCCAAATGGTTGGAAACAATCGATATGCAGCAACAGAAAAAAATTCAACAGAACTCATATAAATGCTGAAGTACCTGCATTGCTTTTAAGGAAGCTAGTAGATCTTCAGTTATATTTTTGTTAAATATAAATCCAAGTCATTCTGTGAAAAACTCCTTTCCTGGGTGAAAAGTAATAGCTTTGCCAGAGTTACTGTTCTTTCAAGCAGTCATTTACACCACCTTAAAGACCTATAGCTTCACAGTACTCCCTTCCAGTGCCTACTTAAACCTATGCAAAATAAAATAAAGAGCCTTAACTGGCAAGAAATGGAAAATACTTCATGCATTCCTAAAATGAATGATTTTGATTATTGTGTCCATATTGTGGGAGGAGGTATCACAAAAGCACTCTAAGTTGAAAGTTCTAAAGAAATCTAAATAGCAGTTCTGCTGAATTTTGTTTCAGAAGGGGACACCATCCCAAATGCATTAGTTCTTTTTGAGAACCTTAATGAATGGCTTCAGATAATCAAACCACAGAAGTGATAACCCTATCACATTTACCTTACCGTGGAAAATACCAAGTTCTTGGAAATTTTTCTTTGGCAGTAGTCTTCCTTCTGCACTTCTTTGATCATTTTCAGTTTTATAGCTATGTCCCATACACTTATTACTCAACTATTAAATATTCTATATAAGAATTCATACTATCCAAGAATGTATTAAGAAAAAGGTACTTTTCACAGAAGATGTCAAAGAAAAATAAATTAACAAAAGGACTTTTCCTCGTGTTTTTTGTTATATACAACAAATGTAAATAAAAAGGCAAGAAAAGGGTGTAGGGACAACATGCATCATCTTAGTATCCTTCTGATTATAAACTTCCTCAGTGTATTATTCAGCTTTGTGTTACTACATGAACTATTGGAGGCAGCTATCTTTATAAGAAAAGGGATTTATTTACGCATAGTTCTGAAAGTCCAAACAGCATGGTACAAGCTCTAGCAAGGACCTCATGGTTGATGGTGGAATACATGCATGAGGAGGGGATCAAATAGGAAGCAACAGAGCAATTCAGGGGTTAGGGTCAGGTCTTCCTAACTCACTTGTGAGAGTACTTAGTCCAGAAGACCAGTGTTCCTTTCAAGGCCAATGCTCTTAATATCCTGAGGACCCCCTAGTAGGTCTCGCCCCTTAAAGATTCCATCAACTCCCATATCACCATCCTGGGCATTAAGCTCTCAACACATGAACTGGTGGGGGTTCAGGTGAGGCCCATACTTCAGCTGTAGTCAAGCATAGCATTCTGTCCCTAACCCCTCAATGTTCATGTTCTTATTGTCTAAATGAATACATTCAGCAGGAAATTGGAAACAGTCTTCAATACAGGGAAGAAGTTGGGTCTAAATTGAGGTGATACACTCAGAAATTACCAGCACTGATGGTATTTGAGGTGGTGATACTTGTGAGATCATATGGGAAGATTATAACTGGGGAAGGGTTAAGATTTACCAGATGCCACCTGGTGAGCCAACAAATAAAGCCACCTGATGCTGAGATTTCAGCCTCCAAAATATGAGCTAAATAAATTTCATTTTTTAAAAAGAATCTAACCTCAGGTATTTTGTTATAGCAGTAGAAAACAATATCATACATCTTTTTTTCACTTTTGCCATTTTCTGATTCATGGGGCAGTTGTCTACCCAGCACCTGGCCCTACTTGACCAGGTAACCCTGTCAATTTCAATGTATTGACAGCTTTCTCAAACCCACTGGATCTGGCATCTGTTTTATGACCAGAGCACTGTGTACTTTTCTTTAAGAAGTTCAATACTACTTGTAATCACACATATTTATTTTATTTTATTTTATTTGTGGGTACTGGGAGTTGAACTCAGGACCTCACGCTTGCCAGGCAGGTGCTTATGCCGCTGAGCTATGTCACTGGCCCACACATATTTATTTTTAATGAGTATTTTAGTATTTTCACTACTATGCTGTGCTAAGAAAATAGGATCTGGAATAAGACTGTCAAAATACAAATCCTGGTCATGTATACTCATTGGGTGAACTTGGGCAAGTAATTTAGCCACTCTGAGACACAGTTTTATCTTCTGTCATTTTGTAGTTAAAGTAATATTTGCCTCATAATTTATTGAGCACAATACACGTGAAGAATCTAAAGAGTGATATCTAGCACGTAAACCTTAAAATGTTTATGTTGTATATTAAGACATATGTTTAACTGTAAACATACTGATAAAGTAGAAAATATACATTTAAAAACATATGTCCAAAATAAACCAGAGCTAATCTGTTATTTTGCACCTACTTTTCCTTCCATCTACCCCGACCTAGCTGTACTGTATTAATATATATTAGCCACATTTCTTTTTTTAACCTTCACTATATCCCACTGCTCACCCCATTATCTTATTGAATTTATCATTTAGTAGTTTTTAAATGGAAATGATCTAAAATGTTATAAATCCCAGCATTATCTTCTTTCCGCAATCTAGAAGCCCTATTGTCATTTTTCAAATTGTTTACTGAGTAAAAGGCACTGAATATGCATTCCAGTCACCTATTACTTTATGACAAAACACTCCTCAATCTAGTATCTTAAATCAACAATTTATTATTGTTTTGTGCATAAAATGGAATACTCTGACTAATTCTTGCTTGGTTTCTTTCATACTATTGCAGGCAAGTGGAGGCTTAAATACTTGAATAGGCTGAATGTCAAACGTGATTTCTTCTCTTACATGTCTCAATGCCTCAACTGGAGTGGATGGGACAGCTGGTGGCTTGCTGGGCATCTTTCAATTTCTGTCCTTTTTGGATAGCCTTCCCCCTGTAGTAACTCAGGGTACCTTAGGGTTTTTTTTGTTTTGTTTTGTTTTGTTTTTTAATAGAATGGGAATCTCTAAGTATTTAGACTTCTTACAGAATGGTTGACTTTCTCGTAACAAACCAAGAGACCCAAATAGAAACTGCCAAGCTTCTTACCTTGGCTCAGGAGTCACTTCTAACTCAAAAGCAGTGTCGCTTCTGCTACATTCTCATTTGTTCAAAAGTCACAGGGCTGGTCCAGATTGAAATGGAAGGGAGTACATACGAATTTGAATTCTGAGAGGCACAGTCCACTGGAGGGACATTTTGAGAACTACCACAGTGAGCCTATAAATGTACACACAAAACAATAAAGCCTCTGCTTTCAAAAGTTTACAGTATAGGGCATGATTGTTTAAGTTTGGCACTACTGATTCTTTTTATCAATTAAATTTTATATTATAGACCTGTTTTAGATTTACAGATATCTTGAAAAGATAATAGAAAGTTTTCATATATTTGCCCCAATCTCTTCTATTAACACCTTGTATTAATATGGTACATTTTTACCATTAATGAACCCATTACTTGATATATTTTTAATTAAAGTCTATGCTTTATCCATATTTCTTTAGTTTTTACTTAAAGTTATTTTTATTTTTTAGGTTCCCATCTAAGATACTGTGCCACATTACATTTATTATTCATATCTCTTTAGGCTCCTCTTGTTCATGACAGATTCTCAGACCTTTTTTCTATTTTTGATGGTCATGAAAATTTTGAAGAGTCCTGACCAGGTGTTTTATATAATGCCCCATCTATTGGGATTTGTCTGATATTTTTCTCATGATGAAACCATTTAGGGCACACACACTATCAAGATGATGTATCATTTTATTTTTTTATTTTGAAAAGTCAAGGTCTGACTTTGACGTATCACTCTTGATAATAAGTTAGACCACCTGGCTGAGGTAGTGTTTCTCTACATTTCTTCCCTATATAATTACTGTCCCACTCCACCCTCCTTTTACCTTCCACTAGGGAAATAATTATGTGCTGCCCACACCTAAAGAGTAGTTTGTTATGCTTTAGTATCTCCCGAGGGACCATTATCTACACAAAACATTTTGGATTCTTCTGCAAGAAAGATTTGTCTCTTCCATTTTTTTCTTTTTGCTTGTTTGTTTCTTTTTAAATTCTCTACTGCAGATTGAACGCAGGGCCTTGTACATCCCTATATATTTTTCATGAGTATGGATTCATGGATATTTATATTATACTTTGAGTTACGATCCTATACTTCTTTGGTATTTTGTTGCTTAAATAGTTCCAATGTTACCTTTTAGAACTGTTTCAAATAGTTTCTGCGTTCCTTTGACATAGCTCTATCAATGCAGGTTTTGTTTCAGCTTTTGAGTACTTCTTATTTTTATCACTACAAGATGCTCTAGGCTCACTTTGTGTATTTCCTGCCCCAATCCTAGAATCTTTCATACAGAGACCCCAAGTTTCTTTTATTAGAAACCAAGATCTGTAAGGTGTTTAGCAGCACCCTTGGTCTCTATTACATGCTAATTACAACCTTTCTACTGTAGTCATGAGATTAACAATGTCTACAGATATTGTGAGATGCCTCCTCCCCCTTAGGGGATGGCCCCAAGTTGTAAACCACTGCTATATAGAGAGAAACCTGCTAAAGTTTATAGTAAGATAATATGATTGAGAGCAGAGGGAGTTACAGAAGTCTTTGAGTCCTTTTGCAAGATACTGGGGAAGAGTTCACAGAAGGGGTTTTCCAGAGTGCCATTTGAACTGAAAACTAGTTTTTAATTCTTAATTTTATTGAGCAGTTATCATGAGTCAAACAAAAGACAGTGGTTATTCTCATTATCTCATGTAATTTCAAACATTTAGGTATTATTGTCATTTCATAGCTGAAAAAGCTGATGCTCATGGGGACAAAATAATTGGCTTACGGTGCCTGAGTCAGTTTTTTTTTTTTTTTTTTTTTTTTTTTTTTTTTTTAATGTGGGTGCCAGAAGTTGACCTCAGGACCTTGTGCTTGCCAGGCAGGCACTTATGCCACTGAGCAATATCACTGGCCCCTTTTTTCCTTTATGTGGGTTCTGGGAGTCGAACTCAGAACCTCACGCTTGCCAGGCAGGTGCTTATGCCTGCAGAGCCATCTCACCGGCCTGCCTGAGTCAGTCTTAAAGGATCTAGTTAGCCAAGTGGTTGGAGAGCCTTGAGGGTAGTGACATCTACATGTACTGCTCAAATCAGGACTCGTTCAACCACTTCATTTGTGAAAGTACAATACCACCTCATTTTAATGAATTTGTCGAATTCTAGGTTCTTGAGAGCAGGGACCATGCAGTGTTCATTTTATGCGTCCTTCCTTGTACAATGCTCTCAACATGAGAGTTGCTTGACAAGTGTTTGATAAGAAAGTCAACATTAGTCCATGCTATCAAATTTGATATTCAGAAATTATGGAATATCTCATACTTTTTTCTGGGCAAATTGCTGTTCTATCAGCACCTCTGGTGGAGTACTAGTTGATGAGCACATTAGCCAATTTCCAGTCCTCTCTGTCTCTGTGCTTCATTGTTTTTCTTTCAGCACCCCAAAAGGTAAAGTTGGCTGGTATCCTCAACATCCCAAAACTGTGTATGGCCAGTAGAATTTGGTCAAATGTTAGAGACCCAAAAGAGGAGTTCTCTGAGGAAGAACAAAAACATGTTCCACCTGTAATGTTAAAATGCCAGAAAGTATTGCTATAAATTTCCATATGCAATATCAATTATCTACTGTTAGCAATTTCTTTGTCTCATATGATTCATATATCAATTTAAGGGGGAAATTTTACAAACACCATAAGAAATTGGATTTTTGTTTTCTTTTTTCTTTCTTTCAATTCCTTCCTTTTCTCATCCTAATTTCTATTTATTATTTATTTATTTGGTGGTGGCAATGTCTTTCTTTTTGTTATTAAAAAACAGGGAGAAATGCAATGTACTTTGTTCCTTTTCTTTTTCCTACAACTTCTGGATCTGCTATTTGCAGTTGCTATGAAATTTTTAAAGTCTATTGAATTAGAAGTTGCTCTCTGTTCTCAAGACTCACTTTCTTCCTTTTCTTTGGTAAAATTCTGGTCTAATTAAGAAAACAGTAGATCATAGTTAAATAAAACTGTACCCAGGATAACCCTAATTTCCATATGCAGATTTATCTGCATTGACAGCCACCCCCTTACACACACACACACACACACACATACACACACTCACACACACACTCTCTCTCTCATTTTCCTTTCCCTCTTTTCCCTATTACATTGTGTCTGACTGATTTTCAGAGCACCTTCGCTGTTTCCCCCCTCTCATTCCCTTTCTGTGAAATATCTACACAGGAAGGAGGTGGCTGCAGAGGCTGAACAAACAATCTCATATTCTGCCTGCAATGTCATCGTTTCTTTCCCCCATTTTAAGGGGCTGAAGTTACCCAGGAAGGGATGCAAAGGAGCTGGAAAGGAAGGGGGGAGCTCTCCAGAGGCAGCTGCGGTCAGGGGCAGGGATTGCCACCAGATGTGCCTCCCTTTCTGGGCTTTGATTTGAAAGGGGCAGCAGGAGGAAATATTGGGAGACAAAAGCCCCGGTTTAAATGATCATTTTCTTTATTTAACATGGCAGCAGACACTCTCTGCGTAGGATCATCACGCCGAACACAAACTGGACTTTCCTACTTGCCTGGCAGGAGTCAGACAGATCCTTGTTTCTAAATGAGCATCTGAGGTAAGACCCACTGTTTTAGATACTTGATTTTTTTTTCTAATCAATTAATTTTCTTAAATGTATGTTTCAGCCTCAATCGCAAACAGTGGAGTGGGGGCAAATTTGTGTTAATCTGCATCTAAACAGCCAAGAAAAAGCAAAGATGTAATGTATTTAACACAATTTGTGGAGGTTAGTTACTTTGTCAATTCTGTATATGTTGTTTGCTTTTTAGGAAAAATGTTTGGTTTAAGAATAGATTAGTGTCATCATAATCCACCACTGGTGATAATACTGATGTTCAGACTCTTAAAAAAACTTTGCAAAAGACGGTGAGCTACAGATGCATGTGCTGTATTTTTAGCTCACATACAAATATTAGAACTCTTATTAAAATGGTAGTTTATTTTTTAGCAGAGAAGGAATGAATGTTGCATAATTAAGTACAGTATTTAATTTGGCTGTTGTGAAGCAAAAGAATAAGGTAATAATTTTTATTGTACTAATCAGTCTCAAGATGTTCTCTGTGTTAATTGGGTTAAAAAATTGCAGTACTTATTATAAATTCTAATTTCACAATGCAGCACTGACAATAAGCTCAGCCAGTGAATTATTCACATCTTTAATTTGCTCACTTAATGACAGTGTTCTGTAATCAGAGTGCAGAGACTGCTGCCTATGCATTATGTATGATGCTCAGGACTTAAATGCAGGACATTATGAAGCTCTCAGTGGTTCAGTAATTAGTTTTCCACAAGACAGGATTTAGATATTCACAGATAAAAGTTCACAGTTGAATAATGCGAGGGTTGCAACACAAAATAACAAAGAAAAGGAAGCTCAAAGTTTAGACTGAAACTTTGTCTCTAGTGCCTTGTCCACTTGTGGAAACAGAATCATGCCACCTGAAATAGTTGCCTAGCACTGATCACATGTTTGAAAACTGTTTTTGAACAAAGTTGTAGGAGGCAAGGCATTTGAACAATTTCAGTGGACCAGAGGGGAAAGATAAAACCTTTTTAATTAGTGTTCGCAGAAGTCCTGCAATATATCCTCCTAACAAGTCTGTAGTATGCAGAGCAAGCATTCTCCGTGTGCTTTGTAACTTACTTAGTGCAAATGCAAATTAGGTTACAATAGTGTTTGGCTGTAATTGTGTTTGTAAGAGGGTTACATGCCCAAATGCAGATTGAGCTTGCTCATGGTTTTGTTCCAATTCGTCTGAGGGAAGGTTTGAAAATCAAATGAGATATTAAGTGAATCTGGGCATGAAAGGAACTAGATCTGAATTGTCAGTGCAACCTTGAAATTTCTTACACTTGTCAGTTTGGAGTTGTTAGGTTTTCTTTAATGATACTAAGGTTTTGTTAAAAATTATATAACTTTACTGAATGATTCAGAAGCATTAGCAATTCTATAAAAATGTATGCTAACTTTGGGGAAATATTCATAGTATTATTTCTAAAGTTTAATGACTAGCTCAAAATTTTTGAAGTAATTTTTTTAAAGAACATAATGCTTGGGAAACTAGTGTATTATTTTTAAGAATTTAAGTAGTAATCTCTATGAATTAAATCTTATTGCTTTATCTCTTATCAGTCTAAGATTTGAGCTCATTTCAAAAGCTGAAGCATTAGAATCCTTAATAATAATCAGTATCCAGAATTGAAATGTACAGTAATACTTTTTAAAAATTGCCTTTTTGGGCCAGTGATATAGCTCAGCAGCATAAGCGCCTGCCTGGCAAGCGCGAGGTCCTGAGTTTGACTCCTGGTACCTGCATATTAAAAAAAAATTGCCTTTTCTAGTTTAGAATATTTTTGAAAAGTGAATTGGTAACCTCGTAAGCACACATCGTGTTTAGTGGAAGAATGAAGGTACTGAATTTTTAAAAATTACATTTTACCAGATATTTGAAAAATTGTAAATGAGAAAAATATTGCCAGTTACACAATGGTTGATGCCTTATTACTGCAGCAACTTGGTGATGGTGGCAGTGTGTAGGGGATGGACTTGAGGGCAGAGGGCAGGGGGATCACTTGAACCCAGGAGTTTGAGGTCAGCCTGGGTAACCTGGAGAGACCTCATCTCAAAAGAAAAAAAAAAAGCCACACCTCTCATGTTGACTTCTAACTTTTTTAGCTAAAACATGACTTTAACAAAATAAAAAAGGTTTTCACAAATGCTTAGGAAAGCTACTGGTTTTATCATACTTAGAACATTTTTTTTGCGGGGGGGAAAGGATGCTTAATTATGGGCAGAATCTGAATATTAATTGAGTAACTGAGCAGGTGACCTTGCCTTGACTTGTGTTTGATCCAGATTAGCATCCATGGATAGATAATATGTGGTAATCAGGGCTGGCAGTGGTGCTAATGTTAACTCTATAGTTAAAATTAGGAAAGGTAAGTTCTAGAGCCCATTCTGCTACCAATCAACCATAAAATTGTTATGGCTATTAAATAAGATAGGAGAAGTGAAAGCTTTTTGAAAATATCAAAGCACTGGAAAAAATGAGAGATATTTTAAAAATTAATATAAAATAAAATGTATGTCGTTGCATTTGTACTGTTCACTATAGCAGGGATTGTTATCCAGATTTGTAATGCTTTATAAGGCACAAATGTCAAAACATTCATAAACAAGTCAACTTCAATTTAATTAAATGAAAATAAACCATTAAAAAATATTCTCGGGTATTTGGGGAGAATAAGAAAGTTTTGAAGTCTTATAAATATCAACTTGGTGTCACCACTCCAAAAAGTTTAGCAATCTTCACCCATCACTTATATTTGCATATTCATACTCTAAGAAGTCTTGTGCATGAAATGCCTTCCAATTAAAAAGATTTCAGCCACTTTTCACATTATGGATGAGTCAGATTGAAATAATATCACTAGAATTTTGGACCTCTGTTCCTCACCAAAATTAATCAATGTATCAATCAACTAATAATTTGCTATCCATTAATTAATGTATTCTTTCAATACTTATGAAGCACTTACAGTTCTGGCATTCCTCATTCCTGTGAGGCAGCATCCCCATATTCCAGATGAGAAACTGAAGCCTATAGAAATAACATGATAGCGTGGTGGCACATAACCTGTAATCCCAGCACTCTGGGAGGTCGAGGCAGGAGGATTCAAGTTTGGATTCAAGTTAGGATTCAAGTTCCCAACGCTCTGTGTCAAGCATTTAGCTATAAGGTAAAATGAATGAGGTTCCTACTCTCAGACTGTTTGTGGTGGTAATGCTTGATTCTTCTACCTAGCTCACCTAAGAGTCTTGCTTCTGACAGTGAAGTCTATAGACCGAAGTGTTGGCATCGTTGGGAATGAGGCTTGGGTGTTTCTCACACTTTATGGTGGACTTTTAATCATTTGGAGATTTGGTTAAAATACAGATTCTGACTTAGTAGAGCTGAGTTGGGGGCCTAAGATGCTTTCCTAACAAGTTTCCTGGCAATGCAGTGTTGCTGTTTGGGGAAAACCTCCTTTGTTAATTTCTAGGATTAGTCTTGTTTCCAGTGTGTCTAAGGCAGGGCTGGTACACCTGATTCTTCTGTGAATCCTAGTCTTCCTCCAATTTTGATGTCCTTTTGGGGCAGATAGAAGGGCTTCTGTTTTGGTTTCCTGACTTAAGCCCTTTGCTGTCCTGAGTCCCAACCTATATAGCTATGATACTGATCACCTACTTAGCTCTGGTTAGACCTTCTCCTGTGAATCTGATTCTGCACTCCCACTAACCAATAGTAGCCCATTCTACCTCTGTGGTGACATCAGCCTGCTTGAGGATCTTTGTTCCTTTTTTGGATCAGAATCATCCATGAAGCTTATGAAAAATTTACAAACCCTCTCAATCCCACTCCCAAACATTCTAATCCTGGGGTGGTTCCTAGGAGGAATTTTTTTCTTTTACAGAGCTTCATAGTTGATTCTAACATGTTGAAAACAACTTCCCTGGGGTCCCTTATGCTTTGATCTTATGAGAACTCTTTGGAAAGTGATGCTGGCAGGGCTTACGTTTAATTTCTCTATCCACCGAGAATATTTTCTCTATTTTTCTGTGTTAGCAATGGGAGCACAGCATAAGAAGGAAGACTTTTGCTAAGCTACTGTAGTTTTAGGAAGGTTTTGATGAGTGATTGGCGTTTGAATTGGATAGTCAATGAATGTAGGTTTTGCCTCCCCACCCTAAGCTGAAGGAATAGTGTTTACAATGCAGAGATAAAAAATGAGATACGTATCTTAAATAGACATTCATTTTGACAAAAATGTTTGTTTACCACACTGAAGGGAGGAATAGGAACTAAAAGTATAAAGGCATGTTAGAACCTCACTTTTGGGATCGGATATGCTAAACCAAAGAATTTGCACTTTAATTATAGACTGTGAAAGTTATCAAAGATTAAGATGGAAAGCATGGTGATTAGACATGTTTCAAAAAGATATTCTTAGCATTGAGCGAGATGAATTTACTGGGTCAAGACTGAAGGCAAAGAGACTAGTTAGGTTCCTGTGGTGATGCAATATGAATTGGGAGAAATGCTTTCTTCATACCACACATGTGGGCCCTGAACCCAACTTCCTGTTTTAGACACTAAGGGTGATCTCTTTAGCACTTAAATTTTAAAGCAACAGCCTACAATTTAGACATTGTAAATGACATGGCCTTGGCCATTCATGGGACTCAAAGATTTTCTGCTCTATCACCTGTTCTCATTTGTCAGTATTGACATTTACAGTGCTTAGAGTGCTAGCTTTAGGGTTCTTCCCTCAGGAACTGCTTAGAGCTTTTAAAGTAATTGTTTGGGAGCAAAATCTTCTACAGTGGCTTACCAAAAAAATCGAAGGCAGTTAATGAATAGTAATAGGAATGTCAGTGATTGGGAGAATTGTGTCTAGGCCTGTTGGGTGTACTATTTTTGCCCAAGATTTGGAGGGAGACTTTGCAGTAGTATTCGTTTAGGTTGACTTTTTAGGTTGTGCCTCTACAAGGTTTGTGTCTAATAGGACATGAAACAAGTGGCTGATGTATAGTAAGTGTGTAATTCCTGTCCCTTCATGGGGTTTGACAAGCTGATTGTTGGGGTTTTTAAAATTGAAAAGCTATTTTGCATAGTAACAGTTTACAGGATTGAAAAATTCTATTTGTGACTTAGATTAGTAAAGATTTACTGCTAATGATATTTTGGATTAATTTTATTTTCTTTAATCCATTTCAAATCTCATTTAAAATATATTTTGACTTTGAATTCTAGATTTTTCTGGTAAAAGTTTCTATTAGTGGCCATGTCTACATCATGTAGTCTAAACTAGCTAATGCTGAGCAGAATATCCATCTTTTTCCTTTCTCAAAAGTTCTACCTCATTTTCTCAATGTGTTTTCCTACACACACACACACGCACGCACACACACACACACAGAGTCCATAGTAGAATTAGTGTCTGAAGTGGAAAGCTGCTGTGAGGATTAAATGAAGGTGCAGGTCAAAGTATTTTGTCAACTCTTGCTATACAAAGTAAATAATTGGTATCTTGTTCTACTTACAATTTTATGAGCTTCTTGAAAATAATAATGATATTTCTTTGAATCCACAAGGATCTTATAAGATTTATTAAATTACTAAATAAAATTTAGAAAATCAGACAAGAGCAAGAAGACAAAGAATTGGTGAAAAGGAAATAAAGAATTAAATTTGGTAGTTCTTTTAGGTAGCTCATCCACTATTTGTCTCAGAAATAGTTCCTGATCTCTGTATTTGAATCCACATTCCCAACCTAGGAAGAGCTGATATGTGGCTCTAAACTCTCTGTCAGATGAGCCTGTGTCAGTTAACTCTGATTGTCCAACTAGGGCTGGCATATAAAACCCTCCTTTTACCTGTATTAGTTTCCTATTGCTGCCATAACAGATTACCATTAATTGAGTGGACTGAAATGACATAGGTTTGTTATTTTATAGTCCTTCGGGTGAGAAGTCCAGTGTAGTTCTCACTGGACTGAAATCAAGGTGATGAGAGCTTACTTTCTGGAAGGTCGAGAGAAGAATCTGTGTCTTGCTCCTTTGAGTTGCTGGTAGAATTCAGCTTGTAGTGGCAGTTGGGCTGAGATCCATGTTTTTTTACTTTCTGTTGTCCAAGGGCCATTTTCGGCTTCTAAGGTCACCCACATTCCTTGGCACATGGACTCTTTTCTCCATTTTCAAAACCTATAGTGGCAAGTTGAATCCCTCTCTCACTTTAGATCTTTCTCCTTCTTCTATATCATCTTTCTGATTTATTCTTCTGCCTTGGTTTGAATTTCAAGGATTCATGCATTGAGATTACACTGAGGCCACCTGGATAATCTATAACAATCTACTTAACTAAATATATTTAAGTTAATCATACCTGCAAAATTCCTTTGCCTTTAAGGTGATATAGTGAGAGGTTTCTGGAAATAGGAAGTGGATATATTCTTAGGGAGCTATTTATTATTCTGCCTTCCACAGTGTTTTTGACAGCATTTGGCTATATTATAATTGTTCCAAATTTTGTATTTTTATTTGTACAATATTATTTTCAGTCTTTCTCTACAACTGTCATCCAGTCTTAGAGCTCTATTAGCATCTGGTTCAACTCCTTTGTCAAGTTCTAATTCTTTTACAATATAAAGTCATTTCTTGCCAATTTGTTTCAATTCAGTTAGATTCAATTTAGTTCAACACAAATTTATTTTCTACTGAAAACATTTCTGGTACGATAAGTTAAGTTATACAGTTTGTAACATGCTTATGGAGATAAGACATACTTACATGAGAGAAAAAAATGTGGGACAAAATACAATTATGTACCCATTTGTGCATGATAGAAAAGGGGACTAGAAGGAAAGATTAAAATGCATTGGTGGAATGAGGAAAAAAGGTTATGATTTTACTTGGCTGTGATTTAAAGGACAATGAAAAGTTCTTTCTGCTTAAAAATATCTCCCTATATATAGTTTGAAATTTGTCACTTTACTTTGTCACTATTAGATTATATCCATTTAGTTTACAAAGCAACTTCTTTAATGAAGCCATCTTATAGAGCTCTTGATCAGAATGCATATTTTCTTAATTGTTTATTAAACTACCGTATACTTTAGTTTGAATCAACTTTCTCTAGCTCTTTAAAGAATATTTCTCCTCTAAATTTTTGTGTCCCAGTAACTTGATAGGAATTCTAGCACCAGACATTTTGGGACCTCAGTAATGTTTAAGTGGAGTAAGTCAGAACTGGCTAGGGTTAAGGCTCAGAAACTAACCTTGGCCATGATAAATTTTTGTCTCATAATACCTGAGTTGAGATTAATTTGGTATCAGAGCTGACTCTCATGGAGTGTGACCAGGCTCCATATTCTAATGTTCATGGGGAAGTAGTTCAAGGTTGAGACAAACTACCATTAACATTACAGAAGTTCTTTTTTTTTTTTTTTTTTGTGGGTACCGGGGGTCGACCTCAGGACCTCGCGCACCAGCAGGCGCCCGTGCCGCTGAGCGATATCACCGGCCCCTTTTTCATATGTGGGTTCCAGGAGTCGAACTCGGGCCCTCGCGCTTCCCGAGCAGGCGCTTAAGCCACTGAGCCATCTCACCGGCCCCAGAAGTTCTTAAAATGACAAACCACGAAAGTCCTGTATAGAATAGATAATTATAGTCAGATAGTGGCAGCTTGTTTCTGGGAGACCAGATCCAGATAGAAACGGAACTTTAGCTTGTGTCTGAAGTTATAAAAACCTAAGCTTTAGCTCCATTAATGATGGCTGAGAAGAGGCAGAATAATTTCAGGATTCCAGGCAAATGAACTAGAGTTCAAAAAGGGGCTAGAATATAAAGTGGAAAGCACTGCTGAAGCCCAGAATAGAGTGGGAGAGAGAGTCCAGCCTAGGACTGATGAATACAGGCATTATGTGAATGTGGGCTTTGGGTAACAGGATACATTTCAGATGTTTTGGGCCATGATGCTAATAGATAGTTAGGCCTTATTCTCTTTGGCTCAAGCAGGACAGGGCTTACTGAATGCTGTTCTTTACAATCTGTAAGTTGGATAGCTAATAATCACTCTGAAAGGAGTAGAAGAGCATAGCTGGTCTCTGCTAGGGCTCTGATAGTAGGGATTTCATATGAATTGGTCCCAGCAATATTATGTAGCGTGTCTAATGTCACATGATTCCAGTCATGGTTGATTTAAACTAACAGGTTGTTTGCCCATTTTAAATTGTCACATTAAATCTAGATGTTGGTCATTAACTACATTATTTGGTCTGTTTGCTCTTTTTCTAAGCTAAATTTAGGTTGAATTTTGGCTGTGTAGAACAAAGAAATTCTAATAATCAAAGATCTCTGAAGATAAAATGAGAGGTAGTGGGCCGCTGATATAGCTCAGCGACATAAGCGCCTGCCTGGCAAGCGTGAGGTCCTGAGTTCGACTCCCGGTACCCACATTAAAAAAAAAATGAGAGGTAGTGAGTTCTCTGAAACTTGAATTCAAATACTCATTGAGTGACCACTTGACAAATGTGATTTTGGGGGGAATTAAATATGTGACATTAAGGTGCCCCTTTAATCCTAAATAACATCTAGATCAGGATAATATAAAAATATGTAGATATAATAGACATTTGTTTTTATATTCTTACCAAAATTCAGGATTTTTTTGGGTGTTACTGATGCCAATGTGTCTTTTACCTGGCTTCATGCTCACAGGAGAAGTTATAAAAATGCATTGGCATTCTTACCTTCAGAAACACCTGTAGTATGATAAGTTAGTCTGGTGATTCCTAAACACTGGCTATACGTTGACTATCTCAAAATTATTGAGGTATGAACAGTTCAAACTGGAAAACTTGAAAGAAATCGATACATTTTGGGACACATAATGACTTACCAAAATTGAACCATGAGGATGTAAAAAGCCTGAATAGACCAATAAGAACTAAGCAATCTAATCAGTAAAGTGTCCCAACAAAGATAAACTCGGGAACGGATGGCTTCTTTACTGATGAATTTCACCAGACTTTTGAAGAACAACTAATAATATCAATTCTTTTCAAACTAGTCTAAAGAATTGAAAGGGAGAGAATCATTCCAAACTTGTCCTATCAGGCCAGCACTATCCTGATACCAAAACTAGAGAAGGACACAACTAAAACAGGAAAGTATAAACCAATATCCCTGAGGGTCATAGATGCAAAAATCCTCAGCAACATACTCAGGAACTGAATCTAATAGAACATCAAAAAATCAGCTGGGCATGGTGGCCCATGCCTCTAATCCTAGCTCTTTGGGAGGCTGAGGCAGAAGGATCACCAGGAGTTCAAGGCCAGCCTGGGCTACATAGTCAGTTGAAGGCCAGCCTGAACTACATAGTGAGACCCTGTATCAAAAAAACCCCAAAACCAAAAACAAACAAAACAAAACAAAACAAAAAACCCAAAAGATCTTTCACCATGATCAACTTGTATTTATCTTAGGGATGCAAGGATGGTGCCACATATGTAAATCAAATGTAATGCAGCATGTCAACAGAATGAAGTACAAAAATCATCTCACTAGATAAAGAAAAAGCATTTGATAAAATTTTCATCTTTCATGATAAAAAATGTTTAAAAATTAGCTATAGAAGGATTGTAACTTAACATAATGAAAGGCTATGCATGACAAACTCACAATCAACACCACATTGACTATGGAAAACCTGAAAACATTTTCTCTGAGATCTGGAACAAGATAGGGTTGTCTACTCTTATTCAGCTTACTCAATATACTGTAGTACTGGAAATTTTATAGCAATTAGTCAAGAAAATAAATAAAAAGACATATAAATAGGAAAGGAAGAAGCCAAATTATCTGTTTAGGTGATATGATTCTATGTATGCATGCTACCAAAAGACTATCAGAACGTATAAACAAATTCAGTAAAGATGCAGCATAAAAAGTCAATATACAAAAGTCAGTAGTATTTTATACACCAAATAGTGAATATGCTAAGAATAAAATTATGAATGCAATTTCATTTGCAATAGCTTAAAAAACTAAATAAAACATGCGGGAAGAAATTTAACAAAGTTAAGTAAAGACCACAAGTTGAAAACACCAAAAAAAAAAAAAAATAAATAAATAAATAAAAGAATGACCTCTATGTTCATGGATTTGGACAATAAATATCATCAAAATGTCCATAATGCCCAAAACAATTTATAGATTTAGTGCAGTCTCTAAATAAAACACAAATTATATTCTTCAAAGTACTAGAAAAAACAATCCTAAAAATTCATATGGAAGTGCATAAGACCTTAAACAGCCAAAGCAATCTTGAATAAAAAGAATAAGGTTGCAGGCATCACAATACCTGATTTCAGCACATACTACAGAGTGATTGCATGTTACTGGCATAAAATCAGAAACACAGATGTAACACAACAGAGATCCCAGAAATAAATCTACACATCTGCAGTCAACTGATTCTTAACAAAGTTGCCAAAGCCATACAATGGACTGGGAAAACTGAAAGATTGGAACTTTACTACTATCTCTCCCCTTGTTCTAATCTCAACTCAAAATACATCAAAGACCTAAATGTAAGACCTGAAATTTACTGGGTGGACTGGGTCCTTACCTCATGTAAGATGGAAATCATACAATGAATTAATTATGATTGAGTTAAAGTGAAAGTTTATTACAGAAGTATAGCAGGCTACCCCAAGGCAGAGTAGGTTCATTAGGAAGAAAAGCAGGCTACTCCATGGGCAAAGTAGACTGGGAAAAGGACAGCAAAGCTGCTACTCCACAGACATTGTACCCCCAGACAAAAGAGGCATTTCACTTTTATGAAGTCTTAAAGGAATGTTATTATTCAGGAAGAGGCGGGGGTTTCTTTACTGGGTGGAGTTCAGTTACTGCGCAGAGATGAATTTGCAAATTTAGGGTCAGCTCTTGGTCAGATCCTTCACCTTCTTTGCCTGTACAAATTTCATCCAGTTTGTCTGTGAATTCCACTTTTTTTTAATCTCAAGGAATAAAGCAGCCTGCTTGTTTACTTAACAGCCTGATTTATTTTCCCTCTCTTATCAACAAAAGTTGAAGCTGCTTGCTCATTTTCTCTCAGACTGCTACTTCAAAGTCCTGCCTGTTCCCTGCCTCAAAGCTATGAAACCATTAGAAGAAAACAGAGGAGAAACACTTTAAGACATTAATCCTTGTGATGAGTTTCTGAGCCTGGCCTCATAAGCACAGGAAACAAAAGCAAAATCAGAAATATGGTATTACATCAAACTAAAAAAATTGTACACAGCAAAGGAAAGAATCCACAGAGTGAAAAGAAAAACTCCAGAATGGGAGAAACTATTTGCTAACTTCATCTGATAAATGATTGATAACCAGAATATATAAAAAACTGAAAAAGTTTAACAACAGAAACAAAAACAATAAGTAATCCACTTTATTTTTATTTATTTATTTTTTTTTTGTGGGTACTGGGGGGACGACCTCAGGACCTCGCGCACCAACAGGCACCCGTGCCGCTGAGCGATATCACCGGCCCCTTTTTCGTATGTGGGTTCCGGGAGTCGAACTCGGGCCTTCGCGCTTGCAAGGCAGGCGCTTAAGCCGCTGAGCCGTCTCACCGGCAAGTAATCCACTTTAAAAATGGGGACATGAATAGACATTTCTCAAAATAAGAAATACATTTCTCCAACAAATATATGAAAAATGCTCAATATCATTAGCCATCAGGGAAATGCAAATCGAACCTACAATGAGAATCATCTCATACAAGTTAGAATGGCTATAATAAAAAAATCAACAAAAATAAAAATGAACAAGAACAATAATAAACAAATTGTGGATATGGATATGGAGGTGAGGATACAGAGAGGATATGGAGAAAAAGAACTCATACGCTTTTGGTGACAAAGTAAATTTGTCATGCATTATGAAGAGCAGTATGGGGGAGTCCTTAAAAAACTAGCAATAGATCTACCATATGATCTAGTTGTCCCACTTCTGGGAATATATCTAGGGGAAATAAAGTCACCATACTAAAGAGATACCTGCATTTCTGTGTTTATTGCAGCACTATAATAGCTAAGATATGAAATCAATCTAGGTATCTGTTACTAGGTGATGAATGGATAAAGAAAATGTGATATGTATACAGTACACAATATTATTCTTCCATAAAGAAGAATGAAATCTTGTCATTTGCAAAACCAAACCAACAAAACAAAACAAAACTAATCTAATCTAAACTAAACTAAACTGATGGAACTGGAGAAAATATTGTTAAGTGAAATAACCCAGGCATAGTAAGACAAATATTATATCATCTCACTCATATATGGAAGCTAAAAAAGCCAAGCTTAATGTAGAATAGTAATTACTAGAGGTTGGTAAGTATTGCAGGAGGGTTGCATAAAAGGAGATTTGATAACAGGTACCAAAACAGAGTAGAGAGAAAGAATAGGCTCTGGTGTTTGATAGCACATAGGGGTGACTATAGTTCACAGTAACTTATTATATGTTTTATGAAGATCCAGAAGAGAGGAGTTGCTAAATGAAAAGAATTTATAAGGAATTTACTTTATAGAGAAATTGTAAGGTAATGCCAATTACCCTGATTTGATCAGTGCATACTGTATGCATATGTTAGAATACCATACTAAACCCATTATGTGTATAATTAATACATGTTAATAAAAATAAAGTATTTAAATATTACTTCAAAGATACATGAGCAAGACATCAGCACAGAAAGCTCTCTTGGATGTTTTATGCAACAGAACAAACTACCAAAAAAGATCACTGAAGAACCTTGTAAAAAAAAATACATGTTTTTGAATTCTAGCTGTAGAAATTTGGGTTGAGTCTTGGCTTTGGACAGTGGTTGCCTCAAGCCAGCTTGTATTGCTCTATGATAGCTGATGGTTCAACTGTCTTCCTAACTCTAGGTTGAGTAATTTCATATTGGTAACTTGAAATCTGCTGTTGCAGGAGTATTTATACAATGAAAATTGGCACATTACAAATTCAGGACCTTCTCTATAGCTGGTTGTAACACACTTAGTATATCACTACATTTGGGCTAGTGACCCAGTACAACCTGCCACACAGGAAAGGAGTGTTTTTGCTCTTGTGTTTTAGGAATGTTACTGTTTTTATTTCTGATTTAACATGAACTTTGCATATGATAATACTATGAGCCTTCTATTCATTTTTTCCAAATATGATATTTATGAACTGTTAGCCTTTTAAAATCTTAAATATTATTATTGAAATTATTTTAGTAAAAATGCCAATTTGACTTGTTATTGCAGTTAATGTCAACGACTTACTCTTGGGCACCTTATTGGGTTTTCTAAAGAAAAAAAATAGTCTGCCTTAATATTACCCCCACATGCTACAGTTTTACAAAATCAAAATCTTTATCTGGTTTGGTTTAATCATAGTTATGAGGATAACTGTTTTAACAGAAACTTGGACGGTGGTCTCCAGAAGATTATAATTTAATGAACTATTTTTATGCTAAACTAAATTGTTACTATGGCATAATTTCATCTGGAATTTTGAGGTGGGAGAAGCAGCCCTTTAGAAAAGGTGTCTTCCTGCCCTTTCTGTTGCCATGAGAGAATACCACAGACTGGATAATTTATAAACAATATATGTTTGTGTGGCTCATACTTCTGAAGGCTGAGAAGTTAAAGAGCACTGCGTTGGCATCTGGTCAGAGCTTTTACGCTGTATCAGCCCATGATGGAAGGTGGAAGGGCAAGAGAGGACTACAGTCACGTTTATAACATCCACTCTGATAATTATTAACCCCTTCCCATGATAAGGCTCTTATTAAGCTCCTCTTAATAACACAGTTGCATTGGAGGTTATATTTCCAACACATGAATTTTGGGGCACACATTCAGATCATAGCAGAGGGTTCCTGTTTCTCCTTCCTATTGGTATTTCTAATTATTAAACAATAAACATAGTGAGGTTAGACAATTCAATACATATTTACAAAACAAAGGAACAATGATTCTCAACACAATGCTTTTACTTCCATTCTTGGTAATAGTGGTTTTAAAGGTTTTTTTTTTTTTTAATACAACAGAGTACTACTCAGCCATAAAGAAGGATAAACTTGAAACATTTATAGCTAAATGGATGAACCTTGAGACCATACTCTTTAAGTGAAATAAATCAGATTCACATGTGCAAATATTGCATTGTCTCTCTGGTGTGAGAAACTGAAAGTGTAAATAAGAACCAATGTAATAGATATTGTGAAATAGGAAGAAATTGTTCAAAAGGAAAGGGGAACTGGGAGAAGGGAAGAAGGAAGGGAAAAGAAAAAATGAGAAAAAAAAGATAAAATGTAAACAAAGCTTTGTAAATAAGGAGGGGAACAGGGATTGAAGGGAGTGTAGGGGAATAGGGAAAAAAGGAGGAACTAAGATATATCATGTACAGGAACAAGTTCCTCATGATGAATGTGATTACTATGTATATCTAAATTGTACTAATAAATTTAATAATAAAAAAGACCCATTAAAGTCCAGTATGACATTTTAGAGTTTACACTGATAAACTTGAAATACAAAAATTGCAATTTGTTTTTAACATGAAGTGGAAATGTTAAATTGTTCAATATGGTATAGTATTTTGATTATTGAATTAGGTGCTAGAAATAAATATATTCTGGCTTCTGCATCATCATTTTCTATTCAAATGCCATGGGTCAAGTCATATTTCTTGATTCCTTATGCTTGAAATTGTTTTATTGATATTATATAGTTTATTCTCAGGCTCTAATGTGATAAGTATGAGCACTTTGCTCACATTATTCTTCAAGTGCAAGAAAGCATTAACATAATTTTTATTTCAAAGATTTAGAAAGAATATTTTTTACTAAATATGATTCAATCTAAACATATAAATATATATCTACTATTGGTGATTCCTTATTAGAACTTTAAATGAATAAGGTTTAATTTGCCATTTTTTATATATGGTTGCCTTCCTCTGAATAATATCTTGATGATGAACTGATTTTCAAAATTTAAATAAGTCTCTCAATGGATATAGATGTTATTTTTATAATATTTTATGCAAGAATGACTATGATGCATAAGATATTCCTATTTTATATGGTATCTTATAAGGGTAATAGCTAATATTATGGTGTCTTTACTAGAAATGAGGAACTATGTTATAGAACAGTAGATATTATTAGTATCCCATTTTTTTTCAAATGAAAAAACTAAGGTTTAAAAAGAATAATAAATTTCTTCAAGTCTAACAACTAATACATGATAAAACTAGGTCTCAGAAATTATTATACCTGACATTCAAGCTCAAACTCTGGACCAAAATTTGAATACTGCCTCTTACATTATTCACATTTGCCTTATTCTTACCTTACACTTACCTCATTATATATAACATATATATAATAGATATATGTATTATATAATTATTCCTATGTAACAGTGGTTGTAAACTACCTGGTATCCTTTTAATTTATGTTTCACAATCATATTTGTAGTAATTGATAACTGTAGTGGCATTATTTTCTCAATTAAATCTAGAGATGTAGATCAAGTGGAAATTTTCCTCAAAGAGCACTGGTTTAGTAGAGGAAGTAATAATAAACATGTATTTTATTATTTTTGAATATCTAGGCATTTTTATATTTATAATCCTCACAAAAGTCATAGATATTAAAATCCTCATTTTTTATGTAAGCGACTGAGAAGGAGAGAACCTCGACTGAGGACCACCCACTTGTTAAGTGCAGAGGTGGAATCAGACTGGCCCAACAGATTCCCAAGCCCATCATTTTCTCACCAACAGTACAAGGCACGCCAAAATGGAACATGGGTGATCTTTCTGTTTGAGTTGGTCATCTTTGGATTCCATTGACTTTAAAATTTTGTTGACTGAGGTAGAAACATTAAGGACTTTATGTACAAAACTGTATTTCCCTGAAAATAAGACCAGATCTTATATTAAATGCTCCAAAAAATGCAATAAGGCTCATTTTTAAAGGATATCTTATTTTTTCATGTACAACAATCTACATTTACATTTATTTAAATAAAGTCATATCATGTTCTGAAACATCATTATAACTCTCTGAACTCTGAATTCTGGCCCGAATTTCTTACGACTCCATTTTCTGTGGAATCATTGGCCCCAATCTCTCATGTACTGAAAAAGAGCTCTCCTTAGATGAGCACTTCTTTGTCCATGTAGGCTACCTGCAGTGGATTGGCAACACAGCTGTCAGTGATTTTATACCATGAAGTCTTTATCCAAGTCAAGACCCCTTGCAGGCTAGTCCTCACCAAGTTTCCATTAAATCGTGTTAATTGGAGATTTAGGAGACAGGAGTGGCAACAAAATTGATGACAGTTAAGAATGATGGTCCACACAAAAGTAACAAAACATTGCAGCACCAAAATTCAGAAAATGTTTCTCTATTTTACCCAAGTGCACTACATATGTCCATTACAAAACACAATATACTGAACTATGAAGATTCATATGACACAATCACGTCTGTTCCTTTTGAAGTGTGCACATTATCTGTGCCTTGTGTCTGTACTCCAGTTGGTCATTCAACAGTAAGTATGGATTCATCTGTTTTCATAAAATTAAATACTTAATGATACTTAATGATAATTTACATTATCATTTATTTTAACTATTAATGTCAGTAATATGTAATTATATGTTAATATTATTATTTTATAGTTCATCATCTCCATTGTGTGTTGCAATGGACGTACTAAATGCATTTGCCTGGCTGGCAATCTTAACTGGGGCTCATTTTGGGGATAGGGCTTATATTACAAGCATCCTGAAAAAAGTCGTGCTATGGCTTATTATCTGGTTAGGTCCTATTTTGGGGGAAATAAGGTATTCACGATTAATTAACAAATTGAGGGAAGAACTGTGGTAGTCGTTCTTAAAGTAATGTATTTTGGTTCCATAACCAGGGACTTCTGAGAGGATAAATATTCTAAACCATTCTAGTGGAATTGTAATTGACATATAAACCACTTACTAAAATTTTGATGTTATTCCAAGTTGTGTTGGTATAATTTGGGGTATTTCTGTCAACTACGATTTGGGTAGTAAACACTGACACTGACATTAGAGTTAGGAAAATTGTAAGATGTTAATTTTTGTTTGAAAAAAAAAATCTAAATGCAGAGGGTTGAGTTGGAGAAAGAGTGCTATGCTCTTTTTGTTCATTATTAAGTAAGCCAAATCATGCAAGTCTCAAAAAAGATGTTTAGGTCATTGCCTAAGAATGAGCAGATTTTGTTTTTAGAAGCAGAGGATAATATAGTAAGTCTGTCATAGAAAGAAACTCAAGTCTTCATGTCCATTCATGTATTTGGGTTTTCTAATTAAAAACTGAAACAAACAAAAATTGTTCTTGAATTAAGAAAAAAACTCAAGAAAATGTAGCATTAAAATATTGATTTAGCAGCATTTTTTTAAACAAAAAATTGTGTTTCTTAAGTGTATCAAAGCTTTACATAGCGTTCTTGAGGGAATTTTACTCGTGTATGCAATGAAAACGTTTCTCAAATTAAATGGTGGTAGGAATATTCTTTCAAATACTTGAAGCTAATGTTACTTTCATGGGACAGTTTTCTGAGAAATTAAGTATAAATAACTATACTCACATGAGTTGAGAATGCTTAGATCATTAATGAAATCACTATATTACATTTTAACATGGTATTTGCATAAAAGATTTTTTAAGTTTAAAAAAACTAAGCAAACATAGCTACTGTTATAAGTCTATAAAAGGAGCCAGCCATTGCTAGGTGCAGTGGAAGATTTATAAAGATATGCTTTTGAATATTAGTTTTAAATACTCATATGGTTCACAATTTTAAAGGTACAAAAAGGTATATAGTGAAAATTCTATGAAAAATATTGCTTCACTTATGTTCCCATCCCCAGAGGCAACAAATACTCCCTGTTGCTTGTGTGTCCTTTCACACATATTTCACACAGATAAAGCAAAGCAGGGCTTATTCTCCCCTGCACCCCTACCATGCAGCCCCTTCCTTACATACATGGTAGTGCATCCTACACATCATTTTGAATCTTGTTTTTTCACACATGTATCTTGGGGGTTATTCCAAAGTCCAAGTAATGAGTTTACACATTTTTTAAGGACCAAAAACTACTTCTTTTTGTAGATATTTTGTAATGTATTTAGCCAGTCACCCCTTGTGGATGAATGTTGTTTCTACTTTGCTATTATAAACAGTAGTTCAGTGAGTGACATTTCATATAGGTCTTTTCATCTATAAATAATCGTATGTTTAAGAGAAATTCCTTGAGGTTGTTGGATTAAAAGCATGTTATTCTGTAATATTGATAGATACTGTCTGATTGCCTTCTATGTGGGTTATACCAATTTACACTTTGACTGGAGTGTATGAAAACATCTGCCTTCCCTCTGCCTGGCCAAACTGTATTATTAATCTTTTGTACTTTTGCCCGTCTCCTAGGTAAAGAATGGTATATTAGTGTAGTTTTAATTTTCATCACTCTTTTTCTCTTATTCATGTGTTTGAGTTATTTCTGTTTTATTTTCTGCCAAGTGTCTGTTCATATTATTTGCCTATTTTTCTATTGGATTGTTTATTATCAAAAGTAGGTATTCTTTACTGTTTATTGGTTTGTGATATGAGTTGCAAATATTTTTTTTAGCATGTGATTTATCTTTTGCCATTGCTTATTATGTTTTTACTATAAAGATTGTTTAAAATTCTTTTTTGGGTTGTAGAATTTATCAGTCTTCTGATTTATAGCTTCTGTGTCATATCTAAATGGGTTTTCATGCACTAAGTTTTTAAAGGCATTTCTTCTTGGTTACTTCTAATACTTTTATGCTTTCACTTTTACAATAAAATTTTTGATCTATTTGGAATTTATTCTGATGTAGAATATGAGGCATAGCTCTAATTTTTTTTCTTGATGTCTCCCCAATGGCATTTATTGAATAATCCATTTTTTCAGTTTTTTGTGATGCTGCTTTGCTACCTTTCTTATATTAATAATTATGCTATACACCCTATGAATCGAACATTGTGGTAGGTACTTTGGGAATGTTAAAAGTGTAATATAGTTTGTGCAGTCAGAAGTTGCCTTCTAGTTGTAGTGACAAAACCAGTATTCATACAGAAAATAGTGGGTTGATTATAAGACTTCTCAGTTATAGAAGGTTTTATGGAGGGGTGAGCATTAGTTTTTTCCTGAGAATTGTTTACAAAATAAAATATTTAAAATACATAAAAAAGGGGCCGGTGAGATGGCTCAGCGGTGTAAGCGCCTGCCTGGCAAGCACGAGGGCCCGAGTTCGACTCCCGGAACCCACATACGAGAAAAAGGGCCGGTGATATCGCTCAGCGGCACGGGCGCCTGCTGGCGCGCGAGGTCCTGAGGTTGACCCCCCGGTACCCACAAAAAAAATAAAAATAAAATAAAAATAAAAAAATAAAATACATAAAAAAGAAATAGGAGAAAAAAGTTCTTTTCAAACTCATCAAACTGATAGGACTAGAGGGCTGATGAATGTTGATTAACAAATGTTCAACACGGACCCATTTCCTGTAAGGGAAATTTACTTTTAGAAACATATCTATGATATCTAAGGAGAGAAATATTGTTAATAAGATGCTATTATTTCTTAAATTCATCTTTTTTAGTTTAAATGAGGAAATAAAGATATATGTAGAAAATGGCTTCAACCTCAGTAGTCACTATCAGGACAAACATTTTTTAATTTGACTTTGAATTATTTGGGTGTATATTGTGTCCCATTATATTTTCTTGTCTGTTTAATATTGAAACTCTTGTATGCAATTACTATACTGGACTATATTACTCTAACTGTAAAAAAATTTTTTTTTTTTTTTTGTGGGTACCGGGGGTCGAACTCAGGACCTAGCACTTGCCAGGCAGGCGCTTATGCCGCTGAGCTATCTCACCGGCCCCTAACTCTAAATTTTTTAACAATGAAATACAGTAAAATCTTGGTTTGTAAGCATAATTCATTCTGGAGATATGCTTGTAATCCAAAGCACTTGTATATCAAAGTGAATTTCCCCATAAGAAATAATGGAAACTCAGATGATTTGTTCCACAACCCAAAAATATTCATATAAAAATGATTACAATATTGTAATATAATCCAAAATAATAAAAAATACAAAATATAAAGAATAATAAAATTAACTTGCACTTACCTTTAAAAACCATGACTGGTGTGGAGGAGCCAAGAGAGAGGAGGGTTATTGTGTAGGATGACTTTCACTATCACTAATGCTATCTCTTGGCTCAATGGAATTTTTTCTAATTATGCAACTTTAATGAAGAACCTATCCAATGATACTTTTGCCTCTTTTTGAGGATTTTGCAGAAATGATTGCATTGTTGTTGAACAGGTTCATCCCTCACACTGCTATAGCCTTATTCAGGCTGTGCTTTTCTACAAAATGTTGCACTGTTTCCCACATTTGACACATTTACCTAATCTCATTTCAAGTGCGGGATTCCTCTGCCTTTTTCTCCTTCTCCCCTGCAGAAAGGAAATCTCTGAGATTTCCTCCATAACCTCTTGGCTTCATGTATTACTCGTATTGCAAGACATTGCTCATCTTGCAGAACACTCACAGAACAAATTACTTGCAATCCAAGGTTTTACTGTATTTAGAAACACGCAGGATGATACAAGTATATACATTCTTTTTTGTCGTTTTAAAATTTTAATCTTTTAAAAAAATTAAAAAATCTGTGTATGTTTATCTTGATTCCTTTTATTAGCCTAAAAATTAATCTGTAAGTGCTTTTGGAATCATGTACAAGTCTTCTTTTTCAAATGTAAATCAGATGTTATGGTTTATATATAGAATGCCCACCAGAGCCTCATGCACTTATAGGTGTGGCTTTGGAAGGTGATTGGATTATGGAGGGATCTAGCTGACTTCCTGCTTGAAGGAGGGATCTGGGCGGAAGAGGTGGGTCACTAGGGGCATGGCCTGAGTCTCTCTCTTCCCTGCTCCTCCCTCGATCTCTCTGCTTCCCTCTGAGGTACCAGGAGCTTTTTATCTTTGGCTGTGTCCATCTGACATGCTTCCCTGTTGGAGCCAGCCTACTGTGGACTGAAATCTCTAGAAAAATAAGCCAAATAAACTTTTAACTTGTGGGTGTCAGGTATTTTGTCCCAGCAATGAGAAAAGTAACTGAGACATCTGGTTAAGATTTTTTTCTTCTTATAAATCTTCAGTGGTCCCCCCATTCCTTTCCTGGCATACAAGATTCATCATCCGGCTACTCACTCCATTATGCATACTATCTTCCAACAGACCCTAACCCCTGTAGTTCCCAACTGTTACATGTTAGTTCATAGCCATGCCTTTGATCTGATTCTTCCAGCCTGTTGTGTAAGTGTGCAATGCATTAAGGTTTTTTTTTTTAATTTTTACTGTACTTATTTGCAGTATATTATGATTATATTCATTGTGAGGGTTAGTACATGTACATACAGTAACACATCTTAATTCTTTTTATATCCCCTTTACCCACCCCATCCCCAATCTCTTGATCCTTTTCCCTTTTGCAAAAGATCTATCTCCCTGTACTCAATGGAGTTTTGTTCTGATTGTTGATGAATGATTAAGGAACAAATGAGTGGGCTTCTCTTTTATAGAATGTTCTAAATGTTTTTGCCTATTTGCTTTAGATTAACTAAGCCTTATTATTCCTATCAGGTTTTCGTTCCTTTGAAGTCTTTTCTGACCATACCTAAGCAGATTTAGGAACCTTTTTTTTCTCTGCTTGCCTCTGTTACACTGAGTCATGTATGTACATCTATTGTAATATTTCTTATACTGTAATTGTAATTGTTCACGTGCATATACTTTTTTACTTCTAAAATTTAAGAATTGGGATTTTTTGGGGGGCTGTGACCATACAGCTAGCAAAACCTCTGTTGTAGAAACTTATAAAGTATATACAGTATATTAAGGAAATAGGAAAGCTGCAAAACACCTGTGGAGTGCACCTCTGCAAATAAAAGGAGGCAGAAAAAGGTTTTTGACATCATTCCTGCACTATGTTGGGCCAGTGCTGGAGAGGATGGTCTGCACACTTCTGAGGATTACACAGTGGACTCCATTTTGCCACAACAAGGTTTGGTCCTCTTTGGTTAGTTTTTTTTCCCAAAATATGGCCAGGCTCAGGTGAACAATGTGGTAGTGCTGGAAAACCTTTTACCTTTCTATATCCCTTCTGTTAGAGATCATCATCCAGTGTGTAGAAGACCTGTCTGAAAACTTGGAATGGAAAACTATGTGGGCTTTGCAGATAGTGAAGAATATGGCCAAGTTTTAGACTTTTAGTAGCTTCTGCTCCTATAGGAACGCATATGTTTATATTTCATCCTAACTCACTGTAGTAGTCACCTCTCTGTTACTGGGACACAATACCTTGAAACTGCAACTTAATGGAGGAGAGGTTTATTTTGGCTCATGGTTTTCGCTGGCTTCACAGCAGAAAGGGCCTGGCAGAAGGGCATCGTGGAGGAAAGCTGCTCAACCCATGGCAGCCAAGAAGCAGAGAGGGAAGACCAAAAGCAAAAGATACACTCTCTAAAGGCACGCTACCAGTGACTGACCTCCTCCAACAGGGCCCCAACTCTTAACAGCACGTTCAGCTAGGAACTCATGAATCGATTAATCCACTGGCAAGTGTAGTGCCTCTATGATCCAATCACCTTTTGAAAGCCTCACCTCTAAACACGTGAGACATTTAGGATTCATTTTACATTTAACTCATAACAAGACTTATTCCAGAGGCAGATGCAGTAGCTTTATAAATTGTACTAATTGCACCTATGGAGGTTGAGGATTTAGTAGAGTTAGTTATTATGTAAATAATAAATACACTGAGACAGAATTAGGGGGGAATCTGCCCATAAAACAAGACTTTTCTATGCTTCAGGGGAATATTTTGGCATCCAATCCGAGGGTAACATTAGTTGGGAAGATGACATAAAAACTGGAAGATGCAGAGAACACTAATCCAAATCTAGTTATTTCTTTAAACAGATGCATTATCTTCAGCATCAACACGATGGTCCACATCAGAAAACCACTGTCATGTTAGAATCCAACAGTGATAATGTCACCACCTGACATCCCCTTATTACAAATTAAGCAGTTAAAACCACAAAACTATTTCCCTGAAATTTCATGAATACATAGCCAAGACACAATCTGAAGAATTTGTTTAAAAACATCCTGCAGAAAGTTTATAAGAAAATCACTATTTGAGCAAATTGTGGACTATAAATATAATATATATATATATATTTTTTTTTATGTGGGTACTGGTAGTCGACCTCAGGACCTCATGCCAGTAGGCGATTATGCCGCCGAGATGTCTCACTGGCCCAAATATAATAATTTTATGTAGTTTTTTCTGTAATGTGTTATTTGTTCTGAAACTAATCTGATTAAAGCATATATATGATTTTTTCTCCTTCATATGTAATAAATGCATTTATTAAAAAGTACTTTATCTAGATCAGATTATGAAGATATCTTAGCCTCTTGGACAATCGTCTTTGGACCACCTGGTCTTTGAAAGAACAAAGTTCATTTCAACTCACTGTTTTTTTCCTGGAAGATATAAAATGTGGTTTTAATTTAAGGGGAAAATTTCCATTCATTAATGAAAAAGACGTTCTAAAAACGGAGTTTGAAATCAATTATATGCTACAAAGAACTTTAAAATTCTGTTTTTCCAGGGCACCCTAAAGCACTTTCTGGGTACTATTAGTCCACTTTCTGGCTACTATTAGCATTTGGTATGGTTTATAAGACAGTAACAAATATAGCTAATTGTTCATAAGGTTCTCTAGCTATTCTTTTTGTTTTTATACAATTTATGACATGAGCACATGAATTATAAATCATTGCTGTCCAGTGATTGCAACACAGTAAAAGCAAATATAAAATCCCTAAGTTAAATAATAGGAAATTATAATGGCTCAAATCTGCTCATTAGATTTATAAAAATACTATGAACTTTAAAAATTGTTTTGAGAGATTATCTGTTGTTGGCATGTATTTATGTAAGAACAATGGATTTGGAAAGTTATACTTGAATTTAATATAATAGATAAGTTGTCATTTTGGAAATATGTATATCTTTACATCTATACTCCTCTTCCTCATATCTTTGGTATATTTGTGGCTGAAATATTCTAGGTAGGTTTTCCAGATAACAAATTTTTGAAAAGCAGTCTTGGAAAGGAATTCATTAACTAAATGGGCCAAAAGGTTATTTTTCTTTGATCAGAGCTGGGTACACTGGGTACACAGTTTCTTATGTTCCACTAAATTAAGTGTAGAATATTTTCACTTAACTCTTAATACTTAGCAAGACAGTCATATGATGTAGGTTATTCAATGCCTTCATATCTAAAAGTTTTATACTATACTTTTTAAAGCTTTTATTTTGAGGAAGGAAAGGACATTTGTCTAAAATCTACTGATTTTAAGTTGTATATATTTCTTGTCATTCTAAAAATGTGAATTTGTGAAGTAAAGTTCTAATGTTAGACTTTGAAATTTAATTCACTAGATAATTAGAATATTTTCCATTAACTAGTTCATAGATTTTAAAAGTTAAATACTTCTGACTGTTAAGCTATATGAAGAAAATCTCCTTTTTTGCTTAACTTAAAAGAAAATGTTAAAATAAAATAAAAGTAATACTTTCCACCAAAGATCACAGTGATTAATACAGCAAAGACAAGATATAAACTTCTTAGAAATTAAATACATACAGCCTAACTCAACAACAAAAAAAAAGATATATATGTATTAGTCACTTCCTTGTTGCTAGAACAAAATACTTGACACGCACAACTTAAAGGGAGAGAGATTTATTTTTCGTTCATAGTTTTTGAAGATTCAGTCCATAGTTGGCTGCCTCCATGGCCGAATCACATGGTAGAAGGGCCTAGGGGAGGAAAGCTCATATTATGGGAACCAGAAGTAGAGAAAGAAGGGAGCAGGGTTAAGGGGCAAGAATATACCCTTCTGGGTACCTTCCACGTACTTTATGACAAAAACAAAAACAAAAACCCAGATATAATCAATCACAAAATAAATTCTCAATTATTAGAAAGTGTTTTCTAAACTATATAAACAATTTTGATTTTCTTCATTTTTAAATTAATGAGGGACTCCCTGTGCTAATTTTTTTATTGTTCTAAACTTTCATTTAAAACTTTGTTCTGTATTTTTCCTGCTTATTTTTCTTTTTTCCTACAAGAACATATGCTACTAGAGGCAGAAGACATGCTCAGTCTTTTGGATACTTGCAGTGTTGGATAATTACTGAGTGGAGTAATTGTGGGCTACTCTGTAAACTCTGCTTAGTTGTTTTCATTGCAACAAAAGTCAAGAAACAAAGAGAAAAAAGGCAAATCAACAAAACATTAATAGTGATCTTAACATCTCTATTAATGAAGGTAGAGGAAGAAGGATGTTGGTATTTTCTAAAATCTGTTTTATTACAATGCTTTCCAAATCATCTCTTTTATTATTTGAAAGCTGTTGTTCATGTTATCATGATTATAATGGCATTTCATTTGTAGCTGATAAAACTATATAATTTAAAAGCTTCAAGGTGTCCTTTAAAAGAAAATAAATTTGATATGGAAAAACACAAGAGCTGGGCCTGGCGGTGCACACCTATAATCCCAGCACTTGGGAGGCTGAGGCAAAAGGATTGCTTCCAGTCTGAGGCCAGCCTGGGCTATTAGTGAGTTCAAGGTCACCCTGAACTACATAGCGAAACCCTATCTCAGAAAAACCAAACCAAACAAATAAACAAACAGACAAAAACCCCACTTAGAACCACACTTATGTTATGGAACGAATGTTTGTATTCCTACAAAATTCAAATATTGAAGCTCTATCCTCTAAGGTGATGGCGTTGGGAGGTGAGGTTTTGAGAGGTAACTAAAGTTAGATGAGGTCTTGAGGGCAGAGACCTCAGGTGTCTTTTTAAGAGCCCCAAGAGAACTTCTTTCCTGCAACTCTCTGCCATGTGAAGATACACTGAAAAATTAGCAATCTGTATCCCAGAAGAGAGTTTTCACCAGAACCTGACCATGCTAGCAACTGATTTTGGATTTCCAACCTCCAGAAGTGTGCAAAATAAATTTTTGGTTTTTATAAGCCACTCAGTCTGTTTACTACAGCAGTTCAAACTGATAGGGACAACTTCTGTTAAAAACCTTTTGGTTGGTGAGATAGCTCAGCGGCATAAGCGCCTGCCTGGCAAGCGCGAGGTCCTGAGTTCGACTCCCGGTACCCACATACGAAAATAGGGCCTGAGTTCGACCCCCAGTACCCACAAAAAACAAAACAACAACAACAAAAACCTTCACTTTCTTGAAGAAAAAAAAAGCACGAAGTGAATGATTTAACATCCTAATGGGGTTAAGATCTGAGTGCGGCTAAGTGCATAAATAGGTAACCAATGCTCTTTTGGGAAGATCTGATAGAAAATTAATTTTCCGATATAACTGAAAGAAATATTATTACATTATAGCATTTTTGATATTCTGAAATTATTTGCAATGTTTATAATATCTCATATTTTATAGAGCTTTATTATGTTTATCAAATTAAAAATTGCCTCTAAGATTATTCATTCTGTTTCCTAAACTTTATCACTGATTATAGATACAAGGCACTTCTATCACTTATTTTAAAGACTGTTTATTAACTTGTCTTTAGGCTAGCTCAGATTGCACATTGCTAAGAAATTAAGTGCTTTGGACAATCAGTAATTTGCATAATTATTATTTTAGAGATAATTCTGTAGGGAATAGCCTGCATCTATGAATATTTATAAACTGTCTGATTTATGAGCATAGAAACAATGAGTATAAGGTATTGTTATCTAGTTGTTTCAAAGATAATAATATGTTCATAGAGAACCAATGTAATATCTTTGGTATGGCTCAAATGACTTCATCACTAATTATATAATAGAAAAGAAAAGGAAATTTTTCATCATTTAGATTATTCTTTTGCTTTCGGAACATAGTCCCTGAAATACTCAGAATAATATTTTGTGTTTGAAACTATCTATGTGTGCTGAAACATACGTAACATGTATGAATGATATATGAGGGGTGACTGAAAAATACAGCGAATGCTTAAATTTAAAAAATTACAATAAAAGACACATTGCCATTTTTCTCCAAATACTCCCCCAATCCTGTTTGAACACACTTACCCAATCATTCTTGCCACTTTCTGGAGCAGTTCTGGAGGTCATTTTTTCATGAGTATCTTTAGTTACACCATCATGGCTGCCTTGATGTCCCGAATCAATTCAAAATGTTTACCTTTCATGGTTGTTTTGAATTGGAGAAAGAGCCAGAAGCCATATGGTGCCACAGATGGTGAATAAAGTGGATAATGATACACCTTAATGTTTTTACAAGCCTGCTTTTCCACTGGATGGCACTCTATGGCAGGGTTCACCTTATTTTTTAAATCACACCTCATAAAGACACAAAAGAGGACTTCCAGAACTGCTTCAGAAAGTGACAAGAATAATGGGTTAAGTTTTTGAAGGAAGGGAGTTATTTTGAGGGTGATTAATGGTGATGCATTATTTAATTTTTTTTTTACAAAAATTAAAACATTCATCATATATGTTGATCATGCCTTGAATGTCACATATTTTTATGATGAGAGTTAATCTAGATCATGATCTTAAAAACTTAATGTAATCTGGACCACCATTTATTTTTGTGAACAAGGTTTTATAGAACCATAACAATGTGCAATTTATTTGCCCGTTAACTTGTGGTTACTTTCATGCTACTACAGCAGAGTTGAGCATGGCATTCAAAGCCATGTTCTTTATGGAGAAAGTCTGTGACTCATATTAACCATATAAATAGGGTAATGAATAGGACAATGAATAAATAAATGTTGATATAGTCATTCAGTATGTCACTATTCAGAAATATAAAGGAGCAAATTACTGAAACACGTAACAACAGGATGAATAAAATTTTATACTGGATTAAGGAAAGCAGACATAACATACCACACACAATCACATGTCTCAATTTATATAAAGCTCAAGAAAAGGCAAAACTTGAAAGCTGGAAGCAATCTAAGTATCCATCTACTGACAAAGAAAGAAAATGTGGCTTTCATACAATGGAGTATTATTCAGTTTAAAAATAAAAGAAGAATAAATATTTGACACAATTTATCCAACTGATACAACATGTAAAATGTTATGCTAAGTGAAAGGAATTAGGCATAAAAGACCACTAATTGTCTCATTCTGTATATACATAAAATTTCCGAAGAAGGCAGATCTATAATGACAGAAACCAGATTAATGGCTGCTGGGGCTGGAAACAGGAATGGAGGCTGACCACTGATGGATGTGTTAGTGAAATGTGAACTAGATCATGGTAATATTTTCAGAACTCTATAAAGATACAAAAAATCATTTAATTATATATGAGCAGTGGATAAGCCATATGATCTAAATATAAACAAAGCTAATATATGATGTTAAAAATCAGAACATGGCTATCTCTAAGTGAGGGGGTAAGTCTTTTTTTGGGGAGTACTGGGAATCGAGCTCAAGACCTCATGCTTGCCAGAGTGGGTAAGTCTTGAAGGGCAAGGAGAAGTAGGAAGTTTTTTAGGATGATGGAAATAATTCTGTATCATGATTGGGCTACTGTTATACATGTATGTTTGTAAATGTCAAATTTTATGGATTTTGCATCTGTGTATTTTTATATATAAATTATATCTCAAAAGAAAAAGACACTACAAATTTGGACATTGTTGGCTTGGAAGAAATAGTGAGAATTGCCATATTAAATTTTGTATAATTTTGAAGGATGAAGGAAATAGTTATGAGGAAGGTGGTGATTATATTGATTTTTATCTTATGTGAAGTAATTTCTGCAACAGAAAAACATGCAGGAGCTTTAGAAGAGAGAAGTCCACACCACACACGGCCTGCTCCTACAGAGCTGGACCCTGCTGTGATCGGCTCTATTGCATACCTGTGAGTGAGGAGGCTTGGCGATTCAGACTGCCCACTGAGACTGCTTCCCTGCTGCGTGCTGTGCTCTGGGCATGGCTAACTGGAGGGCTTTGCCTTTGTCTTAAGGTCAGACCCCCTCAGTTAATTGAGGAGGGGAGAGTGCAGTGTAACTAGTTCAGCACCCAGTTTTCTTCTAATGTCCCTTTTTTCCCTGCTCCTGTCCCTGTTTAGCAAATCCTGCAGCTGCTTGTTTCCCTCATTAGTGTGAAGCACTGCTGGAGCCCTCTGGCTAGGGTGCCACTGTCCAGCTCTCTGCCCTTGGTGTTTCCTTGTTCACTCTTCAACCCATAAACTTCATGGAATCTCAGGGTCTGCTACTCAGCAGCTCTGTAGCAGTGAGTGGCAGAGGTTCCTGTGTGGAGTGCCTGATGGTGGGTGGTGGGTTGTGAGCAGAATGTCCCAAGGGCATAAGACTCCCAGTGTTTGGGGGGAAGAATGGATGAGTGCTTATACTTGGGCCAGTCTGGCCTCTTAATTCTCCAAGGTCTTGCTTTTCACAGACACTGCCTGCTCACATAGCCTGAGATATGTTTTTTATCAATGCTCAGATCTGTGCCTATACCAGAATTGTACGCTTGTTCTCAGCTTTCCCAAGGGCCTGATGGTGCTCTCTCAGACACTGTTCACTGGCTTTCAGTTTCTCTGATGCCTTTGTTTGAGACTATCTGATTGGCTGTGTTCCTTTTCCCAGTGTGTAGGGTAGAAAGGTTAGGGACCTATTCTAGAGGCTTGGCTGCAACTGACATGTAGACTCCTTTTCTCGGAGCATCAGGTCCTGTCCTAAGATGATGTGTGTGTGGGAGCTGGGAAGCAGGGGGTACTGTAGTTCAGGAGTGACCTAGTTTCCCTTTCTAAACCCCCTGATACTGGATTCACTTCTGGTGGGTTTCTTCTTCTTCCGTTTGCCTTCCCTCATCTGGCTTTCCTTGCCACCTGTTTCTGTGGAGCTGTAGTATTTTGGTGCACGTTTTGATGCCTCCATGTCCTACTAGCACTTTCAGGCTTGTTGTGGAAAGCAACTCACATGCAGTGATTGCCCCGTCTCCTCTGGATTTTATAAGACCTACTTCTGGAGCCCATCCTTCCTTTAATCTCTCAGATCTTGGACTTTGCTAGCTCTGACTTTCCTTCTTTTTTATTAATTTCAGTCACAATTCTTGATATAATGTCAAGAAAATATGAATACAATTTTAAACTTGGCTTGTTAACTATTTCTTTGGAAGTTTCTGCTTCCTTAAAAAGATCTAGCAATTGTTTCCGGTTATAATCATGTATTTGATTTTTTGATCAAGTGTTGTGTATATGTGTATATGTGCACATGTGTGTGTTTATGTGTTTGTGCTAGATCATCTTACTGCATTTTCTGCTGCTGTAGCACAAATCATATTCTAGTGTTCCAGGCACAAAATTCAGAATATCTTTTTTTTTTTTTTTTTTTTTTTTGTGGGTACCGGGAGGTCGACCTCAGGACCTCACGCGCCAGCAGGCGCCCGTGCCGCTTAGCGATATCACCGGCCCCTTTTTCGTATGTGGGTTCTGGGAGTCGAACTCGGGCCCTTGCGCTTGCTGGGCAGGCGCTTAAGCCGCTGAGCCATCTCACCGGCCCCAGAATATCTTTTTAACTTGGAAATATTGCATTTTTTACTCCATTAGTCCATAAATATGATACATCTTTTATCTGCTTCCATAACCCATTCTCACATTTTCATTCCTTATTTAACTTTATTTTTAGATAAACCTATACTCAAAATTAGTGACAATAATTCAGTTTTAGTAACATACCATGTTCCCTTACCTCTTGAGAAACAAGATTAAGAGGAAAAACATGAGCTGGGGTAATGAACTCCAAACCATGTATTTAACAAAAAGACTGAGTTCCATACCAAAGTTTAATCTATTTGAAAAAAATCTTTCCTGCCTCCCAAAATGAATTCTTAACTCCTCCAGGACTAGATTTCTGCTCACTTCACATGACATTGAGCCTTCCTCACCTCAAACTGTGTCTTTATCCATTCTATCTCATATTCTTCTCATATACCATCTTGCTGTATAAGCCTAGTGTCCACCATGGATTTAGAGTTGAAGAGATACATGCTCAATATTTTTTTTTTTTTTTTTTTTTTGGTGGGTACCAGGGGGTCGACCTCAGGACCTTGCGCGCCAGCAGGCGCCCGTGCCACTGAGCGATATCACCAGCCCCTTTTTTTTGTATGTGGGTTCCGGGAGTCGAACTCGGGCCCTCGCGCTTGCCGGGCAGGCGCTTAAGCCGCTGAGCCATCTCACCGGCCCCATGCTCAATATTTTTGATATTTGATATTTTTTATAGTAATCTTGATATTTTTGTAGTAATCTTTATTCCCAATTACCTATTTACTATTGAGTTATCATCATATTAGAGCTTGTCCAGTGAAGGAAAATTACCTTCAAACTGAGACACATGCAACTCTACAGCCTACTACTGTGGTACAGTCTGCCAAGCACATAAACTTAGGAGAAATTCTTTAGGCAGAGATTCTCTACACATTATTACTAGTTGGAACCTGGATCTCAAAGTTGATGAAACTGATTGGATTACATGTAATCCATCAGAATTGTATTTTCCTTTCAATTTGAACAGACTTAGTCACTCTATTCTCTTAGGCGTATTTGTTGATCTGATTCCTTGGTTCTTATCATTAATTTTTTAAAAAGTTTACAAAATGGAATCCAAGAGTAATGTTCTTTTAGTCAGAAAAAGAGTTGACCTGAGCCCTCTCTTCTATGTCTTCTTTGTGGAGTTCATCCAAATTATTATACTCAGTATCTTTTAAGGGATGGAGAGAAGTAAGATCAATGAGTATATGGAATTAAATAGGTTGCAGTGGGGAAATAATAAAATTAGTTTTCAATATTAACATCTTCCTAAAATTCCAGTAAGTATTTTAAAATTGGAACCTGGTACTAGAAGCTGGGAGAGAAGTGAGGACTACACAAAGATATAGAAGTCATCTGCATAAAATATTTAGGGCTTGAGTAGGTGGACCACTGTGTAGTAAAAGAGAATTAGTATATATCTGAGAACAGAATACCTAGATTTAGTTTCAGCTGTCATATTTTGTTCTGTGCAAATGATCTAATATCTGTGATCCTCGGTTTTGTAATTTCTCAAAGAGTTTGCCTTAGGTTATCTTTAAATTTCCTTCTGGTTTCAAAATTCTATTATGAGAAATTATTAAAGGGGAAAGTACAGATATAAAATATAGAGAACGTATAAGTACCCAGTTGAATTGAAACTTAAGGCAAATTTCAAAGTTGGAAGCAAGTTAAGAATGTGCATGTTTGGGGCTGGTGAGATGGCTCAGCGGCTTAAGCGCCTGCCCGGGAAGCGCGAGGGCCCGAGTTCGACTCCCGGAACCCACATACGAAAAAGGGGCCGGTGATATCGCTCAGCGGCACGGGCGCCTGCTGGCGCGCGAGGTCCTGAGGTCGACCCCCCAGTACCCACAAAAAAAAAAAAAAAAGAATGTGCATGTTTGAATAAGATTATTTGCTTCTTTTTCTTCCATTCCTCAGATTGGGAATCTTTGTTTATTATATTTTTTTGAAAATTTTATTTTTCAGTAGTACATGTTTACAATACATAATGATTATTTTCTTCATGGGGAATTGGTACATGTACATAAAAACATTCTAGTTATGTTTTTTATCCCTTTCCCCTACTTTTCCTCCTCACAAACTGTTTACTGATTGACACATAAACTTTTTTCTTCCTTCCTTGATGAATATTAGGGTTCAATTGTTATTAAAATTTTATCTTCATATTAAAATTGGACCCATATCTTTCACCATGCACTAAACTAAATTTGAAATTCATCAAAGATCTAAATATTAAAATAGAAACATTAACTCTGCTGGAAGATAGAATAGGTAAAACTCTTGAAGACATTGGTGTAGGCAAAGACTTTATGAATAAAACCCAGATTGTATAGGAAGTATCACAAAGAATCAACAACTGGGATCTCATCTTACTAAAAAGCTTTTGCACAGCAAGAAAAACCACCAACAGAGTAAAGACACAACCCACGATGTGGGAAAAAATGTTTTCCAGCTGTTCCTCAAAGGATTACTATCGAGAACATATAAAGAACTCAAAAAAAAAAAATAAATCAGACCTCCCAAATTTAAAGACCCAATCCAAAAATGGGCATGCAAGATGAATTCACACTTCTCAGATTAAGAAATACAAATGGCAAATAAATATATGAAAAAATGTTTAACAGCAATGGTCATTCGAGAGATGCAAATTAAAACAACACTGAGATTCCATCTCAGCCAGGAAAGAATGGCTATTATCAAGAAATCAACCAATAACAAATGCTGGCAGGGATGTGGGGAAAAAGGAACAATTCTCCACTGTTTGTGGGAGTGTAGACTGGTGCAACCACTGTGGAAATCAGTGTGGAGATTCCTCAAAAAACTAGGGTTGGAGGTTCCATTTGACCCAGCTGTTCCCCTTCTCGGTAATTTCCTAGAAGAATTAAAAACATCGTACCACAGTGATATTTGCGTATCCATGTTTATAGCAGCACAATTTGTAATAGCTAAATCTTAGAAATGACCCAAATGTCCATCAACTGAGGAATGGATAAAAGATGTGTTTTTTTTATGCAATGGAGTACTACTCAGCCAAAAAGAGGGATAAACTGCAGACTTTTATACATAAATGGATACAATTTGAGACCATATTCATAAATGAAATAAATCAGACTGACATATGTAAACATAATATTGTCTCCCTAGTGTAAGAAGCTGAAAGAGTAAATAAGATCCAAAATGTAAAATAGATTTTATGAAATGGGAAGCAACTGTTCAAAAGGAAAGAGAAACTGGGATGGGGGAAAGGAGAAAAGAAGGAAGGGAAGAGCAAAAAAAAAATATATATATATATATACATGTAAGATAGTTAAGATAGTTATACTACTAATTGCTCTTAGTTCATTGAAAAGAAAGGTTTGTGCTAATATTCTTTGGACAATTAAATGCCTATAACTTGTACTCTGAGTAACTAATTTAAAGATTACAATAGGGCCGGTGAGACGGCTCAGCGGCTTAAGCGCCTGCCTTGCAAGCGCGAAGGCCCGAGTTCGACTCCCGGATCCCACATACGAAAAAGGGGCCGGTGATATCGCTCAGCGGCACGGGTGCCTGTTGGCGCGCGAGGTCCTGAGGTCGTCCCCCCGGTACCCAAAAAAAAAAAAAAAAAAAAAAAAAAAAAAAAAAATAAAGATTACAATACGTAATGTATTAACCATTCTTTCTCTCCTGTTATCTTGTTTTGAAATTTTGGGTTTTTCTTCGCTTTAAAATAAAATTTAAAAAAAAATTTATCTTCACAAAGTCAAAGGCAGTGCTTTATAATGATTATAGTGATGAGATGAATGAGATTTAAGCATCAAAAATTAGAATAAAATGAGTGAATTTTAGGGATGATATTTTTAAAATAAAATAGCAACTGATTACAATCTGAATGTGATATGAAAGAAGCAGTCAATTGATTCCATTATTATATACCTATGAAATACTATAATTGAAGATATGGCCTACAAGGAAATGGAAATTAACAAGTTATAATCATTTGTGCATCTTTATGAGGGGTCAAAACTTTACAGACATCTAATTAATCCTTATGTCTTTAACAGACAGGTTGCAGAGAAAATAATATTTTCAGTTAGAATTTGATGGCCAATATTTATGGGGCAGGCACATGGCACCTGCAGAGATAGTCAAATGTCATCACCAAGAAGCTTGTGCTCTGCCGTCAAATAGCCTGAGCTCCACGCACCAGGCTTATGTCCTTGAGATAGTTGTTTATTTCAGCTTCAGTGTTTTGCCTACAAAATGGGAATAATAACCACTATTAGTAATTTTTCAAGTTAAATAATATGTCTAAGGTACTTCTAGTGATGTCTGCTACATAGTAAATTCAGTTAATATAAATTATTACTATTACTGCTATAATGACTACCAGCTTTGGTACATGTAAAGGGGAATTAATGTTTCTTCATTCTGTGAGTGTAGTCTAGGGACAGCTAGTATCTTCATTACCTTACTAATGTTGTAACAGTGCCTTGACTTTTTTGAGTACAAACTTATTTGTAATATTTCTTTGAAGACAAATGAATTTTAATAACATCTTTTTCTTTTCTCATTAATTTTGTGATTTTAATGGGTAGTGGTAGCAGAAATTGGAATAAAGAAGCTTAGTTTGTTGAAGAGTATTTTTCCTCATGAAGGGGATCAATGAAAAGTAAAACTTTGGAGATTTTGTGCAAGGAACAAAATTAGAGATATTGTAAAAAATATAGATGAGAAAATTCAGAGCAATAGCCTGTTATGTATCTTTTTGATTCTATATCCACTCCTCACTACTTTAGAATTTATTTCTACTCCATCCTTTTAGTTAAGCCTTGTATCCTGCGAAAAACTCTTTACCTCGTTAATCCGTATCTTTTAGATCCCTTAACAAAATATATGATTTAAAACATTCTGGTTGCCTCCCCCATGCCTATCACTTAGTGAAACACCTCAGCATACATTTATTTTTTATTTGCACAAATATAATATTTATAATGCTTTAATTTTCACTAATTTATGTGTTTCTTGGGAAACCCTTTTTTAGTCTGTGTATTTGGCATGAATTATAAGTACTATTGAAAGTTTCTTAATGTCAGGGACTGTATGTTCTATTTCTAGTCCTCTCCCTGCGATATAGTAATAATGCTTGAGAACATTTATTAACCACTTAGTGATGTTTAATAAATGTTATTGACTGACAAGATTTTTATGCAATTGAGATAGCAGCAAGACATCTGAGAGATTTCTGGGAGATAAACAGAGAAACAGAGGCAAAATGTGTACAAATTTGATTTTTACCCGTATAGGAGAGTAGTTGTACCAGACAAAAGTTCTAGTTTTTCTTGAAACTTTTCATGCATTTAAGCACGCCATGTCTTTAAGCAATTTCAATTCCTTTTGTAGTACTCTTTTACAAATTTTGTATGTCTTTCTTTCTAAGAAAAGTAACCCTAATTGAAAGGTGAAAGAAACTATAATTTACATATTAGTATTATATATTTTTAAATATTCTCCAATTATGGAACACTTTAAGATTATACCTATTAGAAAACTATGTCATGTACTGCAATTTAAAAATGAAGTCATTTTACCATTTTCATCTTTGTGTGACATTCATCAGATTGCCAACAGTGTATGTGCCCAGCATATAAAAACCTCAAACAAATTGCACAGACTTTGAAAAGCATGGAGCATAGTTAAAGCACAAGTGAAAGCACAAATATAATTTGATATATATCTTACTTTAATGTGGAAACCATGTTGGGAGACATTTGTACATAAAAGAGAACAAACCTAATATTTCCCCTTTTAAATTTTCTTCAACTAGGGCTATAAGTGCCAGAAGAAGAGAGACAATTGCATAAGCAGTGAGATGTATGCTGAAGATACATTCTTGAAAGGAAACACTACGGTGCACAATTGACTGAGTATTTCTCTTCCATGAAATGTAGTCAGATGAGCTTCACTTCAGACAAATTATATGGGCCACAAGTCAGGTATAATCATAACATAAATATTCATGCACTGTGTAGCATTTAGCACAATATGTATATATGTGCATGTAATATGTGTGAATACACATGCTTCTAATAGATCTTAATTAAAATGTATTATGTAAATGCAAGGAAACCTTTAAAATAGTAATTATTGTGAAAAAGAATCTGAGGGAAAAATAAAAAATAATTGTAAGAAACTCTAAAGTTTATATAACATGATATTTTAAAACATAACTATAATTGTTGTTAATGTTTTCACCCAGAGAATACAGTATAAGGAAACACAACAGAATAGAATTTCAGCAAAACAAAACAGTCATAGATGTAAGCAACTATCTTCATTTTGAGAGGAATGTATATTAGACTGTGAAGATCACTAGTAGTATAAGACAGACCACTGAAAAAGAAATAGAAGGTTTTAAATTAAAATATTTTTATGAATTTCTAGGGTAATTTTTACATCTTTCTGGAAGGTATTAGAAAACTAGTTCAAATTTTTGTGGAGTAGTTTTCTGAGTCACATTTAGTATTTTATAGAAAGCTAACACAGGTACACCTGCCTTTAGATCTATTGGTATACTCAAGTTGAATGAGAAGGAAAATCAGTGTCTCTTTTCCTGTCTTTGGGAGTGTATTATATGTAGTTCTATCAAATAATGACCACTATATAACACAGGTCTGTGTAAAAGAAAAGCAAAATAGTGAAAATACTGGTAAATATTTTTGTTTTTGTATCCTAGTTTCTGATTCTCAATCTGGAATCTAGCAAATACATAAGTATTTTTATCAGGCAAGTTAACGTGAGAGGAAAAGATTTGCTTAACAATCAAGGCCATACTGATGATAGCTGGTGTTTGAAATGGCTCTGATTTATAATTGCTCTGTGTTATTTTCACAGCCAAAGGGAAATGGGGGAAACATTTTGAAATTCTACCCAATATGTGGGTTATGGAATATCTCTTGCAAGTCATGTGGAGACAAACAAACACATAAATCACCCGAACAGTTCCAAGTATAAACAAACAGGTGTCCAGCTACAGATAGTTGCTTACATCTAGGACTGTTTTGTTTTGCTGAAATTTTATTCTATTGTGTTTCCTTATACTGTATTCTCTGGGTGAAAACATTAATAACAATTATAGTTATGTTTTAAAATATCGTGTTATGTTTATATTTTATATTAAAATATAAGGACTGGATATATCTTTGTGCAACCCATCTCTAATTTATAAACTCACAAAATTTTTAAAAATTTATTGTTATATTTCAGTATTTCCCAAAAGTGATGTTCAACTCTGCAAACCCATGCACTCAAATAACCTTGAAAGCCCATGATTCAGCTTCATATCAGATAATGCTTTTTTTTTTTATGGGTACTGGGGGATTGACCTCAGGACCTCGCGCGCCAGCAGGCGCCTGTGCCGCTGAGCTATATCACCGGCCCCTTTTTCGTATATGGGTTCCGGGAGTCGAACTCGGGCCCTCGCGCTTGCCAGGCAGGCGCTTAAGCCGCTGAGCCATCTCACCGGCCCAGATAATGCTTTTTTAAATAATTTCTTTACCATTTCTGGCTGTAAGGAATTTTTATCGGTTGTTTCTTCTACTGGGGTTTGACCTTTCATGTTGCTGTGTCTCCTTTGTTTCTCCTTTAAACTCTATCTTATGTTTTGCTAGAATATTCTTACTTCTAAATCTCCAAATAACTATTTAGTCTTTAGTTATATATTTGGTTCACTTATGCTTTGATTAAAATCTTTTTTGTCACCAAGTTGTCAAACATGATATTTTGCTAGACAAAAATGGTTCCTGCCTCAAAGAGGAATTTTGCAAATCATTAGCATGATAATTTTTCTCTCCTCTGTACAATGTTAGCATAAGTAATTATATTTATTATTATCTAAATGTTGCTTTTCATTGTAGTTCTTTAGAATAAATATCAAGCTGTTGGGTATTAAAGTCTCCAAACTGTAGTGAACATGAGAATAGCCTGTAGTTTGCTAAACTGTGAATTTCTGCCAGAGATTTTGGCTTAGTAACTTAGCAATATAAATTTTAACGAGGATCTGAGATGATTCTGATGGAGGTGGCCTATGTATTATGTGGTAATACAGACATCTGTTTGGTTCAACCAGATCCTACTGGAGAAGCACCTGTTTATTTGCTGCTATGTATCCATTCTTCTACTTGCTGGTAAAAGATTCACTGAATCCTCAGCCATTTAGTTTGGATGAGATTTACTCCATCTTAGATCTGGGGATGCTTTCTGTTTGCCTTAAGCAAAACAGCAGAACACATTACACTGACAGTTATGATTAGTTTGGCAATGAGTGTGTAAACCAATCAAAGTCACCCAGCTGGATGAAATGCTTTCAATTTCCAGAAAAGCAGCCAATTATTTTCATTTTCCCTTTACCCTTGGTGAGTGTGATGCTTGGGACAATGATAACTATCTTGCCTGCAGAAGTGAGCGAACAAGAGGAAACAGAACCTGGTGATATGGCCAATTTTTCTATGGGCTGAAGTTACATTAACTAATGCATCCCTTTTTGCTTAATTTCAATGTGAGAACATAAAAATGACAGACTTTGAAGAGGAGTATTGGATGAACCGAACCAAAGAGATGTGTAATTAGGAGGCTCCGTGTATTATTACCATAAATATTTCCAGTCCTTCTTAGATAGTGGTGAAACAAATAGTTCAATAAATGTCAAAACTTGGGACACTATGTCTGCAGTGCTTGCTGAAATGGAGGACGGATAGGAAAAATTAAGGGTGGTTGAGCATATTAGCTTTGAAATCTTCATGAAGTCCATAGCATGGAGTTAAGGTTGAAACTAGCCTTTCTGGCACAGAGAGGAAGAAAACATGGATTTTTAAAGGAAAGTTCTTTCTGCTTGGGGCTTGTAATCCAAGAGGATTAATCTGATATGGGCACATATAAAAAAGCCAAATGGTCAGCCCAGCCCAGATTAGCACTAGTGGAGGCAAGAAGGTAGAATCATAGCAGGAAATATGATTGGAGCCTAGGAAAAGTGAATTACTGTGCCTGGACAGATGGGATAGTCACTGTCATTCTGAGGATAGAGCCAATGGAATGGTCACATACACACACCACACTTTGTGAAACCACATTCTCAGAGATAGTGATTCAAAAATTTGGTCGCGTAAGGGAGTACTGGATTAAAATGTGCATTTCAATAAGATGTCAGATCTTTCTTATATAGTGGACTCTTCTTTCAGTGCTGACACTGGTTTAGGGCCAAGGTTTTTAAACTTGAGCATGCATCAAAATACTTCAAGGACCCTATAAAACATACATTGTGTGGTTTCATCCCCCAGATTTCTGGTTTGGTAAATCTTGGTTGGGCCCAATGATTTACTTCAATACCATGTTTACTGCTACTGTCAAGGACCACACTTTTTGACCATTGGTTTATTTCAACTGGTTATTAATTATTTATGAGTTTGCCCCTTAGAAGACATTTGTCCATGTTTAGGAATACTTCTGGTTGTCACAACAGGGAGGTACTGCTGACATCTCATGGATAGAAGATAAAGATACTGCTGAATATCCGATAACGCCAGGACGTCATTCACTGCCCGCAATTCAGAAGTACCTGACCCCAATGTCAGTATTGCTGAAGTTGAGAATCACTGGTTTAGTGGTATTTTTCAAAGGTAGAAAGTGGAGGGTGCGATAATGTAATGGCAATGGGCACACACAGTTCATATACATGAAGAAAGTAGGGAGTTTGCCTTTATTTGAAGAGCGGGGAAAAAAAAAAAGGTGTCCTCTAAAGTCTCTCTGACTGGTATTTGCCAAAGAGATTTTATAAAAAAAAGATTCACACTTTTAAAGAGCCACTCATTTCCTGCCTTACTCTCCTCCTTCAGAACTTATCTGAATCAAATGATCCTTTTGAAATCAGTGGAGACTGTGTTCTAGATGGGAGAAAGGATGTAAAGAAATAACTATGTTAAATTCTGATTTAAGACTAATCATTCTTTTTAATTAAATTGCTGGCCTAAAAAAAGAGGTAGATGTAATGATGAAATTAAGTGGGCACCAAAAATGATACAAATAAATGATTCTGGAAAACAGCACATAATGGTAGCTGAAACTCAGTGAATAAAATAATTTTTTAAGAAAATCCTCATTTTAAGACTGCACACAGATATTTAGACACTCCTAGTCAGGAATTTGACACTTGCTGCCTACGGTATAAACTGAAATAAACACCTTATTTAGTTTCTGCTGTATCCACAGCAATCAAATGATTGAGGTAACTCCAAGGCTGGCAAAATGTTATCTGACAGGTGAGATTTTTCTAAGAGAGTGGAGAAAATATTGAATTACTTTAAGTTATTGAAGAAAGAAAAGTAAATCCATTTTTAACGGGGCCATGTGTTATAGTTTAGATCTAAAATGTTCCCAAAACCTTGAGTATGCAGAGGTGGGGCTTTTGGAAGGTGACTGGGTTACAGGGGCATTATACTCATCGGTGGGTTGATCCACTGATCCACTGGGTTGGTATCCATTGATACTTAAATGTGTTGTTAGGAGGTTAGGCCTGATTAGAAGAGGTGTGTTACTGGGGGTGCGCTTTTGGAGGGTATATCTCTCATCTAGGCTCCTCCCTTTTCTCTCTCTGCCTGGCTGCTATGAGGTGAGCAGCTGTCCTCTGTCACACCCACCCGTTTCTGCCCTGAGCCAGGCTACTGTGCATGGACTGAAACCATGAGCCAAAATAAACCTCTCCTTCTCTAAATTGTGCATATTGAATATTTTGTCTCAATAACAGCAAAAAGATTAATATACACTATGAAAAATAGGCCACATTTTACTGAGGCATCTATAAAGCACTGATGATAGAGCTGAACGTTAGCTAAAATAATGTATTCAGGAAACCTGACATATATACTTAGATACTGAGCATTCTAATATGGGACCAACATATATATGTAGATACTGAGCAGCCTAATATAGGAATGATCACATGGAAATATTGTGGCAAAGTTCTCCTAACATCTTTTAAAAGGCAGAATTAGCAGAATATACTTTGATATTTATTCTCCTACCCTCAGCACTCAGTGGAAAAGCTTGGGTCATGGAATTCTGGGAGAGGAAGAAAGATAGCTAGAAGAACAAATTCTCAGACAGGAGCTCTATTTTGTTCCCAATTGTTTCTATTATATTTTCTGTCTTCACCCATGCCAATCTCAGTTGTACATCTTTAGTAAATGTCCAACAATATCTTCAGAAATTTTAGATAATAAATGTATTTTGTGTATGTAAAGATATCAACACCACCATTATCAGTATCAATAATTTTTGTGATGTAAACATTTTTCTACTTCTGTGGCTTTAGTTTCCACTTCTTTAAAATGTTTTAAAATACTTTTTCTATATGAAATGCTTTTGTCAAATAATTATGTTAAGCAATTTTAATACGTAATTAATATCTGATGAGCTGCTCTGATGAAATTCTGGTTATAACCAGAGATTGGGTGTTAAGACCCATTCACTTGGTCTTCATGATGGCTCCTGGAAGAGTGTCATGAAAGCTTTAAGATTGCATAGATCCCAGTTTAAAAATCAATGGCCCAAATTTTTAGGTGTCCTCTAAAGTCTCTTTAGGTGCTTGTTGACTCCAGAAAGGCATTTATGATGAGTTATAAACCATCTTTCTATTAAAAATTAAGATAAAAAGAAATTTAGGGAATCTGAGAAGTTCCTTGCAACAAAATATAAAAAAAAGAGAAGGCAATAAGTTATCTGGCTCTCTTTGTGTAAAAAATAAGTAAATTGATTAATATTTGGATCATTTTTAGGAAGACTAAACATAAGCTTTATAAAAGATATGTTCAACTGTGACTTGATAAAATATTCAGTTGTATGTACTCATCCTTGATCACTAGTAAGAGAAAATGCCAGCTAGCACTGAATCTTGGATTTCAAAAACAGTCAGCATTTGTGAGAGAAGGGAAATTTAATACATTCCTTTCTTGTGACACAGCTTGTCATATAAGAATTATGGTTTACATGTACTTTAAATGGAAGTCATTTACAAATATTAATTATTTCAACCTTCAATCAAAGATCAAATTCAGTTCTGTATGAAACTAATGAGGTACAGATACTCTATGTTTTGGTTTAGAGGGTGATGAATACTTAGTGTCCAGCAGAATGGGTTGCACACCATCACAAAATTAGAGGAAATTGATCTGTCCCAGTGGTGAGTGGGCACCTGGGTACAGTAATTTGCACAGAGAGTCCTACATTTAGGACCATGTTTTTATTTTAAAGAAACTATTTTTAGTGTTTATAACTACCTGGATACTTAGTTGAGATAACATAGCATCTTTCAGAGAAATCATAGATTTCAGAAAAAATAGATTTAACCTTAACTAAATTTAAGAATCACTGCATATAATATCTGGTGTTACTTGTCATGGTCTTCATGTATCCTTCAAGATATATTTATATGTGAAATGTCTGATAAAATAATTCAATGGATCCATTTAAAAAGTAGTTATATGCAATATTTTTATATAGTTAATATCTAGTTATTTCTTAGTTTTCTCCCTCTATTTTGTATATTTTGAAAACTGCATTTTTTGTTTATATGGTGATAATGTCTTTTTTCAATTTTTATTTTTTATTAGTACATGTTTGCAGTGTATAATGATTATTCCTTGTGGGAAATTGGTACATGTACATAACACACCTTAATTCTTTTTTCATACCCTTGCCTCCACTCTCTCCTCCCTTCATGCCTTAGTTCCCTTCCCAATTGCAAAAGATGGATCTACTTATTTCCTATTATCTTGTATTTTGCTCTTTCTTTATTTACATTTATGGTTTCTCGTATAAGAGAAACCATACAATTATCTAAGCTCATGTGCCTGATTTAATTCACTTAACATTATGGTCTCAAAGTGCATCCATTTTCCTACAACTGACTCATTTATTATTCTTTATGGTTGAGTAGTACTCCATTGTTTATAAATTCTTTATGCATTCATGTGTTGCTGGATATATATAGTCCACTTCCAAGATTTAGCTACTATGAATTTTAAACATGGGTATGCATGTATTAGTGTAATATGATGTCTTTGCTCTTTGGGGAAGAGACCTAGAGGGGGAATACCTAGGTCAAATGGGATTTCTACTCTTGGTTTTTTGAGGAATCTCCACTGATTTCCATAAGTACTTGTTACTAGTTTATATTCCCACCATCAATGTAAAGTGTTGGTTGTGTTTTCCCTGCAGTCTTGTCAGCATTGGTTATTGTTTGATTTCTTGATTATGGTCATTATTTCTGGAGTGAAATGTAATCTCGGCGTTGTTTTAATTTGCATTTCTCTAATGGCCAGAAATGATGAACATTTTCTTCTGTATTTATGGGCCATTTATACTTCTTTGGAGACATGTTTATTCATTTCAGTTGCCCATTTTTTCATTAGATCTTTTATTGGGGGGGCACTTTTTCAAGTTCTTTGTATATTCAAGATATTAGTCCTCTATTTGTGGAATAGATAGGAAAATTTTTTCTCATTCTAGGAGATGTCTCTTCACTTTCTTGGTTATTTACTTTGCTGTGCAGAAGATTTTTAACTTGATTCCCACTTGCTGATTCTCAGTATTATTTCTTGTGCTGTTGGGTTTTTGTTCAGAAAATCCTTGCCTACCCCTATGTCTTCAAGAGTTTTGCCAATTTTATCTTCCAGTGGATTAAATATTGCTGTTTTAACATTTAGATCTATGATACATTTTGATTTTAGTTTAGTACATAGTGAGAGATAAAAGTCTAGATTCAATCTTTGGAATGTGGGTAGCCAGTTTTCCTAGCACCATTTATTAAAGAGGCTATCTTTCCTCCAGGGTATGTTTTGGCTCCTTTACTAAAGATCAGATAGCTGAATGTGCCCAGGGTTGTTTTTGCATCCTCTGTTCTGTTCCCTTGACCAACATGTCTGTTTTTGTGCCACTACCATGCTGTTTTTATTACTGTCACTTAGTAATATAACTTGAAATCCAGGGTTGTAATGTTTCCTGCTTTGCTACATAGTGAGAACTGTCTTAGAAAATTTAGAATCTAAAATAAATAGAAAAGGAGAAAATAAAATGATCTGCAATGTCAAAATCCAGTAACAATTATTTACATTTTAAGCTTTCTTTCCATTCTTTTTTCTATGAAAATAATTTTGCCTCCTGATATAGGAAAAATTAATATAAAACACTATTTTTTAAAGTCTACCATTGGGCAAACATTTTTCCATTTAATTGGCCATTTGTCTACAATATTACTTTTAATGCTTTATATAATATCACATTGTATTAATACACCAAATTAAATTTTTATTATTAAAAATGTAGGTGGCCCCCAAATGTTTAACATTCTGGTGAATACTGTTTTAATTTAGTTATTGTGAGTATTCAAGACAGAATTTTTAAGAAGACTAATCTTTTAGAGCAGTTTTTGTTTTACAGCAGCATTTAGAAGTATAAGAATATCCCTCATATCTCTTACCTTCACATACACATAGCCTTCCCTACTAACAACATCTTTCCTGAGACTGGTATATTTGATACAGCTTATCAATCCACACTGGCACATCACTATCATTCACAGTCCATTAAGCTTCACTCTTGGTATAGTACACTATATGGATTTGAAAAAACGTAGAATGGCATAAATCCACAATTATATGATTATAGTATCATAAACAGTATTTTCAGGCCCTAGAAATCCTCTGTACTCTTCCTATTAACTATTTATGGTTATAATATAATACTTCCATCTTTATAGTAATGATTATTTTTACTTTAATTATAAACATAAATTTTATCCTTATAGAAAATTATAGACAACTGTGAAAAGGAAATAAAAATCAGCCTTAAATTTTAGCAGCTAAGAAAAATATTAACATTTTGCTACATAATGGTAGAGAAATCTGTAAAGTGGGTAAAATGTTATTTATTTTCTCAATTCTCTAATGCAATCACTATTGTAATATATATTTAATACAGTCTTTTAATCTCTGTTTTTACTTGCTTAAGCTCATGTTGGATAGATAGCTCTTGTGATTTCATGATTTTCTACACTAGTAAAAGAATTTTCTCATATTATTAATCATGATTTTCTACACTAATAAAAGAATTTTCTCATATTATTAAGAACACAAATTATATATTTTGTGGAAATATTTTTCATTACTTGGCCACTAGCATTTTATTAGACAGCTAATGTGTATTATTTTATACATAAATATGTATACTGCTGCATTATGTACATTAATATATTTTTTAAAATGCATATTTGATTATTTCCATAATGTTGATTCTTCCAAGTAGAATTAGAGGTCAAATGTTATGAACTTTATTTCAGCTCTTTTTTATGTTCCTAGGTAATTCATACTGGTAGATTCATGTCAGCAGCATAAAAAGTGTTGATCATCCTCCTATTTTCTTAGGAAGGGTAAATGTAATTTCCAAGTTTAATAAATGATTTCTCTACAAATGAAAAGGGAATCAAGAAAAAAATATAGTAGTATTTGTAGGTATTTATTTTCTCTTTGGTTTTTGTGCCTTAAAATTCTTGTGTATTTTCTTAAGTATTTTTTTGCGTTATGAAATTATATGAGAAAATACATAATGTTTTAAATTGATTTTTATGTCAGTAATAGTTATTAATAAGTTTTTTAAACTCCTGTGTACCAGATATATTTCCAAGGCCTGGGTTTATTCTAACTTTTTTCTTCTTATTTAATTCTATAGAAAATGGAGTGACTGGGAAGATTTTAGTAGATTAATTCATTTAAGAAATATTTGTTGCATGCTCTTTGCCATAGGCTTAAGGACTGGCAGCAAAAGAGGAATAAGACATGATTTCAGTTTTCAGGAGTTCATGATTTAGTAGGGGACAGGGCATCAACAAATTATTTTAATTCAGAATGGGATAAGTGCAGCATAATGGCATGCTTCTTGTTCAGGGGATCCAGGTCCAAGAAGTGAGCTCTTTGTGGGGAGAAATGGTCCCGGAAAATGTTACTGAAATTCGGAAGGGATGCAGGAGTTGGGTTATATGAGACAATGGAAGGCAATGGGGAACTTGCTGCTTTGGTTCTTTTTTTTTTTTTTTCTTTATGTGGGTACCAGGAGTTGAACTCAGGACCTCGCACTTGCCAGGCAGGCGCTTATGCTGCTGAGCTATCTCACCGGCCCCGCTGCTTTGGTTTTGAGATAAAAGGAAAGATCGAAGATTTTAGGAGAGGGCATTAGCTTTGATGAAATCACAAAAGCTTGTATGGGTCAATTAGAAAGTGATTTTATGAAATTAAGCTTGATTAACATGAGATGGCTTTTTGAGACTATGATTTTATTGTTTTATTATATGTTTGCAATACATAATAATTACATTTGTCATGGGAAATTGGTACATATGCATATCACAATTTGATCTTTTTCTTCTCCTTCTCCCGGTCTCCCTTCTCTCCCCATCTGTTATGGCTTGTGTTTAGATGTCCCCCTAAAGCCTCATGGAGTCATAGTTGGGGATTTTTCAGAGGTGGCTGGATCTGCAGTGTGTGATCTGGGATTGATTCATGGTGCAAAGCTAGAGTCAAAGGCACTGGGATTAAAGGTGTAGTGCTACCCACCCTAAGTAGCCTGGATCAGATAAAAGGGGCAGAGAGCTGTGGTCATCCTTTCCTTTCGTGCTTTTGCTATCTTCTGCTTGCCATGAACTGGTTCTACTCTGCGATGCCCCTCTGCCAAGCCATCCTCCCTCGGAGCCAGCCAATTATAGACCGAAACCTCTACAAACTGTGAGCTAAATAAACATTTCCCCCTTTAACTTTGGGTGTCTTTTATTTTGTCTCAGGAACGAGAGAAAAGTAACTAAAACTCCATCCACTTCCCATCTCCAGAAAGTGCACCTCCACGTTTCTTACCATTTCTCTTTTATTTTGCTCTTTAAATTATTTATATATTTGGTTTTTTATACAAGATAATGTGATATTTAACCTTCTGTGTCTGGCCAATGATAGTGAACATTATTTTCATGTACTTATTGGCCACGTGTCATTCTTCCTTTGAAAAGCATTTGTTCATTCCAATTGCCCATATTTTGATTGGGTCATTTATATTTGGGGATCCAATTTTTTTGAGTCTTCTATATATTCTTTATATTAGTTTTTTGTCTGAGGAGCAGTTGGAAAAACAATTTTCCTATTCTGTAGGTTGTCTCTTCGCTGTTGTTTCCTTTGCTATGCAGAAACTTAAATTTGACATCTCATGTCTTGATGTTTGACTTTATTTCCGGCCTAATTTGGATTCTGCTCAGAAATTCCTTGCCTATGCCTTCAAGAGTTTTACTATATTTTCCCCCAGCAGATTGAGTTTCTATCCACTTTGATTTGATTTTAGTACAGGGTAAGAGATATGGGTCTAGTCTAGATTCATTCTTTTACATGTGGATATCCAATTTTCCCAGGAACATTTGTTAAGAGGCTGTTTTTGTCCATCTTATATTTTGGTCCCCTTGTCAAAATCAGGTGGATGTGATGCCTGGGGTTGTTTCTGGATCCTCAGTTTTATTGTATTGGTCACCATGTCTGTTTTTGTCTCAGGACCACAATATTCTTCTTATTATAACTTTGTAGCATAACTTGAAATTTGGAATTTTAATGTTTCCTGCTTTGGTCTTTTTGCTCATTATTACTTTGGCTATTCTGGGTCTCTTATGGTCCCAGATTAATTTTAAGATTATTGTTTCTAGGTCTGTGAAGAATTATGTTTGTATTTTGATTGGAGTTGCATTAAATCTATATATCGGTTTTGGTGATATGGCCATTTTGACACTATTGGTTCTGCTAATCCAGGAGCAGAGGATAACTCTATATTTCCTAATGCTCTCTTCAATCTCTTTTTTTCAGAGTACTGTAGTTTTTGTTATTAAGGCTTTTTACTTCCTTGTTTAGGTTAATTCCTAGGTATTTAATAATCTTGCAGCTATTGTGAATGGAATTTTTTTTCCTATTAGGTGGGCTCATTGCTGTACAGGAATGCTATTGATTTTTTTGTGTGTTGATTTTGTATTCAGCCAAATTTGCTAAATTTGTTTATTAGTTTTAAGAATGTTCTTTTTTTTTGTGGGTATCAGGAGTTGAACTCAGGACTTTGCACGCCAGCAGGTGCCCGTGCCACTGAGTGATACCACTGGCCCTTTTCTTCGTATGTGGGTACCGGGAGTCGAACTCAGGACCTCGCGCTTGCCAGGCAGATGCTTATGCCGCTGAGCTATCTCACCAGCCCCTAAGAATCTTCCAGTGGGGGCTTTGAGGTCTTCTATATAAAGGATCATGCCACCTGCAAATAAGTATGGCTTGACTTCTTTGCTTAGTATTCATACCCTTTTTTATATCTTTCTCTTTTCTGATTGCCCTAACTAAAGTTTTGAGTACTGTATTGAACAGGAATAGCAAGAGTGCTCATCTTTGTTTTCTTCCTGATTTTAGAGGAAATGCTTTCAGTTTTTCTCCATTTAATATTATGTTGGCAGTGGGTTTATCACATATGGCTTTTATCCCTTTGAGGTAAGACCCTACTATACCTATTTTTATCAGGTTTTTTTTTTTTTTTTTTTTAACAATAGAAGAATGCTGGATTTTGCCAAAGGCTTTGTCTGCATCTATTGAAATGACTATGTGATATTTATGCTTACATCTGTTTATGTGGTGTATTATATATATATATATTGATTTATATATTTTGACTGATCCTTGTATCACTGGGATGAAGCTGAATTAGTCAGGATGTGTGATCTTTTTAATGATTTGTTGCATTCTGTTTTTAAGGATCTTGTTCAAGATTTTTGCATCCATGTTCATTAAGGAAATGGGCTCACGGTTTTCTTTTTTCTTTTCTTTTGAGTTGTTGTCTGGTTTTGGTATCAGGGCAAGGCTAGTTTATGACTTTGGCGGTTTTTCTTTCTTTTTAATTATTGATCTTAGTTTTTCCCTGAATTCCTGGTAAAATTTAGTGGTGAATCCATTGGGTCCTGGGCTTTTCTTAGTTGGTGGGGTATTTATGATTGCCTCTATTTCATTGCTTGTTATTGGTTTATTTAGGGTTTTTATATCTTCTTGGTTCAGTTTTGGTAATTCTTATGTGTCTAGAAATTTGTCCATTTTTTCTAGATTCTCTAATTTATTGGAATATAGGTTTTCAAGATACTTACTTTTACTTTTCTGAATTTGGGGTGTCTTGTTTTGATTTCACCTTTCCATTTCTAATTTCATTGATGTGGATTTTTTCTCTCCTTCTTTTGGAAAGTTTTGTGAATGTTTATCAATTTTATTTATCCTTTCAAAGAACCAGCTCTTTGATTCATTAATTCTTTGTATTACTTTTATAGTTCAATTTCATTAATTTCCACTCTGATCTTTATTATTTCTTTCCTTTTAAAAATATTGGTAAAGGGAACAATTCAACAAGAAAAGATAATTGTAAATACATATGAGATGGAGGATGGGGGGAGAGGAGAAGGGCATGTAAAAAGAATTAAGATTTGTCATATACACATGCCTATTTCTCCAAAGTAGACTACATCTTAGGCCATGAAGCATGCTTAAATAAATACAAAATAATTGAAATAATCTCTTGCATACTATAAGATCATAGGTGAACGAAACTACAAATTAACAACAAAAGAAACGACAGAAACTATGCAAACATGTGGAGGCTGACTAATACACTCTCGAATAATCAATGGATCATAGAAGATAGCAGAAAAGAAATTTAAAAGTTCCTAGAATCAAATGACAACAGCAATACAATATACCTGAAACTATGGGACACAATGAAAGCAGTTCTAGGAGGGAAGTTTATAGCTATGAATGTTTCCATTAAGAAAATAGAGCAATCCCAAATGAATAACCTAATAATACATCTGATAGCCCTAGAAAAACATGAGTAACATGGGTAGTTTTGTGTTAAGCTTGACTAGTAGATATTTGGATGCTTAACATTACAATAAAGTAAAACAAATCTTTTTTCAGTAGTTATATTTTTTGGTATTTATATATGCCTTTTAAAAGTTGTTAAAATATGGAAAGTGAGGAAAATAAATCCAGGTATGAAACCACTGTTACTGTTTTAATGCTCATGTTTTAGAAATCTTCCTAAAAGCATAAACACTTATTAAAAATGCAATGTTTCTAAAAGTAAACATGTCAGTATTTTATATAAACATATATTCATTGTATAGATGTGTTATAATTTTTTCTAACTCACCTCAGTTTGTACATTTGAGGTTGTTTTCATTTTTTCCATTGGAAAAATGCTGTGATAAAGTTTTCATAATCATCTTGGTTCTCTTCATTTCTTTGGGAGGAATTCTTTTTTTTTTTTTTTTTTTGTGGGTACCGGGGGGTCGACCTCAGGACCTCGCGCGCCAGCAGGCGCCCGTGCCGCTGAGCGATATCACCGGCCCCTTTTTCGTATGTGGGTTCCGGGAGTCGAACTCGGGCCCTCGCGCTTGGTGGGTGGCGCTTAAGCCGCTGAGCCATCTCACCGGCCCTGGGAGGAATTCTTGAGTTTAAATTTATATATATTTTGAATACTGCCAAGTTGGCCTCCCAGGAGTTTATACCATTTTGTATATTTTCATTAAGTAATATAAAAGAATGTAACCAGATCTTATTCTGACTTAAACTACTTTCCTTATAAAAGTTGTTCAGAGGAAAAATAAAATCATCAACATTAATGTACATTAAATAGACTTAATGATAAAATTATTAATTAACTGAGATGACATCTCCATCATTGTGCTTCTGAATCACCTCCAAGAATATTAAATTAAAATATAACCTAAAAAATTGAATGTAAATAAATTTAAAGTAAAATAATTTATATATTTATGAAATAGTGAATAAATTAATTTAAATAGTGAAATGGATTAATAGAAATTTTATTTAAGTCTCATTTTATTGGAAATATCTTGACACAAAGAAGAATCATGTTTTCATTTGTGTTCCATTATTGAATAATAAGATCATCCAGATTTTTCACCCAGAAGTTAATGTTCTTTATACTCAAAGAAATTCACAGAAAGAATTTTGTGAACTTAGTTGACTTTCCCTTCCAGTAGAGTAAATTACTATTTAATTCACTGTGCTAAATTAACCCTTAGTAATCTCAAAGAATCAAGACAGTTTTGTAAAATGTCAGCTTTATTACTCAAGTGTTTCAAACTATTCAACAAAATGAAAAAAGAACCAGAGGGCTTATGTGTACTTTCATTATTACTGTTATTCAGTTAAATAAAACTACATCAGTTCTCTAAGATTTAAAGCACTCAGTCTTGTATTAACATATAGATCAATTGGTTATAATTTCTGTGTATCGATAGTTTTTGTATTGAAACTTCATGGCAAATGAGTAATTTTATATAGCTATTTTCTAAATAATGAAAAATTCCCCCTAAAAATTAAAACTATTTCAGATTTATCTTTTACACTTCCTTGGTTTATTTAAACAAGCCTCAGGTAATCATTATGTACTGTTCTGTTGCATTGCCCTCAGTCAGGGCCACTGAATTTTATTTTTGCTCTTGCTAATTAATCTCATATTGCTCTGCTGAAAATTCCTGGGCCTACTTTGTATTTTCAGTAATTTCATGCTGTTTGTCAATTGTCACATTTTCCTGTTTGCATACCTAGTACCTCTATTTTTAATTTGCTGGTGCTAACCTGGTATAAATAGCTATGCTTGTCACTGTTAGACAAAACAAAAGTAGGTGGGAGTTGAGAAAGGAAATGACAGCTTCTTGAGCAAAGAACAAGCATGTTCCTCTACATATGTATTTTATTAATATACCGACTGCCCAGATATCTGTATCACTGACTTCTGATTCTGGCTAAATTTTGAATAGGCAAATTGTCTTTCTTACTGTGAGTGTTTCTCTTAATCAAAACTATCAAGCAAACGTGGGCTTAAGGGAGCTTCATGCCTTTCTCCCACACTACCATCAGAGGAAGGTGCAGCTTCCCCTCAGACTGCACCAACTATAGTCTCTGTGTGCGAGTTTTCTTCTGGCTCTTTCAGTATCAGCTGAACTCTGCTTGTGAGGTTAGGTGAATTTATGAATATCAGCTCTTGCTTTCACCACACCTTTCCCACTGCTCTTAAATCTGTTTTTTTTTCTCCCTTTTTTAAAATAGAAAAACAAACAAATAATAATAATAATAATAATAATAATATTAATAATAATAATAAAACCTAGAACTAATTCCAGGGTGTTTAAACACTTTTTTTAATCAACTCGTGCAACAGAGAAAGAACTTACCATATTGTGGGTCAGCAGAAATAGGCTTACCATGCATTTGGGGAGGGTTTTTTTTGTTTGTTTGTTTCTCAGTTAGTGGTTTAAACTGGAGTTGAAGTTCTCATTTGAGTTTGACAGCCTGTATAGTTTAGAATGCTCTGAAATCTTCTTTGTCTGAAAACAAGTTATAACTGACTGGGCAATGCACTTAGAGACAAGAAAAAATATTTAGAGAAGTCATTAATCATGGACACACAGTTTTAAAAATTTAGAAAGCATCTCTAATAATACGTTATAAGAAGAAGTTAAAATAAAAATCTAATCTTCTAACCAATGTTTAATATTTATTCAATTTTTGGTTACCTAATTTAGGGAACATAATTGTGACATAAAAATAATTGTTTTAAGAAACATTAAATCTGCTGGAAGGTAGGATAGGTAAAACCCTTGAAGACATTGGTGTAGGCAAAGACTTTATGAATAAAATCTCAACCACACAGGAACTATCACAAAGAATCAACAACTGGGATCTCATCTTACTAAAAAGCTTTTGCACAGCAAGAGAAACCACCAACAGAGTGAAGAGACAACCCACAACATGGGAAAAAATGTTTGCCAGCTGTTCCTCAGACAAAGGATTACTATCGAGAACATACAAAGAACTCAAAAAAATCAGACCTCCCAAATTTAAAGACCCACTCCAAAAATGGGCATCTGAGATGAATACACATTTCTCAGATGAAGAAATACAAATGGCATATAAATATACAAAAAAATGTGCAACATCACTAGTCATTCGAGAGATGCAAATTAAAACAACACTGAGATACCATCTCAAGAACCCCAGAAAGAATGGCTATTATCAAGAAATCAACTAATAACAAATGGTGGAGGGGCTGTGGGGAAAAAGGAACCCTTCTCCAGTATTGGTGGGAGTGTCGACTGGTACAGCCACTGTGGAAATCAGTGTGGAGATTCCTCAAAAAACTAGGATTGGAGGTCCCATTTGACCCAGCTATTCCCCTTCTGGGTATCTTCCCAGAAGAATTAAAAACATTGTACCACAGCAGAATATGTGCACCCATGTTTACAGCAGCACAATTTGTAATAGCCAGATCTTGGAAACAACCCAAATGCCCATCAACTGAGGAATGGATAAAATAGATGTGGTATTTTTATACAATGGATTACCATTCAGCCATAAAGAAGGATAAACTGGAGACTTTTATAGGTAAATGGATGCAACTTGAGAAAATACTCGTAAGTGAAATAAACTGGACGCACATGTGTAAGCATCATATTGTCTCCGTAGTATGAGAAACTGAAAGAGTAAATAAGATCCAAAACGTACAATAGATATGGTGAATCAAAAAGAAACTGGTCAAAAGGAAAGAGAGACTGGGATGGAGAAATGGGGAAAAGAAAGAAGGGAAAAGAAAAAAATTGTATTTATATATAAGATAGTTAAGATAGTTACACTACTAATTTTACTTAGTTCATTGAAGAGTAAGGTTTGTGCCAGTAATGTTTGGACAATTGAATGCTGATATCTGGTACCCTGGATAACTAACTTAAAGATAACAATACGTAATGTATTAACCATCGTTACCCTCCTATTATGTTGTTTTGAAATTTTGTTCTTTTTTGATTTGTTTTGTTTTGTTTTTTCTTCTCTTTAAAATAAAAAAAATAATAATTGTTTTAGAGAGCAGTAATGTCTTAGTTATTTTCTCAGTGCTGGGACTAAATATCTGACACCCACAAGTTAAAGGAGGAAAGGTTTATTTTAGCTTACAGTTTGTAGAGGTTTCAGTCCACAGTCAGCTGGCTCCAAGGCAGGGAGGCATAGCAGAGGAGAACAAGCTCATAACATGGCAGGCAGGAAGCAGGACAGGATCAAGGCAGAAGGGGAGATATATATACTATTCAAGGCCATGTCCAGTGACCCACCTTTTCCCACTAGGATTCACCTCCCAACATCATACCCAGGTATAAACCCATCAGTGCACTAATCCAGTACTATACACCCGTGGTCCAGAAACCTCTCTAAAGCTCCACCTGTGAGCACATGAGGCTGTGGGGGGACATCTAGATTCAGGCCATAACAATTATAAATTATATGTAGATACTGTGGATGACATTGCAACAGCTGTTCCCTTTATTACCCTTTTATTTAAAGATATGTCCGCTAAAGTCGTGAGTAGATAATTTTCTGATAGGTATGAAGTTATTTGTTATTAGAAAACTTCTGACTAATGTGTTTCCCATTTGTACTAATAACAGGATAAATTACATGTAATCTATCCATTACTCTTATGGAATAGGCCCATATGAGTTAGAGGAGTCTATGAACCTCATGATTCTGTTTTTGAAAGACCAACAAAAGAAGGCTGGAAATATCAGCATTTTCTCATTTAAATGATACATACAGAGGAAGATCTACCACAATTCTAGATTAAGAATGTTCATTATTTCTTCCCATGAGCAACACTGCTGATGGGGAGCGCTGACCTCAAGCTCTCTCCTTCCCATTATCTGCAGTTGTGTCAGTTTCTCATTTGTGAAAGAAGTGCTGAACATATTACATAAAACTATGACAAGGGTTTGCAGTTACCATTTAAAAAATATACATATTCATGAAGTTTTGGACAATAATTCTATTTAAATTTTTCTGCAACTTGTAAAAACTGCAGCATGAATGCTTATTTACTTGAAAGTATAGTACATTATGATAAGATATAAATCCTTTCAGTGGGAAGAAGACTGATGTTCATGTTTTCATCATTCTTCTTACTGTTCCTGGCCATTAATATCTTTGACAAAGCATATGGCAATTTAATTTTACTAGAAATAAATTATACATTGTGCAAATATTTTGTAAATATGGCTAAATCAGAATCAGTGTTTATAAATATTTATGCTTAATATGTTTGAAGAATTCTCAGGTCACTTTCATGAAAGTGGTCACTTAAAAGATTATATGTCTGCAAAGTGTTTTCAAATGTATAAAAAATTGTTGGATTAATTATTATAATGCAAAAATAAATTCTAAGTCTTCAAATTAGTGACTATTCAAAAGATATAGTCATATTAGTATCAAATGCAAAGCATCTATACCAAACGTGAATTACTATAGAAAGACAGTGAATTGTGTTTGTGTCAGAAAAGCTTAGTGGCAAAGAGCAGGCTCCAGAGCCAGACTGATATCCTATGCCTTACCTCAGTTTCTCCATCTGTAAAATGGGGATCACTAATAGTACTTTCTGTACAGTATTGTTGAGAAGATTGAATCCTATTATTTGAGAGTAGAAAGGTACTTTTTCAAATACACCGAATATTCTGAATATTATAATATCTGAGTAATCTACAATTAATATCAGAGAAATCAGTAATCTGATGGTGTCTTTTTACTGTATTTTTAGAAATAGCTGTTAATACAGAAATGATTGTAAGAAAATTATCATTGTTACCTAATACACTTACATATATTCTTTTTTTCCCCAAAATTCCAACTATTTCACTGCTGTATTTTTATGATTCAGTCATGCCAGGAGCTAATCTTCCTTTTTCCTTTTTGGTTACTATTTACCATTGAAGGAAGTTTATGATTGTTTAGTATATGGAATTCTGTATATAAAGTACAATATAGATAGCTTAATCAACTTTCTATGAAACATCAGCTTGAAATATTGAAACTTTACCAAAAGTAATATTTTTCCAAAATAAATAAATTCACTTAAATTATAATATACCTTAAGACACACTCTTGAATAAAATTCAAATGCTATAGAAAAGTATGAAGAATATATTAAAATATGCTCTTAACCTTACCTCAGAGAAGCAGCCACCATAAATATTTTGATTAAATCTTTTCAGACATTTTTCTGTTCTTCAAATTGTATATACACAGAATTACAAAAATTTTATGCAAATAGAATTATACTTTATATCCTGTAAATTGTCCAGGTCATCATGCACATATGTACAGGCATTATTTTGATTTGTTGAACAACAGTTTTGGTTTTCTTCTTATTTTATTTTATTAGTACATGTTGCAGTACATGAAGTTTGCTTTCATCTTGGGGAGTAGGTGCATGTGCATAACACAGTTTGATTTTTTTATAATCCCCTTCCCCTTCCCACCCCTCTCACTCCATCCATCTCTAAATCCCCTTCCTCATTTTCATTCTTATAGTCTTTATTTTTAGTCCATGTTTATGACATATAATGTTTACATTCATTGTGGGTGTCTGGAACAGGTACGTGACACATGTTAAATCTTTTTACTTCCCTTCCCTGACTCTTGTCCTCAGTTTCCTGGACCCTCTCCCACTCGTAAAAGATCTCGCTCTCCGTTTCCTTCTATTGATCCTTTATTTTGCTCTTTATTTGTACTTTGCCTTACTCAAATGAGAGATACCTTATGGCATTTAAGTTCATTTGATTTATTTCACTTAACATTCTATTTTTCAGGTGTATCTATTTTCCTACAAATGTCTTGAATTTATCCTTTATAGCTGAAAGTATTCTAATATATATAATATATTAGTAAATATGTATATGTATACATACATACTGGAGATAATACATCTTTTTAGCCATTTGACTGTTGATGGGTGTACAGGCTGCTTCCAGGATTTAGCTATTATGAATTTACTTATTATGAAGAGCTAAATACATTGCTTTGCATGAACTGCTATGATACGATGTCTTTGGGGAAGATACTTAGAAGAGGAATAGATGGGGCAAATAGAATTTCTAGTTTTGGTTCTTTGAGAAATCTCCATACTGATTTCCAAATAGTTGTGCTAGTTTACATTCCTATCAACAATATTGGAGGGTTCCTATTTCACCACAGCCACATTGGCATTTGTTATTCTTTTTGGCCCGCTTCTGCCCTTCTGTCAGGAGAACTCAGTTATAGAATACAAATGAAAGCAGAACAGGTATGAAGAGTTCAGGAACCAGGCATGGTGATGCATGCCTGTAATTCCAGCACTTGGGAAGCTGAGGCAAGAGGATGGCCACAAGTTAGAGACCAGCCTGGGCTACATAGTGAAATTCTGTCTTGAAAGAAAAAAAAAAAAAAGAGTTAAAAGTAACAGGAAAATACTGAATTGTGTTAAGGGAGCAGTGATGAAAACAATAGTTTTCATTTGTTCACTTGAATATTCTCAAATGTTTAGACTTTTAGCTTTTCACAATTTTATGCAAGAAAAAGTGTCAAAGAAATGAAAATTATACTTGCAATTTTTGATATCATATATTCAAGTTTAGTAAGGAGAAAATAAAAGTATTTTATTTTTATTTTATATATAGTGTCATATATATAGTGTCAATAACTCCATATCACAGAATAGTGAGCACATGAGTAATTGGATTAAATAGTATTCCTTATCTGATGATAGGGGCAGATGATTACATATGTACATGAAACAATGTTTAGATTTAAATTGTAAACTGGGAAAAATGACATCCTTATTTATCCTTAGAAAATGAAATTATGTAATCACAAAATATCAAGAAAAGATATCATCAAGGTCAACACTATTGAATGAAGAAATATTTATGGACATGCATGATTTCATATGTGGGATTTGTGAAGAGGAATGATAAGAACAATGTAACGAGTAAAGAAGTCTAACTATTACAATGGACTCTTAGAACTATTTTATTAGGAGGATGTTTAATGTGCCAATAGTAAATATGTCACTAACTTTAATTTTATGTCAAAGTGGAGATATCTATGCAGAAAATAGTTTTGATGGTGATTATACATCACTTTTTTGAAGACATGTTTCTACATTTAGCATTTTACTTCTTTCTTTCTTTCTTTCTTTCTTTCTTTCTTTCTTTCTTTCTTTCTTTCTTTCTTTCTTTTTTGTGGGTACCGGGGTTCGAACTCAGGACCTCTCGTGCCAGCAGGCGCCCATGCCACTAAGCGATATCACCGGCCCTTTTCTCGTATGTGGGTACCAGGAGTCAAACTCAGGTCCTTGCGCTTGTCAGGCAGGCGCTTATGCCGCTGAGCTATCTCACCCACCCATACATTTAGCACTTTAGAGTCCCTGTGCAATGTTTATGAACAGTTAAAAGATTCAAACTATTTAAAATAATGGTTTTAAGGTTTCATTTTTATGCACGCAATTAGACTATAAACAGAAAAACACAGAGTTTTAGTTGAACCTTTGGAAACTTTTTTGAACATTTTGTTAAAATATATAGACCTGTCATTATGATACTATTTGTCATAGAACAGAATTCTAAGGCTAGTCTTTACTGAATATTATATTACCACTTTTAGATACTGAATTACCTCATAAACAGCCTTACTTACAGCGGGATGACATTATAGTTTCTAAGAATAGTTCTGTAACAGGATTACAACAATCAATGTATGTGTATGCATTTATTTAAAATGATATCATGACTGTTTTGTGGGTTGTTCAGAACACTCTGTTAAGAAGTGTTCAGTTAAGAAGTAATCAGTTAAAACTTGGCCACGGACTAGTTTTGCTCCAGATTGCTGGATGGTTCTAAGGGTCAGGGAATGAATTGGTACATATATATTTATTCTCCTGGTAAATTTTTACAGGAGAATTTGAGAACCAATATTTTCCAGCAACTGTTCTGAGAATAGGTGAATGACTGTTACAGGAAAGTTTATTCATGTACACCCTAGCAACAATTTTTAAAAGTAATACATTTGAACATTTATAATAATGAAAAGCGATCTACACATTTTGTTTCAAACTTTTGACTTTGTTGTTGCTCACGAGTTTGTATGTTTACAACACCAGTGAGTGACCAGAAATTCTTTTCTGACTGAGTATTCATTCATTCAACAAATTTTACAAAGTGCTTTTATTAGTGTACACTTAAATTTACATGTAGATTAATTGATCTTTTTCTTTTTTATTTTCTTCAGCACTTTTAAACATAAAAAAGCCTTTTTCTCTCAGGCTTCAGGTAAATATTCGTATGTATTATCTCCTTCTTCTTCTTCTTCCTTTTCTTCCTCTTCTTCTTCTTTTTTTTTTTAATGTGGGTACCGGAGTTGACCTCAGGACCTCGCACTTGCCAGTAAGCACTTGCGCCGCTGAGCGATATCACCGGCCCCTTTTTTCCTTTATGTGGGTTCCAGGAGTCAAACTCAGGAACTCGCACTTGCCAGGCAGGCGCTTATGCCACTGAGCTATTTCACCGGCCCTGTATTATCTTCTAAAGTTTTGATATTTTACTTACACTTAACTCTCTCATCCCCTAGAATATGTTTGGAAATATGAGTATAATTGGGTAATGATGCAACCCAAATGATGTTAAAAAATGTAAAGATGAATGTACAGTGTAGTGTGGAGCACTGTGCCAGGCTTGTAACTGGTATATAGTGCATTTTTCTGAATTCACCTTTCTCATTTACCATAGCCAACTGGGGAATACACTTGATCAGGGTCCCAGAAAACAAAAACCTAACCTCAGAAAGACCCAGTCTCTGATGCTGAGCCATTTACTGTAAAGGAAAGAAAAAGACCTGCAAAGAAATGACTTTACTATAACCTTGTCTGGTGGGACAGGAGGACAGAGAAACCTTCAAAGGGAGCAATTCTTATGATGCTGCCTGAAAAATGAATTGAAGTGTATGAAATGACTTTCCAGAAAGAGTGAACCTGATACAGTCTGGTGTGTTCAGGGACTTCTGAGAAGCACAGCAGGGTGCTGATATGAATGCCAGGAGGTAGAGGATGGAAAGAAGACCCAGGCCAGATAATGAGAGACCTAGCAGGTCATGCTGAAGATTTTGGTCGAGTACTTTTCATGTATATTAATGTGCTGGTATTATTATTCAGGGTTTTTTTCTCCCAGTGATTGGTCTTGATTAATGGTAGGCAAATGCTCTACCCCTTAACTATATCCCAACCACATTCAAAGCTTTTAATTCTTCCATATTTAGTGCAACTTTTACAATATATATAAAATTTATCTTAGGCAATTTTGTATCTGAATTATTAACAGTCTACAATTCTCCAAGTTAGCAAAATCAATTGAATTATTTAATTTCTAATCTGCTCAGATCATGTGGGTTAGAAAAAATTGCTGGGTTTCCCTATTGATGTATGAGTCAGTTTTACTTAAATATTTGGGGAGACTTTGTAGCATGTTCATGGAATATCAATATTGCTTAGGAACATGGGACTGTGCTGTACCAATTCTCTTTGTCGCAAAACAGAAAAGTCTATAACAAACTATACCAAGATGATTTTTTTTTACTCACAGCCTTTACAAACATATTTGTTATCCTTAATATGTATTCAACATGTTTGTCCAACCACAAACTTTATCAACAATACTAAACCTCCAAGGTATTACCTGGCATATCTGAATGCTTTGTATCATGTCTAATTTATTCCCATTTATAGATGGAGTATAGGAGGTATGATAAAAATATAGTGAATGTTTACATTAAAAATTTATTACAGTAAAAGGCACATTGTCATTAATCCACCTCAAAATACTCTTCCTTGCTTCAAACACATTTAGCCTATTGTTCTTGCCATTTTGTGAAGCAGTTCTGGAAGTCATCTTTCATGAGTGTCTTTTTTGAAAAAAATTAGTATATGTTTGCTATACAAAACAGATACTTTCATTGTAGGTAATTAGTACATATACATATCACAACTTTGTCCTTTTTTCTTGCCCATCCACTCCCCTTCCTCCTATCTCTCCTTATCCCCAGGGCCCCTTCCCATCTCCACAGAGTCCACCTCCCAGTTTTCTATCACCTTTTATTTTTTCTTTAAATTATTAATATTTTGGGTTTCTTATATAAGAGAAATCATGTGATATTTAATGTTCTGTGTTTGATTTATTTGACTTAGTATTATGGTCTCAAGATCCATCCATTTTCCTACAAATGACTCACATTTGTCCTTCATTATGGCTGAGCAGTGATCCTTTGTGTATATATGCCACATTTTCTTTGTCCATTCATCTGTTGGTGAGCATAAAGGCTATTTCCAAGATTTAGCCATGACATAAACATAGGTATACATGAATGTGTTTTGTTGTGCTGTTGTGGCTAGCTCAGTGTCCCAAATCTATTCAAGACATTTACCTTTGGGAGAGAAGACATTTTAACTTTGGAGGGGAGGGCCAGAAGTCTTATGGTCTCTGTTACTGTTTAGATCTAAAATGTCCCTCAGAATTCTCTTATGTGTGGAAGATGATTGGTTCATGGGGATGCTAAACTCATTGGTGTGTTTACTAGCTAAATATGCTGTTAGGAAGTGGGGCCAGATTGGAAGTGAATCACTAGGCATGACTTGGAAAGGTGTCTTATTGTCCCTGGCTCCTCCCTTCTCTCTCTGCTTCTTGGCTGCCATGGATTGAACACCCTTTTCTCTGCCATGTCCCTCTACCATCCTGATTCTGTCTTGGAGCCTGCAGACCATGGACTAAAATTTCTGAAACTGTGTGCCCAAATTAACCTTTCCTCCTTTAAGTTGTAGATGTTGGGTTTTTTGTCCCATTGATAGGAAGATACCTAAGACAGTGCCTGATGCAGTGAATAAAGTGGATGAAGACACACCATTATATTTTTATAAGCCTGCGTTTCCATTGGATGTCACTCAATACCCATATTCACTGAAGTTTTGATCATAATGCAAAAAGACACAAGAGAATCTCGAACTGTTTCAGAAAGTGGCACAAACATTGGGGTATATGTGCTCGAAGTGAGCATGAGGGAGTATTCTGAGGTGGATTAATGACAATGTATCTTACTGTAATACAGACATTCCTCGTTTAATGACCAAGTTATATTCTTGCGACTGTAGTTCAATGAATTGGTTGCTCAGTGAGGAATTGTATATAGTATGTATATTACAATATTTAGAACAAAGAAATGGTCAGAGAAAACTCCAATTTGATGACTTTGCTTTTATTTGCATAAATCTTACATGCAGTACTGTATATAACAGAACATAAAACTATAGTACTGTGCTATACTATACAATCAGCAAAAATTACAGTACTGTATAAACAAGGTGTACTGTACCAAAAAAAAAAGACATCAAGGGTCTATAAACAAGATGTACAGAATTGTACAAAAAAAAAGACGGGTCATAAGTCTGAGTGGTGGGTCATAAGTCTGAACAGCTCACCTTGTTGTAAATCTGAACAGTTGTTAAACAGGTAGGTCTTTAAACGAGAATATCTGTACAATTTTTTATTTAAACACACACTATATTTTCTGATTAGTCCTTGTTTTTATAGATAGTCTCTGAAGATTGACTACATTCACATTTACCTCAAAAGAACACATGAGTAGCTGGGGATATAGCTCAGTGGCACAGCACCTGCCTTGCAAGTGCAAAGTCTTGAATTTGATTCCCAGTTCAAACAAACAAACAAACAAAACAAAACAAAAAAGAAACACATGATTCATTGTTCTTTTGAATGTTTTTAGAGAATGAAGCCGGTTGTTCCTCTTCATCATCAGATTTTCATGATTTGGTTTCTTGGGCTCTGAAGATATTTCTAGGGAGATAGCTATGACTTTTAGGTAGGCATAGCTGATGAAGCATTAGGATGGAGGAAATAGGGGAATTTGAATATTAAGGAGGGGCTTCAGAGTTGGGGGATGGATTAAAGCTAAGGGACTCAGGGAAGAAAGTTTGAAAGAAAAAAATTACACTGAAACAGCAGGGAAGAGTAGTTTTAGGGATAAAATTACTGTTGTTGCTAGTACCTGCTTCAACCCAGCCATTTTTCTTCCTTGGAAGAAAAAGTCTAGAAGGATGTAAAACTAAATGATCTACAATGGAGCTTTATGTTGTTATGAGCCACCTCTGAAAGAGCCTGATATCAAGTGAGAGAAAAATTATTTCATATATATTGGTAGAATGATGGTCAGGTATTAAGCAGGCTACCATCAGTGGTGTGAGTAGCCACCTGAACACTGGGCAAGATTTCTGCCCATTCATGTGCTTGTGAAGATTGGATTCAATAATTTTGGGATGTAATATACAGGACATGTGTTTGGACAGGCAGAGTGTGCCCCAAAGGTGGGCCACTGGAGTGGCATAGGGGCTCCTAGGTGTTTGAAAACGGTGGTCTACAATAATTAATTGTGATAAAGATACAAATTGAACTTGTCTGACTTACGACAGATGTTAGGACCTGACTCTGTTGAACTCTTAAATAAATGATCTGAGATTAAAGATATATTCAAGCTATAAAACCTGGTGTGATCTACTGGTGACTTGTAATCCTGCATAGATGAGGCTTTGAAATATTTGGGTTCCATACTAATATGACCAGTTTTGGGACAAATGTCAATTACATGTTTAAGTCAGTTATAAACAAACTGGATAAATCAGACAAGGTTTATTTATTGAAAGAAGTGATTTCCAAATATCTTTATATCATAGAATGTATAGAGGATGATGTATTTATTTGGTACACAGGAGTAAATGGAGGAAGTTTTAAAAGATACATTCATAAGTTTGGTAATAATTATTTTCTTCATATTTGTATGAATTAGCTTTCCTGTCACTGAGACAATACTCAACATCAACAACTTAAAAAGAGAAGAAGGTTAATTTAGTGCATGGTGTCTCAGTTACTTCTCTCATTGCTGAGACAAAATACCAATGCCCAAAATTAAGGAAGGAAAGGACCATTACACATGGTTTCAGGAGATTCAGTCCACAATTGGCTGGCTCCAAGGCAGACACCTCAGGGAGAACTAGGGTGTAGGGCAGAAAAGATGCTCAGGTCATGGCAGCTGGGAAGCAGAGCAGGGTAACAGTGCCAAAGAGCAAGGGAGAGGGACCGTATATGGTACCCAAGGCCACTCCTCTATGACTCCTCCTGGCACCCAGGAGTGTGCTTTATAATCTGTGATGTGTTTATTAATCCAGTCAAGTTAACTTTACAATTAGTGGTCACAGTGTTATATGATTATAATACGATAAATACAAACAAAATATTTAAAAAGACATAAATTATTGTGTTTTCAACTGTCAACTATTTTCCTCCAAAATTTTAATAAACTGATTTACTTCAGTGAACTCATAATTTCTGATCCCAACTATTTAATGATAAGAACCTCTTCAATACTTGATTGTTTGTATAAGAAAGTTTGTGTCAAAACTTTTATTTTTTTCAGCAACTCAAAATCTCAACAATTACACTGACTCCTACAGCTCTTCTTTTCTTTTTTTTTTAATATATACAGATACCGGGTGTTGAACTCAGGACCTTGTGCTTGCCAGGCAGGCGCCTTATGCCACTGAGCTATATCACCTGCCCCTTTCTTTTCTTTTAATGTCAAATGTAATGCTAAAATTTTTCATGGTTAATTGAAATAGATTTCAATTCCCAGTGTTTTTTTTTTCCTTTAGATCAAAGATTTCAAAACAGCAATCAAGTTCTAATTGCAGAATGCATGTACATTTTTACTCTTGTAGCCAGAATTAGTGCCTTTATATAGCCTCAACATCCCAAATAGTGACAATTACCAGATATGGGAAAGCAGAAATTAGCAGTCAGGTTTGGAGTGGTATCTGGCAGGACCTTTCTACAAAGTGATCTCTGGGATATGTTCCCTCATTCCTTGAGTGAGAACTTTTCCATCAACTCTAGGTTTTTAGAGCAACACCAATGGTGATCTGGTTTGCACCAGGCTGCTAAAGCAGATATCCAGGTAAGAGATTACCTGGCTGGGGAAACTCACGGTGCCATGCAGGAGCAGTAAGTGTAGCATGGGTAGTTTCTTGTGTATATACTCATATGTGGGTATACTAGGGTAAGACTGACCCTAATTTCCGACTTTTCTCTGAAAAGTCCTGGAAAAAGCTTATTAAGTCATCTAATGGAGACCTTCAGCCCCAAGACCTGAATAGATCAGCATTTTCACATATATTTCTAAGCCACTGATGGTATATCAATGGGCTACAGTTTACTAATTGAAAAGATCTGATATAAATCTTACAGAGGACAGTAACGTGTAGTAACATACTACAACATAGTAATACTAGCAGTAAAATCTCCAGTGACTGATTGAGGAGTTTGTGGGTTCCCCAAAATACTTTACACAACTGAAGATGATAAGTCTGGGTTAATAAGGGTCAAAGCAGAATTTCTGGAAGCTCAGTTGTTGCCCTTATGGTCCCAAAGACTAAAGAATTCCATAATACAACTTTTCTAGAACCTGTGTTGAACATATCACAACTGGGCTACAGAACACCGTTAATCTCAGAATTACAGAGTATGATATATAACACAGTGTACTGGGCCCTAAATGATTTCCTTGGCCATCACCCTCAGCTTCCCAGTGGAACTCAGGTAGTGCCAAATGCAGTCAATTCTGTGGAATTTGAACAAGTGGCAATTATCAAGGTTTCTGGAGTTAGTTTTCATATATCCTAAGACCAGCCAAAGGCACAGTTGAGTAACATGATCTGCACAACTTCTGAAAGAAAGTAAAATATGTAACTAAAATTGGCTAACATAAAAACTAATTGTAGGAAATATATGATAGAATTTCTCAGTATTTCAGATACCCTGTATTTTCCCTCTTATGTGGACGCAATAAGAGATGTTCAGATATGAAGATTGTTATCTTTTTCCTTAACATTTTTTTATCAATGCATATTAGTTATACAGAATAATGAGTTTCATTTTGTCATCTTTGTACATGCATGAAACATACTTCATTTTTTTTCTATTATCTTTTGCCTCTTTTCCCTTTCCATCCCCCCTCCCTCTGATTCCCATCCTCTTCTTTCATAGTCTCCCTTCTTCTTTCATGTAGACTCATTTATTTATTGATTGATATATTTATTTATTGATTGATGTATTTATTTATTTTAATTGTACACATGGGAGAAGGCATGCACTATTTTTCTTTCTAAGTCTGGTTTATTTTGCTTAATATGAAGATCTCCAGTTCTATCCATATTCCTGCAAATGTCATAATTTTGTCCTTTTTTATAGCTGAATAATAATTATATATATATCATATTTTCTTTATCTGTTCTTCTGTTAGTAGGCACTTAGGATGTTTTCTATAGCTTAGCTATTGTGAATTGTGCCACAATAAATATGGGTGTGCAGGTATCTCTATATTTTGCTGACTTTAATTCTTTTGGTTATACACTGGGGAGTGGTATAGGCAAATCAAATAGTAGCCCCATTTTTAATTTTTTGAGGAACCCCCATGCTGATACCCATAGTGACTATACTTATATACATTATCACCAGTATATAAATGTTCTCTTTTTTCCCTATATCCTCACCAGCATTTAGGGTTTTTTGTATTCTTGAGGACAGCCATTCTGATTGGGGTGAGAGAGAATCTTAATGTAGTTTTAATTCACATTTCCCTGATGGATAAAGATTTTAAACATTTTTTATATAACTATTGGCTATTTGTATTTCTTTTTTTTGAGAAGTGTATGTTCCATTCATTTGCTTGTTTATAGATTAGGTTGCTTGCTTTTTTGCATTAAGTTTTTTGAGTTCTTTGTATATTTTGAATATTAATCCTCTTTCAGAAGAGTAGCTGGCAAAGAATTTTACACATTCTGTAGGCGATCTCTCACTCTGTTGTTTTCTTTGCTGTGCAGAAACTTTTAAATTCAGTGTTATCCCACTTGTCAATTATTGCTATATTTCCTGTGCTACTGGAATCCCATTCAAGAAATTGTTGTGCCTATGTGCTGAAGTGTTTCCCTTGCGTTTTATTCTAGCAGTTTCAAAGATTCAGGCCTTATCTTTAGGTATTTGATTCACCTTGAATTTATTTTTGCACATTTTAGTGTTCTTTCTTTGTTCACTATTCTTGATATTTTGACTGTAATATGACATGGGGAGATTCTTTTCTGCTCATGTCTCTTCGGAGTTCTCAATGGGTCCTGTATCTGGATGTTGATAGCTTTTCAGGATTTAGGAAATTTTCTGCTATTATTTCACTGAACAGATTTTCTATACTTTTAGTCTCTATTTCAGCTCTCTCTTCTATTTCAAAAACTCGTAAGTGCCAAGTATCTTTCTTGTTTTGCTTATACTATAATTTTCTTATATTTTAAAAATTTTGAACTGATTGTGATAATTCATTTACCTAATCTTCAATCCCTGAAATTCTGTCTTCTGTTTGATCTAGTCTATGGGTGTGGCTTTCCACTGAGATTTTTTTTTTTTTTTTTTTTTTAATGTGGGTACTGGGAACCAAACTCAGGACCTTGTGCTTGCCAGGCAGGCGCTTATGCCTCTGAGCTATATCACTGGGCCTCCACTGAGTTTTAAATTTGATTTATTGAGCTTTTTATTTCCAAGATTTCTGTTTTTGTTTGTTTGTTTGTTTCTTTTTTTTCTTCCAGGTTCTTTATCTCTTTATTGACTTACTCTTTCATGTCCTGAATTATCTTATTTCATTATTTATTGTATCATCTTTGAGTTCATTGATCATGTTTATGATCATTCTTTTGAATACTTTGTCTGATACTTAGTCCACTTCAAATCATTAGAATCAGTTAGGGAAGTATTAACTTTTTGTTTGTTTGTTTGTTACGTGGATACCGGGAGTAGGACGCAGGACCTCACGCTTGCCAGGGCAGGTGCTTATGCCGCTGAGCTATATCACCAGCCCGAAAGTATTAACTTTTGAAGGATTCATGTTCCCTTGCTTTTTCATATTCCACAAATTTCTACATTGATATTTGTTGGGATGGAATTCTGTTATCCTTTTATGTGTAGGCCTTCTCAGGGGACTGGCTTTCTTGACTAAGGGGTATTGGTCTGTAGTGTAGTGTTGAGTTTAGTTCTAAACGGATTTTAAAAGAAGCCTTTGTCTGTGATTAGTGGCAACTAACACAGTGTATACAAGGTCAGAGCCTGAGTGACCGACTTTCTCTTGCAAGAGTGGGTTCTTTCTGGTCGTTAAGGCAATTGTACTTTCAACAGCAGAGTGTGTGGATATTTCTCCGTGCATACTTCTCCAGTTTTCATGAGCTTGTTGGGCTGGAGTCCTTCATAGGTGAGGTGCCTACAAATATGTTGTTTCTCTCTTCTTTGCTTTAGGGGTAAATATCCATAAGTAGGACATCAGTCCTCCTCTAGCCATGCATACTGGAGGCCAGTTTGATAATTGAGGGATTTTATTTCCCCAAGGGTCGAGTGGGACCAGGCTATGGCTGAAGTAAGGTGCACTTTCTCTCAGCTGGATCGAGGATGTAGCTCTGGCACAGCAGCCGTCCAGCACAGCTGTTGTGCCAGACTTGATACCCAGCAGTGCTCAGAAGGGAGACAGCAACAATCCCCACATAGAAACAAACCAGAGCTAGCAATACAGAAAAAATCAAATAAAAAACCATAAGTACAACATGAATAAGCATAAGAAAAGAATAGGGGAATGAGAGTATACAAGATACTAAAAAGCTAAGATTAATAAAACAAAGCATAACAAAACAAAAAGAAAAAAAGGCAAAGGATAGCAGAATATAAAAAATGAGAAAATGAGAAAAAGAAATGTAATAAATGAGGAAAATGGGAAAGAAGAGCAAAGAGAGTGAAAATCCAATTAAAGAAGAGAGAAATACAACAATAAAAGTAAATTAAAAATATTAGAAACAAAAAAGGGAAAATACAGATGATAGAAAAAGGATAGATAGAGCTAAAGGGGAAATAAGAATCCCACAACAAAAACAAAAATTAAAATAAAAAACTATTCAGAATTTTTCCTGGTTAAGGAATTTGGGTTGGAGAAGTAGAGTCCTCCAGATATGGATGAACAGTAGGAAGCTGCTACAGTCTATTTTCTCTCAGCTTGCATCAAACTTATTGGGGAAGTTTGCAAGCTCCTTTGCATGTTTCTCTTTGGGCAGACTGAGAAAGAACTGAGTGTCCACAGGATACAGTTCTTGGAAAAGCTTTTCTGTGGGTATCCCAGGGGCACAGCAATTGACTGAGGGGCAATAGGTAGCTTCATCTGGAACCCAGTCTCAGCAGCACCTGAAATGGGCAGGATGGCCACACATTTGTTACACCTCTTCAGTCTGAGTGACTAGCAGCATGGTAAATGCAGTGGTCATCATAAACCCTTTTCACTGTTCTTGGCTTGGTAGCCCGTGGACTACCAAGGTGTGGCATTCAACTTAACCCAAGGTTCTTGGTCTGCATTCTTGGCAGCTAAGCTTGTGTTTAGACTGCATCATGCCTTCTTCAATGTCTAGCTTGGTGGCTTGTGCTGTGCCTCAGCTAGGCATATAATCAGCCCTAATAAATTTTGATGTCACATCTATGGGAAGTGGCAGATAACCAAGCAGTGGCAGCACAGTGACTGTCCCTGAGAAGCTTCAGAGAGTAAGAAGGGGGAGAGGAGTGAAGCCATTGTGTTCTGTAGTGGAAAAGTGTCCGTGAGGATGGAGTGCTCTGTCTTCCTCCCTTGCAAATCTACACTGTGCTCAAACATACTGCTTTCACTTCTAGTTATTGAGGGCATGACCACCCGCGATTTCCATTCCCCTCTCCATCATAACCTACCTGGCTCACTGCTCAAACATCCTGGCAGGTCTCTATTTTACACTCCCCTCAACCAAGAATGTCTTTCATGGTCTTCTTTCTCATCCATCCAGGTGGACATCTCCTGGGGGCCCTAATTGTGAGCCTTGATGGGAATTAGTCTCTAATAATAAGACCCATCTCAGAATAGCTTGTAGTTATAGCCTTCTGAGAGTTTACTCAGTGCAATGTCAGGTTGTTGTGTGGTAGAGTCACTTTCCTAATTTCCCAACTATGGTAAAAGCTTGTATGGATGATAGCTTTCCCTTACAGATAGGACCACTGACCAGTTTGCAATATAGGGGGCTCCTTGCATTGACAGCTTACCTTATGCTTGCAACTTTGAGTTTCCTTCCCCTAGCTTGGGAGCTGAGGTTGAAGTTGAATTTTCTATGCCTATTTCTGCATTGCTTTTCCAAATTTACAGTTTGTTTAGCTCCCTTTCACTTCTCTACTGGTTTCCAAAATTCTTCTTCACTTCACTGAATAGGTTACATTTGCTCCTTTGTTGGACTGCCTCTTCTCAATTGCAAAGTTACACAAAGGTTACTTCCATTCTTCCATCTTCTGGAGGAATCTTTTTTTTTCTCAACATTTCAGTGCATAGATTTAACTGTCTGATTATTAAAATGGAGACCTTATCAAGATGAATTTAGATGCAGGAGACTAAGTTAAAAGTGCATTAGTCTTTCCATGGAAATGGTTCCTGATTCCCTGGGGAGACATAAAAATGGATTTAGTATTGTGTGTGTGTGTGTGTGTGTGTGTGTGTGTGTGTGTGTGTGTGTTGGGGGTGTGCTGGGATTTAATGCAGGGCCTTTCACATGTCAGGAAAGTGTTGTCAAATGTCTTATCTGAATCTGAATGTAGTAAGATGCTTCTGGCAACTGCAAGGTTTTAACATCACTACTTTATAAAGTTGGCTCATGTCCTAGAGCTAAGGCACATTCTGCTTCCTTGATCCTCTGAACTTTCTAGGTTAATTGAAAATTATCATTATCACTGAATCAGAAACTGACATACTATAAAAATGAGTGCTAGCAACAGATTAATTGAAAGGCAGAGAGCTATTTAAGAAATCTTAAGTTAAGCAGTAATGTACTTCCTGGACTATCAAAACAGTACTAGAATCAGTTCACATGGGACAAGATATTGACAGATGTCTACCAATCTCTGTGTTTTGGAAAACTAGAGGTCCATTCTTCTTGAGACCAGTTCCTTATCATATCACATTTTGTGGGGATTGGTCATGGAGGAACCGTGATTCTGCAACTATAGTATTCATCCTTGTATGTCCCTAAAATAGAAGGATCATAGGACTGGCTGTCTCTAAGGTCCTTCCTTTGCCCTTCTCTCTGCCACACAGTAGGCACTGGTAGATACCACCTGAGAATATAGTGAGTTTTTTCTCTTTATTGTCGAGAATTTGTTATTTTGAGACATCTTTAATGTTCCCATGATTTGAGACTCAGCTCTTTTTCTTAGTGGGATATTCTAATTTGCTTTTTTCCAAATCAAACTTAGGCTGAATGATTTCAGTTTTTATTAACTCAAGATTATAGCGTTGATAATTGTGTATTTTGTCATATAATTATACTGATATAAAGTTATTTTGTTACATTTAGAATTCTGCTTGAAATGCCTCATATTATTTTCAAGAATTTAAGAAAGGATAGTATAATATTATGAATGAATTTCTTTCAAAAACAACTGTTAAGAACAATGTAATCTCTTTTGATAGAGGAAATTCAGTGTGAAGGGCTTCCCATCATTGTAATTTCACATCAAATATTTCTCCTCATGAACTTTTTTAACATTTAAGATAAAGATAATTGTGCCCTCCACTGTGCTCCAAGTCTGGCTGTTTCTGTTATAATATTTATTATGCTAAACTGCAGTTATTTGTTTGTATGATTTGTCTTCTCATTAGATTGTGTACTCCTAATGGGCAGTATCTTATTTTTCTTTGTATTCCCAGGGTCTGGCACCCAGATAGGAATAATAAGGGCTTAATGGATGGAAGAAAGAATGAATAACTAATCTGTCATGAGTCCTAGTGAAAAGATTTCAGTTACCTAAGTTCTAAAGAACTTTAGCGTTATCAAGGGGCTATGGCTTGAATGAGCCTCCTGAAACACATGTTGAAATTTCATTGCTATTGTAATAGTGTCAGGAGGTAGAACATTTAAGAAATGATTAAGTCATAAAGGCTCTGTACTCATGGACAGATTAATGCCATTATCAGGGGAAGGTGTGTTCCTGATAAAAAGGATGAGTTTGGCCCGATTTTCCTCTGTCTTGTCCTGTTTGCTTGCTTTTCTGCCATGTTATGACACAGTATAAAGTCTCTCACCAGATGCTTTCCTTTGACTGTGGGCTTCCCAGCCTTTATTTTTTTATTATTTATCCAGTCTGTGGCATTCTGTTATGGCAGCAGAAAATGGGTTAAGACACAGGTGTGAAGCCTAAGGATATTGTTCTTTTGATGTATTTTGTTTATGTAAATTTAAATACAAAGAAAGATATTAGATGCTAAACATTTTTATTTCCCTTCAACCTTGTACTTGAAATACTGCAATTTTTACAATATATTATTTTGGTGGTTAAGTTAGCTTTAGAACCTTGAATGATTCTCTGATATGCAAATCAATGTCTAAGTATACGGTCATTATTGTATTTAAATAACAGATAATAGAGAGTTTGGATCTTGAGATTTGATAGATTGTATTTCTAATATAAAATATATTAAAAGCTACTAATATCAGCTTTTATGTAATATGGTAAAATTTATTTCCTGAAGGAGATACTAAAAAGGTTTTTAAAAAGTTTATACTTATTTTTTCTAAAAACTATGCCAAAGCTATACTACTTTTTAATAATTTTAAGAAACTATTCAAAATCTAAATTTAAAAGTAGAAAGTAATTTGGGGGCTGGTGAGATAGCTCAGAGGCATAAGCGCCTGCCTGGCAAGCACGAGGTCCTGAGTTTGACTCCTGGTACCCACATAAAGGAAAAAAAGGGCTGGTGATATCACTCAGCGGCACAAGCTTGATATCACTCAGCGGCACAAGTGTTTGCTGGCAAGCGTGAGGTCCTGAGTTCGACTCCTGGTACCCATATTAAAAAAAAAAGTAATTTGGGTTTTTTTTTTTTTTGGTGGGTACCGGGGTTCGACCTCAGGACCTCGCGCGCCAGCAGGCGCCCATGCTGCTGAGCGATATCACCGGCCCCTTTTTCGTGTGTGGGTTCCAGGAGTCGAACTCGGGCCCTCGCGCTTGCCAGGCAGGTGCTTAGGCCGCTGAGCCATCTCACCGACCCGTAATTTGGGTTTTATTCTCTCCCTTTCTCTGATATTTTATGTAAGATCTCTGAAGGGTATCTAAATTTTTTAAAGAGAATTGCTAAATAGCAAGGGTTGACCACCAAATCTAGGTATGATATAGGCTAAAGCCTTGCATTTCTTTAGTCAAATATATTAGTCCTAGAAGATTTCATATTTCCTTTTGCTGACAATTAACTTATATTCCATTTGGTTGGGATCATATTAATTGAATCATACATTCAGATCACAGAATATAGGATGAAACTAAAAGCATCTGTAAATACAAGCAAGATACTAGATAATTAAAAAAGGAGAAATCTTGATCTTCAGAGTGCTTTCAAAGACATTTTAAAAATAAGATATCTGGGATGTACTACAGATAGGTCATTTACTACTATTGATTATTTTAATTTCATGTATTATTCACTTTACTGTTACTGGGAAGAAGTACCCGAAACTCACAGTTTAAAGGAGGAAAGGCTTATTTTGGCTCATGGTTTCAAAAGATTAAATTTGTGGTTGGCTGGCTCTAAGGAAGAAATGGCATGGCAGGAATGCTTGAGTAGAGGAAAGCTGCTCAAGTCATGACAACAGGGAAGCAGAGAGAGAAGACACAGAGACAAGAATATTCTGTTCCAGGTCATATCCTCAGTGACTCACCTCTTTGTACCAGGCTCCACATCTAACAGCACGTTCAGCTATGAACTCATCAATGAATTAATCCACTGATGAGTATGATGCCCATGTAAGCTAATCACCTTCCAAAAGCCCCACCTCTGAACACATGAGACTTTTGGGGAACGTTTTACATTTTATAACCTAAATTTCAGACTATTTCTGGAAATTTATTTCTTTTTTGACTTTTTGCTAATATTAAAATGAAATCACTGTGGTAGAATCTGGAATCTCTTTTCCTTATCATGATTTATGGTAGGCTCCACATAGTAACAAGGAGTTCAGACCTATATCTTACTAGGTTCTGGTTTACTTGGAAGAAACACATGCCTTTCTTTCAGCATATGTAAAATCCACAGACTGGTTTTCATTGGCTTTGATCAATTCATGTGCCATTTTTGAGCCAATCTCAGAAATTTTTCACCAGGAGTGTGAGCTAGGTCACTTAGCCAGACCCGAGTTACATGTCTCATTCCTAGAACTGGTAGTTAACTTGCTTCTACAAGCAGTATATAGATTTATTAAAAAAGCAGTTCATAATCATTCATAGAAAGACCAAATCAGAATTTTCTGGGATGACCAAAAGGACCAGTAGACATTAGAGAGAAAATACAATGAATATAATCATTGTTGCAAGTATAGCACATAAACTCACAAATATAATGCAATTATTGTATGTCAGCAAATGTTCAAAGTCAAAAGAGAGTGTAGAAAATATAATTTACTCCAAGAAGTATTCATTTGGAATTTCTAGATAGACCAGCTTTTAAATGGGAAGGAGACTTAATGGGTGTATTAAATGCTTAAGTATACTTATTCTACTCTTGACATAAGCAGTGTTGTGTATTGGTTTTCTTTTACAGATGACAAGCTCTAGTCCAGAGAAGTAGGGTAATTGAATAACAAGGGTGGTTGGTATTTATTAATACTTGCTGTATGTTAGAAACACTAATAAAGATTTTATTTGGATATAGTTATATAATATCTATAAATCATTCGACCTTATTTTAATGATAAAGAAATGAAGAAATAGAGAGGTCAAGTAACTCAGCAAGGATGGCATTTTAATTAGCGGCCTTGTGATTTGAACCTGGAGAGACTGAGTCATAAGCCAGTGGATTCAGTCTATGCACCAAACAGTTCTTCTGAGTGACTTACTCAAGGTTATACGGCCAGTATGTGATGTAAGCAGCTGGAATTCCTGTTCTGACTCGTCTGTCTGCCAGGTCTATGATCATTTTCTCTTACTGTTGCTTATAAAATTTAGATAGAAGTTGAATAAGAGGTAGAATATTTAACTATTATAATGCTTAGAGTAAACTAATGTTCTCAAAGCAAATGATCCTCCAAAAAGATCATACAGCTGGAAAGGCAGGAATATATTTTATTTCGTGGACTGTTATTAATTTCCCATATTGATGAGTGGGAGTTTCCTTTTCATATATTCCTTTTCACATATTTGTAGAAGACCTGCCACAATTCTAGATAAATCTTTTTTGTTTCTATCAGAATTTGGCACTGCTATATTTCCCTTAGTCTAAATTGTTTGATTCCAAGCCTTTAGCCTTGGGCTCTTTATGCATTCTTGGGGGCATCACTAGTTAATCCAATAAACCAACATATAACAGGATTCATGAAAAATCTGCTAGAACATAAGGATTTTCTTCATGGTCTTAGTCATCATCTATTCAATGACTCTAATTCAAACATGATAAGTGAGAACAATTTTATGGCATAAGGCAGTGGTGGTGAACCTATGGCATATGTGTCACAGTGGGCTGTATCATTGAAAGCTCTAAAAGGTTTGCCATCACTCACGTAGGGTCTCCCTTAAGTGAAACTATCAGGCTATTACATTGGATTTCACAGGGATATCCTTGATTACTTTTATAGATTTTTAAATTATAAATGTGAATATTAGAAGTAAGCTTGCTTTGCTTCTACTCAAATCAAGAACAAAAATAGCTTGAGAGATTTAGAAAATGAAAAATTAGAAAATGTGAGTGGTTAAAAGATGGCTTATCTAAATAAGTACTTAGTATACTTAAATTATTTCATACTTAATTGTGTAATAATTCTATATGTAACTTTGGTTAATGAGAATACAGAACAACTTACTGCTGGACCACATTTTGTTACAAATTAAAATACTGATATTTTCATTTTATAATTTCATTTCTTTGTTCAGTCATTGTTTTGGTTTTTAAATAGGCATAGCAAAGAAAATTTAGATGAGTCAAAGTCGATTTATGAGATACTGTTCCTAATTTTAAAGCCTTTATAACCTAGTAGAGTATATGACACACACACATAAAAAAATAAATTGTAGTAGAAGAGAACTATAAAATTTCAGCAATTATAATTTAGATGCAAAGGAAAATCTTTAATCTATTGTTTTTCTCTGGGGTTCCTCAGAGTCCTATTAGAGATTTCTCTCAGAGGTGGAGGGTAGGGAAGGTACAGGGAATAGAAATAGCCTATCGAGTGAAATCCCTTCTTATACTTCAGGTATAGGAGCTGTACTTTCACCTAGTTTATATAAGATTTGATTTGTACAAAGAATCGCAGGATTACAAAGGTGTAATACTCACTGACCCAATAGAATTCCTAATATTTTATAGATGAGATAGTTGCTTGAAGTCAGCATAGGTTACAGGACCAGCTTGGAATTTGTTCTATTAATGTCCTAGTATTGCTCCACTATGCTATTTGTGAATGCCAGCATTTGAATATTAGCCATAAAATATTTTGTGTAAATTGGACTTTATTTTTAACATGCTTTATATAAACATGATAGGTATTAAAATGTACTGTGCTCTTTTTCATCAAAATAATTAGCATATAAATTTTCACTATCCTCTCTGTTCTCTTACGTTATAAGTATCTTAGTTACTTCATCACCAAGACACAATATATAACACCCACAATTTGAAGGGGGAAAGGTTTATTTTGGCTTACAGTTTGTAGAGATTTCTGTCCATAGTCAGCTGACTACAAGTCAGTGCTGCATGGCAGAGGAGAATTGCTCATGACATGCCAGGCAGGAGGAAGAGAGTGTGAGATCGAGGAGGAGGGAGGGAATTATACCATTGTAGGCCACTAGTGACCCACTTCTTCCAACCATGCTTCGCTTCCCAACATCACAGCTAGCCATAAAGCCATCAGTGGACTAATGCACTGATGAGTATCATGCTCTAATGATTCCAAAGCTCCACTTGTGAGCACGTGAGGCTTTGGATTGGGGGACTTCTAGATATAAACCATAATGATAAGTAATTTTTATATAATTGTAATTATAATATAGATATTCACTTTCTTTCTGTTTTTTAACTTATGGTAAGTATTTCTTCATTCTACCAAAACCTTTGCATTCATACATTTTAACTGTACAATGTCCTATTGGTTGACATAGCATACTTTAATTTTTTACATACTCTTGAACACAGAGGATTTTTTTGCAATTTTGTTTCATTCATAAACCTTTTCTCCTTTTAGATTATTTTAAAAAATAAATTGTGAAGAGTGAGGTTAATATATTAAAAAGGTATCAAAAAACTTTAATCCTTGTCTATTGTTTTCTGAAAGTGGTGTATACATATCTGTTTACCATTACCTCTGACCTGTAGATATTCATCTACAGGTAGTATTTTGAAATTTTGTTTGTATGTTTAGGTGGCACCACATAGATGTTTTGATTATTTTTTGATTATTAATGAGGATCATTATTGTTATCATTTATTTATGTGTGGATTATCCTTTGGGTGGAAGCTTTTATATTCTTTTTTATTTGCCATTCTCTTAACTTGCAAGAGGTCTTTGTAAATGTATTATTTTGCTAAAATATGTTCATAGTTACCATCTGATATTTTTAGCCAGTCACTTTCACATGTGTAACTCAGTTTGTCACTATTATTGCTTCTTTTAACTGGGCTTTAAAATTAACATTGAAATATTTCTTTTTCCGTGTTAGAAACTGTCCTATTTTGATGAAAAAGAGTATAATTTTGATGAAAGACTTAGTTGTATGTTCTAATAAATACAGAGTATTAATTTTTGGATGGAGAATTTTGGCAAGTAAAGCCCTGCTTTACTACTTCTCATGTATAATACCTCATCTTCACTGCTAGATTTATACTATTTTTACTAGAAAAAAATTCTTTTTTTACAATTAACTCAGATTGATGACAGTTACAATCTTATACTTTTGTCATTTATAGTTTTGTTTCTCAAATTATCAAAATCAATTAAAACTTCATTCCAACATCCCTGAAGGAATAATCTACTTAAACATAATATAGAGGGAAAAAAGTAGAAAATCAAATAGTTCTATGTAGAACTAAGAACTAGGAACTATTACATGTTGAAATTGGTAAAGTTGAGAAGGATTTTTCATTTGGTAATAGTCTTCTTCTACAAACAGTGAATGGAAAAACAAGTGAGCACCTTCTTTTCATTTTTGTTTTCTCTTAATCCTACAAAACAAAAGAGGATGCTTTTAGAATTTAATACTAGCACACATATTACCCCAATGGCTTTTCAGAGCTACTAGAAACATCAAATCTAATTGGAGGATGTTCAAAACCATATTGGCTTGCTACTGCAACTGCTACAGTGAATTAATTTTTCTGAGGTGATTGGCCCCTAACCTGAAATTCTTGTCAGTTGCTTCCATCAAATGAAGTTAAAGTCTTTTCCATTGCTGTGAGGTTAATAACATTTTCAGATTCTAATCTAGTCTGTGGAAAATTGTCTTTTTAAAAAATTAATCAATAATACTCATTTTTGCACCAGTATGTCAGACAAGGCAAAGTCTACCACACGAGGCATTTCTGTACTATCAGTATACATTCCTACATAACAAAAGTCAATAAACTTGCCATGCTTGCAGCATTGCCATTTGTTCATGATTTTAGTTCAGTCACATATTAAACCCAGCCTAGAAAATTCATTGGGCAAGGACATTAAATTCTGAAGTAAATATTTTCAGGAAGTCTTAAATACATTTTCATGTCTGAATCCCTACTTTTTATCCTTAGAGATACTACAATAATGCTCTCTGAAGACAATTTATGTTTACTGCCATGAAATAAATAACCAATTAATGTATTTATTTCCAAAGTGGTCTGGAGGTCACATCAAATCAGATCTATTTGAGAAAGAAATGAGGAAGAGTTGTTTGGGGAATTGAATTATATAATCATATAACAGCACAAAGTCTTATAGCAGAAACATAGTAGATGCTAGTAGTAATGAACTATTAATTATTGTTACCTCAATTACATCAAAGAATAATATAAATTATAGTTGGAACTCTGGATAAGACAATATTAAACATTAACTTTTCTGCCATTAAACCCACCATGCTCTACTGTCAATAAATGCAAATCAGTTTGTTTTTTTTTAAAGAGAACCAACATGGCCAGAAATAGTCTTAGTGTTTAATATAATTACTCTTGAAAAAGACTATTCATTATACTGGCCAGGGACTAGCATTTCTAGTTCAATTCAATTGAGCCCTTAACATGGGTCAGAAAGGATACTTCAGATACTACTATATCCCAGAAGGAAACAAAATATAACCTTCCTGTCTTAAAGGAACTATGGGAGACAGAAATAAAAATTAATTGCATTACAGTGTTGAATGCAATCATACAATATGTGAGGCACTTAAGAGGACAAAATGATTACTATTGGCAAAATCAGGAAAGCCTGCCTGGTGCAATATCCAAGTTAGGCTTCGAAAGATGTAAAAGTCAGAAAGCATGTTACAACAAAGGGTAAATTTTTGCAAAAGCTTGGAAACTGGAATAAGCATAGTATTTAGGAGAAATTAAGATGGCTCCAGCGATGTGTGAGATGAAGATAAATTAAGAGAGACAAAGCTGGACCACTGAATAGAGGCTTGATTTTGAAAGTTTTTGACTTTGTTATGTAGTCTGGAGATCATTTCAAGGTCAATGGGGAACCACTGAAGGATTTGAAGCATGAGACAGAGCTGACTGATCATCCTTAAATTGTGTAATGAAGACTCTAATTCCAAAATGTGAAGAAGGGATTGTGTGTGTGGGGTGTGGGCATGGGTTTGCAGTTTCTTCACTTTATTCTTTTAAATAAATGTATAAAATCAAAAGTGATGAAAATTCCTATTTAGTAAGGGATCATTGGTCAATGGTTTCAGGCAATGACAATGTTTCTTTTTATCTTTGCATGGAGAATTACCAATGAGCTCTCACTGGTAAGATGACTTCATATTTTGCTGTTACTTTCTTATTCTAAGAGATTATATCAATGTCAGTTTCAGAATAAACTATATTACAGTAATGATAATTATAAACACAGAGCTGTGTATATTATATAATACATTTATAGATTTGTGAGAGAGGCAAATGTTATAGAACAATTTAATCAGTCTGATTTTCTGGTTAGTGACTGAGGATAACTTGGAGAGGAGGGATGTTCTAAAGGGTGGTGAATTCAAGGGTAGAGGAGATTCAGTCTGGACCACTTCTGGCTTAGAAGGCCCTTGGGAGCCTAGCTTTCTATTAGAGTTGTCTGATGATCCCAAGGTTTGGACTGGAAACAGGTTTTCCATAGTATGATAGGGCTCTTAGTTAAAGTGTAGGCTAGAACACTGGTATCATTCAAGCCTCCTCGTTGTATTCTGGTCTAGTTGTGTATCTCAGGGAGGGGCTTGGAAGTGGTCCCAAATATAGAGACGGTTGTACCATTTTATTGGAATGGTCTTCTATGTCAGATTGTTGTTGATATAGGTTGTGCTGGCAGCTTGTGGGTTTCTAAGATAATTTAAAATGATTTTTATTTTTATTATCACTTCCAAGGCTAGTTGTGTGTTTTATGTCCCTAATAACAGACATTGGTACTTTAAACACTTAAAAAAATATATATATATATTGCAGACTTAAATATGTGTAATATCAGACTTACTATATTTAAGCACCTAAGGATATGGGCAAATTGGTTCTAATGGATAAATAATTAAAACTTGGATCTAAAACTTGAGAGAAACTCAAGGGTAGGAAACTTCAAAAGGCAGATTTTGGCCATGTTAGTAAATAATTTTGAACCTCAAAAAAAAATCTGTAAGATTTAATAATGGCCTTTGTGTTTTTCCTTTATCAGGATTCTTTTATAACACATCTGGAAATTTTCTCTCTTAGCTACTTTTCTTATTGCTGAGACAAAATACCCAACATTCAAAGTTAAAGAAGGAAAGGTTTATTTTGGCTCACATTTTATAGAGGTTTCAGTCCATAATCAGCTGGCTCCAAGGCAGGATGGCCTGGCAGAGGGGCTTCACAGAGGAGAAACAGTCCATGGTGTGGCAAGGCAGAAGGCAGCAAGCAGCAAGCAGTGGTGAAGTAGTGAAACAGCAGAAGCAGTAGCAATAGCCTCTTTCCTGTCCCTTTATAGTCTGTCCAGGATGTAAGCCTATTGATTGATGCCACCCACACCCAGGGTGGAGCACACTTAATCTCCAAATCACATCCTTAATCTCAGCATCACATCCTTAATCCCAGTATCACACACCCTAGATTCAGCCACCTCCAAAAAGCCCCACCTATGACCAAATGAGGCTTTGGGGGGACATCTAGATACATGCCAAAACACTAATTTTTAAGCACTCAGATCAGATTTTGCCTTCTTTGAGGAGTTTTTCCTATTGTATTGTGGTATTACCTCATCTACCCTTTATCTTTAACCATACCACATTATACTATGTTATAAGGGTATGTGTATACATGTTTTTTCGTACTGTGAGCTCCTGTTATTGGCTGCCATGTCTTGCTCTTCTTCTGCCTGCCCACAGAAGGTATTAAAAAGATGGTAGATTTAATGACTGTATCAAGTATTTCTGACTTTAAGGATATATTAAATCCAGTGCTTTCATCTAGTATCTCAATGTCGGGAGCTGTACCAGGTGTTTGATATTTTTATTATTATTATTTTTTTTTTGTGGGTACCGGGGGTTGACCTCAGGACCTTGTGTGCCAGCAGGCACCTGTGCCGCTGAGCAATATCACCAGCCCTTTTTTCATACGTGGGTTCCAGGAGTCGAACTCGGGCCCTCGTGCTTTCCAGGCAGGTGCCTACACCACTGAGCCATCTCACCGGCCCTGATATTATTTTTTAGAAAAATTATTTAATATATGTGTACCAATTAAAAAAATGAAAATTATTTAAAAGTGACCTTAAATACAGCCTTAGTTAATTGTGCTTGTTTAATTACTTGCTAAAACTCTATGGTGCATGTAAAATCACAAACACAAAGAGTAAAACTATAAAAAATACATGGAAATCATATAGTGGTCATTTATCTGAGACACAGAAGGGATATGATCAATTAACGGGCCTGGAGGAGTGTGCTACTATATGGGTAATTTTTTTTATACTGAGGCACATAAACATAAGTTCATTGTATTACTCTGTCTGCATTTTTGCACATGCTTTTTGCTTATGAACAGAAAGTACTATACTCTCCTGAGTGGAATCTTACATATCATATGATATCCTATATTAAATATTTTAAATGAGAACTAAAGACAGCAGATCTGAGGAAATATAGAGAGTTTTGATATTTTTACCCATAAAAATTGCATTTTGGATATAGACTTAAATCCTGTATCATTTTGAAGTAAATAATCAACACTTTCCCTATATGTTTTCTAAATACTCAAAAATTATCAGACTGCATTTGTATGAGGACCTTTTGATAACATTTTCATTAGCTTTACCCATGTATTGACATTGATATTACAAAATTTGGTACATTTCTGGCTTTCTTTGTTCCTCTATATGTAAAAATATAATTCTGGAAATGGAATGGTTAATTTAATATGTAAATATTTTATCTATAGACTGGTAAAGACAGCAAAAGAACAAAGGGAGGAAAATTGGTTCTGAAGGATAAGGAACACTTCAGGAAAGAAGCAAAACCTGAATTGACTTTTCAAGAATGAATAGAAGTTTGTAAAAAGGTCATGGAGTATGGCATCAAAAGCATTCCCGGGCTGGTGAGATGGCTCAGCGGCATAAGCGCCTGCCCAGCAAGGGTGAGGTCCTGAGTTCGACTCCCGGTACCCACATACGAGAAAAGGGCTGGTGATATCGCTCAGTGGCATGGGCACCTGCTGGTGCGTGAGGTCCTGAGGTCGACCCCTGGTACCCACAAAAAAAAAAGAAAAGAAAAAGAAAAAAGCATTTCCTACAAGGACAAATTGAATGCAGTGGCTCAAGGTGTGAAAGGACAAATGATGTGGCTGAAGAACTTGGGTTAACTAGGAATTGATGGAGTATAAAATGCAAATTAGAGATATTATTCAGAACAAAGTGGAAATCAGAAAATGAAGAACTTTATGCCTATCAAGGAATCTAGACTATTCCTTAATGATGTAAAAACTGAAGATTTTTGGGTGACAGGCTGTTTTCTGTTAGGTTAGGTCAGATTTGTAGGATAAAGTAATGTGAGGAGGGGAGTTATGCAGCCACTAAATGTCTGGGGCAGTGGGGTGGGGATGTAGCTCAGAGGTAGAATGCTTGTCAGTGTCTTATGTTAAATCCTCTGTAGTGCAAAGGAGGGGAGGCAGAGATAATGAGAATTAGGTTCAAGCAGGGAAAGGTGTTGAGAAAGAACTGAAGATAGTGACTTAGGTGGCAAGAGGGTTGTGGATGGGAGAGCAAGAGATGGTGAGGGGAAATGACATAAAGGAACAGAAATGGGTTAATGAAATCATATGTCTTCACAACTCATTATTCACTCATATACAGCTATTGGAAAGTAATATTTTATTATTGAAATTTGTTATATAAAATAGAAAAGAGTAAATCTGAATCATTTTCAAATGTACACTGCATAAAAGAAACACTTGAAAGACATAATGATGAGTGGATTATTTTCAAAAGTAAACCTCTCAGTAAGAAAAAAATAATGCTTGCTGTTTGCTTTATTTGAAATCAAATTATTAATTGATGCTTATATTTGCTAAGCAAATATAAGGACACTTTTTTCATCTACTTAATATATTAAAATTCAGACAGCACAAGTGTGATGGTTTAATTTTTTTTTTTTTTGCCACTCTCTGATTTCCCATTGTATCAGTCAGCTTTCTTATTGTTGGGACACAATACTTGACACCCACAACTTTATGGCGGGGAGGTTTAATTTGGCTCATGGTATCAGGGGCCTCATTCTTTGCTCACCTGGCTCCAAGGCAGAAACATCATGGTGGAAGATCATGGCAAAGGTGTTTACTTCATGGTGACTGGAAGCAGAACAGGGAAACTGTCCCAAAGAAGGGGCCAGGGGTCAGATATAGTACCCAATATCACACCTGTATGACCCACCCAGATGCACCCAGGCGTGTGTTTCACTAATATGCTAGGTATTTCTTACTCTGGTCAAGTTCACAATAATGGGATTAATGGATACACCTGTTATTCACTCTAATTGTTTAAAAGTTAAACATCTTTAGTAAAAAAAAGTTCTGTTAGTAATTATTGCAAATGTCCTGTCTCTTAATTAGTAATTTAGCTTTTAATTGCAAACATTTTTTATATAATTGAAAAAATTGAACAATCCAGTATTATAAAGTAAATTAAACTCTGTATGTATAAAAATAGATAAATGGCTCTTTTTGAATGGGAGAAATAAGGACTGTTTTAGAAAGGAAAAAGTGCCACTTTCTTGGCTGTAAATTTTTTTTTATGTTTTTGGTGCATTGTTATCTGAAAGGAGATTTGAGTTCTGTGAGGTGAAAAACACTAGTGGAACCATTAGAGAGGTGTAGACCACTACCTTTTTTGCTTTGAGGGCTATTTCTTAAACTAGGAGAATATGGAGATATGAGTAATCTAACTAGTGGGAAGTTGATTTTAGGTTAAAGAGGTGGGTACATTGCATTTTGGGATCTCTAAGTTTAGAGTGAAATGTTAATTGGACAGATGATGTATAGTGAGGTAAGATATAAATTATATATCATAAGATCTTGATTTCTTTAAAAATTAAGCTATATTTGCTCAAATCTATTACATTTTAAAATAATTTTCAAAAAGAAAATTAGTTCAGATTAAAATGCTGATAATCCATTCTTTTAACTTTATGAGGAAGCTAACACAAAGAACCAGAAGCCCAGCACAGTACCTGGAGAAAAGAATGGTAGGTTACATGAATGAATGAAGTGACTGCCTCTTGGATATAAGCAAATTGATGTCTGTTTGCTGAAACTACAGCACTGAACACTGCTTCCACCTAGTGGCATTCTACCTGTAGTGCATAGGTAATTAAAAACTGAACTAGGACCTCCCTCTGGAAGGGATTAGGTAGTTTTGACTTCTTGTAGAATGACCTTTTGTCTACACTAAATTGTATCTTCAATGTTATTATATTTATTGAAGGAGTCAACCCTATAAAATTCAATTCTGAATTTTCTGTGCAAATGTGGTTGAAGATTATTTTCATGGCATTCACAAATCATTTTAAACTAGTCTTAAGAAAATACTGCTGGGAATGAAAGAAAAAGTTTACAGATAAGAAAAAAGTATAAATTGCTGGTAAGTACATGGGCACATTTCAACCTCATTGAGTAAAAAATAAAAGTATATTAAGATACCATTTTTTTAATCAAAATAACAGGTACAAAAATATTCTGCTGTAAGGAGGAAATGATGGAGGGACCTTCAAAATTTGGTGGAAAAGTAATTTGGCACACTTTTCTTTGATTTTTTAAAACTTTTATTTGCAAATAACTTCAAATGTATAGAAAAGTTGCAAGAATATGAGTACAAAGAGCACTTGCATAATTTTTACCCAGATCAACTATTGTTAATATTCCACCTCATTTGTTTTATAATTATCTTGTTGAACCATTTGAGGCTAAGGTACATTAATTGTGACCTTTTAGACCTGAATACTTCAGTGCATATTTTCTAAGAATAAGAATAACTCTTACATATCCACAGTACAGTTAGTGGCCGTGGTTAATTTAAAACTGATGCAATATTTTCATCTAATGTACCATTCACTGTATAACTTTGTGAACTGAGTCAATAGATTTTTGTATTAATTATTTTCCAGTTCAGTACAGGATCCAGTGTAAGACCAGCTATTGCATTTAGGTGTCTCTTTATCCTCCTTTAATCTGAAATATTTCCACTCACCTAGTTTTTCTTTTATGACCTTGACATCTTTGAAAATTATAAGCCTTTCTTTTTTTGTTTTTTTTTTGTCTTTTTTTGGGGGGGTGGGTACCAAGAATCGAACTCAGAAGCTTGTGCTTGCCAGGCAGGTGCTTGTGCTGCTGAGCTATATCCCTGGGCAAGCCTTCCTTTTTAAAAAATAGAACATTCCACATTTTGTGTTTGTATAATGTTCCTCATTGTTACATTTGATTATAAGTTCTCTGTTGAAATGCTTTATATGTGATGCTGTGCACTTCTTAGAGTATCGTATCTGGAGACACATGATGTCCATATGCCCCTTGTGGGCGATATTAATTTTATTTACCTGGTCAAGGTTAGTCTGATTTCTTCATTGGTTAGTTGTTTTTTTTTTTCTAGTTAAAATACACTTTAAGTCCATACACATTTTCTACTCTTCATAAACATTCTCCTGACATTTAGTATCCATTGATTATTCTACTTGTTGCAGTTTTTACTATTGTTGTTATAAAAGGCCAGTTGTAATCTCCATTAGTCCCTTCACAACTACCAATTGGCTCTCAGCATTCTACTGTAAGCAAAAATACAATTTCTCTTCTCTCTCATTTGTTTGTATAGACTCATTAATTCTTATATTTTAACTCATTCTTCCAGATTTAGTCAGGAGCATCCACTTTAGGATGAACTCTTTTAGGTAACACACACACACAAAAAAAGGAAAATAAAGAAAAATGCATACATGCTATATTACATTAAAAACTGTACCATGTATTTTCTGGAAATCATTCCCCATCAGTTAATAGTGGTCCTCCTCCATTCTGTTGCATAGCCACATAGCAAGTAACAATTTGCTAAAATAGACAAGCATATTAAGAATCTTTAAAATGTTTACACACATTGACCAAGCAACTTCAGTTTTAGGAATTACTCTTAAAGAAAATTGTTACGGATGCAGATAAATATTTATGTACAAAGATGTTCAATAAAATATTATTTATAGTGGTAAAAATTTAGAAATATCTGCATAATTTACATTAAAATAATGACAGTATACTAGGTACATGTAATGAAGGATTATTTAGCATACATTCAAAAGAATCATATCAAGTGAAACAAATTTCAAAATTATATACTTGTATCAACTCATGTAAAATGCACAGAAAAGAGACTGTAAGGAAACATACTGAAGTGATAAAAATTCTTCTGAGGATAAGATTTCTGATGATCTATTCTGCCTTTCATTTTTATAATTTTTTTATGATCTATAAGTTCTCTTTTGTGAACATATATTCATAATATGTTCAAAAAACTGAAATCAGCAATCTACTATTATAAGAAATCTTTTCCCTTTAGAAATTGGAATAGTTCCTCATTATGGATTATTATAGAGCTTTTTATTTCTTTATTTTTTTCTGAGACAGGGTCTTGCTATGTAGTACAGGTTGGCCTTAGACTCACTGTTTAGCCCAGGCTGGCCTCAAACTCACGGCGATCCTCCTGCCTCAGCTTCCTGAGTGCTGAAATTATAGGCATGCACTACCACATCTGGCCTATAGATTTTATTATATTGCTTTTCTCTGTTTCCCCAATTACCAGAAACCAAGACTAAGGTCTTTCAGAACAACAGATCAAGAAAACCTTTACAATTACACTTGAAATTTTTTTCTGCTTCTCTTGATTTTTTAAATGTCTTCATTTCTTATACCTTATTTTGATGTCTTTTGTTGCAAGTAATCTCTAATTCTTTTTTTTAAATGGTGAACTGAGCAATTTATTGACTTAGCAAGACCCAGTCTCTAACAAAGCAAAGCAAATCAAAGGAAAACAAAACAAAACAAAACAAAGCAAAGCAAAACAGCTAGGGATGTAGCTCGGAGAAAAGGTCCTGGGTTCAATCCCCGTACTTAAAAAACAGTGGAGTGGAGCATAAATAAATAGAATATAAATATGTTTATATTTATAATTCTTTACAATTGTTCAAAAAGTGCTGGGTAGATATTATAAATTCTTAATAGATTTATTTGGAATATTTAAAATAATCTTATTGCATACTATATCAATCAAGTACTAGATTTCTCTGATGATGAGTGGGTGCGGTGGGAAGAAGAATTTGCTCATAGCTCTATTTTCCTGATGAATTAAAAAAAGGAAGGAAAAGTTAAATCCATGCTATTGAGTTGATACTGTGGAAAATGTACTCAATAGCACATTAAAATTTTACCTTGAAAAGTTCTGTAATATTTTTCCAATAGCTAATATCCCTTACCAAGTCAGAACCCACTTGTTACTTCTGTTCCCAGTTGTTCAACCCTGCTAATGTTGAACATGTGCTTGCTGACCCACTCTACTCTACCCTGCTTAGTATTTTGGAATTGTCTAATCCAAATCTCCATGTTCTCATTGAAGCCAGTTCCTTGTGGTGATAGCCTCTGAGGATGTGTAGATTAATTATGTAATTTCCACATAGTGTTCTTTTATAAAAATGAAGACTGTTAAACCTCACTTCTCTGTTCCTGTCCTGGCCTTCTTCAGAATAAATTTAAATGAAAACTAATAGATCTTTTCACTTAAGTGTAGAGACATAAGCACCAACTAAAAATGATAGAAATTGTAGGACCTTGAGCAACCACTGATTTTATTCTCTCATATCCACATGATTTTGTAATTTTTTATTTAAAAATTTTAACAGAAGAATATTGTCTAATGTTTTTTAGTAATCAGTTATTTAAAAATTCTTGCAGTATGGTTTCCCCCCACAAATCTAACCAAACCTTTATGCTTCAACTTGAGCCTAGTCCTCAGTGGAGATGAAAAGAGGCAGGATTTACATAATTCAATTCACTTAATAACTCTTATTAAGCTTCTTTTGACTTTTCAGATTTTAGGGTAAATCATCTAGTCCTTTACACTTTTTAAAAAACAGATATTGTTCTCCAACCAATTAATCAAACCTGTAGCTTGTCTATGAATTGTTTCCACATTGTTCACATACTACTTCTGCTATGTATCTAAAAACAGACACAGTAATATAATCATCAAGTCATTGTGGTAAATAGATGAAAATGTCTTCTCACACATTTTATGCTCTGTGGGTATTCAGTTTGCTTTTGGACTTTCTTTTATGAAAATGCTACTTTATTATAGATTTCTGTGTAAGTGCACCAATCAAGTTAAGCTAGATTATTAGTCCAGATAATAATCACCTAGCATCAGGAGGGGAGTAATTATACTTGGTTTGCTCATCATATCCACAGTTCCTGGCACAGAAGGCACATAAATATTTGTAGCAGCCCTATTGAATGGATGACGTTTTATGCAGCATTTCATCATTTACAATACAATTTTTCAGCCAGGTATGAGTTTTCCTGTTGCTGGGATGTAATGTCTGATACCCACAACTTAATGGAAAAGAGGTTTATTTAGTGCATGGTTTCAGGAGATTCAGTACATGGTTGGTAGGTTCCAAGGCAGAAATCTCACAGAGGAAGAGTGTGCTGGAACAAAGGTTCTTAGTTTATGGTGGAGGAAGCAGAGCAGTGCCAGAGAGGAACGAGTGAGGGACCATATGTAGTTCCCACAACCCACCCAAACACACCCAGCAGCATGGTTTACTAATCTGCTAGCTATTTCTTCAACCGAAGTTTGTATATGAGGATTAATGTTCACAAGTGGTATTTCATTTAATTTTCAAAGCTAATTATGGGGTAGCTAGTATAAACTTTGGAAACTGGAATACAAGATACTCTTCCAGAGGTTGTACTAGTAAAAAAGTAATGGAGCCAGTTCTTTACCTACCTCACTATGCTGTGTAGAGGCAGCACTGTGCCATGGAAGGTGGCATGAGCTCAAGCTGCAGAAGAGCTAGGTCACGCTGTAGGAGTGAAGCAAGCCAGGTCAGTGCAATGGAATTTCAGACACAAGAAAAAGTATCCTTTTGTGTGTATTGGTTTCTTGGAATAACTGTTGTCTCTGAGCCTCATTTTCTCATCTGAACAATGAGATAATGGTAATAACTATTAACTAATCAATAGGATGTCACGAGCACAAGGATACAGAGAGTGTGTAAGCTGGAAAGTGTTCTGTATGAAGTGCAGTGGCTGTGTGGGATGGTAGCTCTGGAGTTAGTCCACCGTTTGCTGTTTCTCTTTCCTGACTGTAGTTTTCCACAGAAATGCTCCCTTCATTGACAAGAGGTACTCATATGCCTTCACAACAAATATGATATAAACTATATTTCCAGTATCTCCAGGCTTTGGGCCCTCTTCCTTACAGGATATAACAAGACAAGGAAAATCCTAACCTAACCCCATCCCACTGTACCTATCCATTAAAATGAGAAAAAGACAGAAGACTTAAAATGTTTTAGGCAAGGTATCTGAGATACCATGGAGTTTTAAATATGCACACCATATTTAGATGGTATCTAATAATACTAGTACATTCAGTGCTACCTGTTTCTAAAAATATTTCAGTGTATCTATTATGATCTATCAATTCCTAAACAGTTCAGGTCTTTTTGCTATATGAACAATTGAGAGTAGCTACAGCACTGTGGAAATTAATTCTGAGGTTCATTACTTACTGACAAGAAGACTTGTGGAGCTTAGTGGAGGCTCTAATTATTCTTGGCATGGAAATCCAACCTATTGAGTTTGGGGCCATCTTTACAAGTGCTACTTGGTATTGTAATATATGCTGATGGCTGCTGCTGTGGTTTATGTACTTTAGCTAAATTTTTTTGTGTTTGAATTTGTACCTTCAGGCAATTTAATCCTGATATATGTAAATTTTAAGTAAAAACACACAAAAATAAGAAAAATAAAAATAAACAAATGAACTCTCTCCTAAGTAAATCCAAATAGTAACAACAAACCAGAATTTTAAAAAAATAGTCTTTTATAGGCTAAAGAGTTACCTTTCACTCTCATTGGTGATATTTACTTATTTTTGAAATTGTAACATTAGGGGATTGATTTGTTTTACAAGAAGTCTATATTATCTAACATCTTTTAATCATAAACATTATTCTTCAATGAATTATATCTCTGAGTTGTGCTGGGTTAGAAAAGACCTTTGATTTCATCAAACACAGTATATTTTCCAGAATTCCAAAGGGAGAGAGAGAAAAAAGTAGGGAATGTATCTTGAGTAGAAATATAGCTTTAGGTGAAATATAGTACTTTTAAAAGAAATGTAACTAAGGAAAACTTTTATATTTTAAAGAAAATAATATTAACATTCTTAATAAAAAGTTCTATTCAAATTTTTAAATGTTCAGGTATTTTGCATTAATTAAATATCAAGGTAAAGTCTATATTATCTCAAAAGAAGTTATTTAAGCAAATTAGTGGTTGAAGTAACATTGTAAGGGAATATTTACTTAGAAGAACTTACGAAGGTCTTTGGAAGTATTTATAAAAACAAGAAAATTTCTGTGTGTGTGAAGTTAGCATTATTTATTTTAGTATAGTAAGATAGCATTTTTGAAAGGTAATATAGAATATCTTTATATACAAAGAACAGATTTGTTACATTAAGGCAAATATTTTAGATATATATTAGATATCATATATGTATATTTACTTACTCCATATGTATTCTAATAGAAAATTTAAAGTCTAAAAATTTAAATAAACTCTTGGTGATTCTATAAATAAAGGAATTAATGATTATTAAGTATTAAAATACTGTCTGCCATGAAGGTAAACAGCACAGACTCAACTTAAATATGTTAACTCAAACACTGTGGCTGTCCTTTGATGAGCAGAATATTTAATTGATGTTCAGTAAGGCAAGGTATTATTCCACTTTTGGCTCACAGCACTTATGAAGTCAGTCTGAAAAAGTGTGCTATGACCCAAGACTTTTTTTATTGAACTGCCAGTTCTCATTTGAGAGGGCTTTCTGTTTGCCCTTTAATGCCCTGGGGTTTAAAGAAGGGTAGAGAAAGCCTGACTTAACCACCAGGCCTGCAGTGAGGCTACAGTGCGGAAGAGCCAATTTTTCTCAGCTGCTCTAATGTTCACAGTTCCTTTTGAGATGTGCAGGTTCCCAGAGGTGTTTTCTTCAGTATAAGCTGGTTTGAGTCTTTTTGAGTACTTATTGTCCTTTTCCTCTAGGATCTTCTTTAACTCTGAAGAAAATGCTTTGGCTCAGCAGCCAATCCGCTCCCCTTGATTACCTTCATATAATGCAAAAAATAAAATAAAATAAAATAAACTTAAATTCTTTTTTTAAAAACCAAACTTTGCTCATGACAATAGATTCTTCAATAACTCTTCATCAGGTGAGTGTGGGGTCTCTCATGAATCACTTCTTCTGAGGGTTATGATTCCTCCTAATAATTACAAATACAGGTTAACCACTTTTCAGCTTTCACTGAAATTTTTATTCATATCTTGGTAAATAAATTTTTCATTTTTGAAACATCCATTTATGGTGGATTAGCCAATTACCAAGGTTCATCTGCCTGTGGAGTTGTGGAGTTCTATGTTCTACCCTTTAACTTACTCCAAACCTCTATTTTTAAACAACAATCACCCTAAAATTTGTATATTCACCCTATTTTATTTGCTATCAGTTAAACTTTATCTAATGGCCATTTTGCACAAGAAGTAGTTTCAAAACATAGTAAACGAATCAAACACAAGTGAGTGTAGTTGTGCTTGCAGTAATTGTTTGAGAACAAGACGCTGACTATGAGACCTAGACTTGCTATTCAAATAGATCATTCTGGGCTGGTCCAGTGACATCACACCCAAAGTTAAACAACAGAAGACTCCGCATTCTAAAAGTCCATTGTTTGTAAACTGTTGAAGCCATCAAAAAGGATGAATCAGGTTGGCCCAATTCCAGGTATGGTATTAAATGGCCTGCAGAAAAATGAAATTGTGTTTTTAAACTTTTACAAATTTTCAGTTATTGGTTTGAAGAAACATGGTTTTCCAATGTGTGGTGAGGAAAATACTCGGGTGGTAGATACCTTTATTTTTTAAAAGAAAAACTTGGGGTAGGAATATAGCTCATTGGCAAAGTGCTTGCCTAGTGAGAGCGAGAGCAAGGCTGTGGTTTTGAATATCAGAACTTCAAAAACAAACAAACAACAAACACAAAAAGAAACAAAAGTCTTTAAGTAAATTAAATTTAGTGGAGTTTATTGGAACAAAAAACAATTCATGTATTGGGTAGTGCTTAGGACCAGAAAAGGTTCAGAGAGCTTTTACTCAGCAATGTGGGCAGTGTTTTTATAGGTTCACACATGCATGGAAGCAAGGTAGAGAAATCACAAGGACATTTGTATTATTTGAGCATGATATGATAAAGGACTTGCCTTATTTGAGCATGATGTAATGGAGCATTTTTATTACTTAAGCATGGTCTGATCAGTTGGCTGCCTGTGATTGGCTGACACTTAGCTGTTTGGAATTGGCTGAAACATGGGTATTACAAAAGTATACTCATAATTAGGTTTTGGACTGCTTATATTACATTTGGTTGAGATTTGTGAATAGCAACTCAAAGTAGGAGACAGGGGGCGTCAGGCTCCTTTTCAGTTGAACAAGTTATATGCAATTCAGCCTGCTTTTCTTGATTTTGTGTTTTATAGAAGAGCAGGAGTGCATAGAAGTTAAGAAACATGGTCTTTGTGTAATTAAGGAAGATTTTTTCTACCTGCACTCTTTCCATAGATATATGATAAATAATCATTGTATGATGATAGACTTTGTGGTGCACATTTTAACACCCTTAAAAAAAGGTATTTGAATCTCTGATTGGCAACTGGCAATACTGGCTTTGTGATAATCTTTTAAACAGTCATCATTTAATTCCTATCAATTTAGCTTATTTTCCAAATATTATCATACCAACATTGCTTATACTGTTAAGTCATTAGGTCTTTTGAGTAAATATACAATTTAACATTGACTTGAGCTTTAAATGAAGTTGCTTCAAAACAATATTTTTTCCCAAATCTTGACTTAAACTTGCTAGTGAAGTTACCAGTAAAAATTATTTTGTCCTTTGGATTAAGTCCTCAGTACATTTTGGGGTGGTGGTGAATTTATTATTACATTTTAAAAGATGCTATGAAAGGCATATATGATATTTAATGTAGTAGTGTGTATACTTAATTTTACAAAATTTAAATGTATACTCACACTTAGTGACTGTCTTATTTTCTTGTCACTGGGATGAAATATCTGATATCCATAAGTTAAAGAAAGAGAGGTATATTTTAGGTCATAATTTATAGAGGTTTTTCCGTCCATAGTCAGCTGGTTCTAGGGCAGGATGGCATGTCAGAGGAGAAACATTCCTTGACATGGAAAGCAGGAAGCAGCAAGACTTCCTTTTACTTTCTCTTTTTATTCCATCCAGGCTATAAGCCTATTGGTTGGTGCTACCTACACACAGGGTGGGTCTTTCCTCTTCAGGTAAGTTCATCATCCACAGCACAACTATTCTAAACCAATTGGTGGGCTAATCCATGATTCAGTCAATGATTTAGTCATGATTGAAGTCATGATTACACCCATGATTCAGTCAATCCCAAAAACCCCACCTATGGGTATTTGAGGCTTTGGGGGGACATCTAGATATAAGCCATAACAGTGACTAATTTAACGAATGGACTTCAAGTGGGACATGGATCATGAATACCCTTCCTTTTATTGGAATTGTAGATGGTATATGCTTTTCTAAAGCAAAATAACCAGTATAAATATAAATTTTGTCCAATTTAAATTGAGTAATTCATTACAATTCAATAAATCCTCAAATATGAAAAGATAATTCATTTAAATGACAGGTACTTTCTCTGCTTTTTATGTTTAAAGTTAAAAGAGGGATGCTTAAATTCCACCCATAAAAGTGCTTTTTATGATATGTCTCATATATTTATTTGCATCTCACGTCATTTTAATATGCACAAAAAATGTACTGATAGCACTAAATGTTGGAATTTGAGTTACTTTTAAAGTCTACCCTGTTGATAGTTTATAAACACCATTTGCATTTTGCTTAAAGGTACATGGTATGTTCGTTTTTCTTCCTAAAACCTAATTTGTAGAAAAGCATGGCAACTTAATTTCAGTAGTGATCATTTAGGGCTATAGCTTCTGAATATAAATCAGAAAATAACATGGTTAGTCTTCTGAAGTTATAGAATCACCATTTATCTGTGAATTAGAAGGTTTAGGAAATTTTGTCCCCTCCACAGACTTAACCTAACATTTTCTGTTCATCTTTTTTGTTATATACTTGTGTGCTATTTATTGAAGAAATGACATTCCTGAGGGCAAATAAATTAAAGCACATGTATTAGTCAGGTTTCTCCAGAGAAGCGGAACTAGTAGCAGAAAACATTTATCTGCAAATATATCTTTAACAGGAATAGCTCATGTGATTATGGAGGTCAAGAAGCCCCATGATTTGTCATCTGTAAGCTGGATAATCACTAAGCCTGGTTGCGGAATGTGGTCTGAGTGTGAAGGCATGACAAACAGTGGAGGTGATGATGTAAGTCCCGGTCCAATTCTGAAAGCCCAAGAAACAGGAATGCTGATATCTCATGTCAGACAAGGAGGTATGTCTCAGCTCCAACGGAAAGAGGAAATTTGCCTTTTCTCCATCTTTTTGTTCTATTTGGGCTCTCAACAGATTGAATGGTACCCATTGGCCTTACTTAGTCAACCAATTCAAATACTAATCTCACCTGTAATCGCTCACCCAGAAATAATGTTTAACAGCTATTTCACCCCCCCTTAGCCTACTTAGTCTGACGTACAAAATTAACTAACACAAGTCCACCTCTTGTCAACTTGGCACCCCTATATATTTCCTTAAATAATACTTAATCCCCAAATAATTGATAATGATAATAACAGGGTCATAATTCTATCTAACATGATGTACAGATATTTTGTATACAACCACAAACATCAGGCCAGGATGTAGCTCCGTGGCAGAGCACCTTCTTGGCAAGCACAAGGTCCTGAGTTTGATTCCTGATACCAAAACAACAACAATAATCACAAACACACTAATCCTTTCCCTACAAGAGGAGGTAGCCTTTGATGCTTATTCTTCCTTTGATATCCCATAATTCAAAAGCTATGATGTAAAATTAACAATATTTAAAAACTGATGTGTAATTAATACATCTTGTGTTATATAATAAAGGAATAAGAGAAAAAACAAAGATATTGCTTAATGTTTTTTTGTGCATGTACGTGCAAACATATTCAGAAGAAAATACAAAGGAAATATTGAAAATGATAGCATTTTTTGTTTCTATAACTCATCACATAGTTGTAAGTAATATTTATAACTACCTTTTGCTACTGTACATTTTGAATTCTCTTTGCCTTGAGAAAGTACCTCAGCTATTTATAGTTCTTTACCTGGTGGGCTAACCCCACTTCCACTTCTGAAGGTCTGGACCATTATTAGTCCTGCCTGGTTTGGGCTTTTGTTTTTCACTGACCTTAGTCATAAGGCATGGTAATACTGAAAAATGGCCTAAGGAAATTTCTATATTCTAAGCATTCTCTCCCTTACCTCCGTTGTGGGGAAGTAGTCAGAATCATTCACCTCAGTGAACAACATTAATTCCTTTCTTTACTCATTGACTGGAGGCATGAGGAGCCCAAAGTGGCCATTTGGCAGTGTTAACCTCCAATTCAACAGAATTAATTTTCTGTTTCTTGGTTGTAGCACTTTTGTCTCTGAAACCAAGACCTCTGGGCCAGTAAAGTACAAGAAGTAAAAATTTTGCTAGTAGTTTACTTCTAATAGTAGAGGTAATAGCGAGGGGTGCCACTCCCATTTCCACTATTGATTCTTGGTCCTGCACATCTTGGCTATTGGAGAAACAGCAGTGATTCAGTCCATATAGAGCCTCTGGAGAATCTTGCTTCGGCCCTTCAAGGTATTGCCACCTATCTTGTTGGTGTTCCTTATTGAGTCTTCAAAAGGACATTTCATTGCAGTATCAAGCTAACTGCTTCAGGATGGTGGGAAATGTGGTAAGGCCACTGAGTTACAAAAACATGAGTCTGTTTTTCTACTTTTGCTGTGAGTTTCTTGATCAGAAGCTATAGTGTGTGGAATGTCATCATAGTGGGTAAGGCATTCTGTAAGTTTGTGGATGGTAATTTTGACAGAAACATTTTGTACAAGGAAGACAAATTCATACCAAAGTAAATGTCTATTCCAGTAGGTACAAAATGCTACCCTTTTACAAAGGAAGCTGTTGAACGTAATCACCTTCCTACCAGGTTGCTGCATGAGCACCCTGAGGAATGATGCCATCAGTGGGTATTTATTGTTGGTCTCTGCTGATGGCAGATTGGATACTCAGTGGTGTCCATTGCTAGGCCAGCAATGGTAAAAGAAGTCCATATTGTTGAGCCTCTGTATAACTTCCATCATTGCTGCAATGGTCACTTTTCTCAAAAGCCAATAGGACAATTATAAGAATGACTGAGGAAAGAAGATGACTGGTGTCCAAAAAAAGAGCTAACTTATCCATTTGAATATTAAAATTCTCTTCTACTCAGGATGCTCTTTTTTGGCATTCATATTTCCTATGTTTTGTCCATTTAAAGAGATCTATTCACATAGTTTTTCCTCAAATTTCTTTATCAACAACAATTTTCCAATCATTTTTATTCCAAATGCCCAAATCTCTGTATAAGTACATGAATCTATATATAATCACACATTTGGCCCTCCCTTCTTCCCTTTCCTCCCCTCCTTTTCCTTCCCCTCCCATCTGTACTCCTTGCCTCCCCTCTTCTTTCTCCTTCCTTCCTCCTTCCTTCCTTCCATCCTCTTTCATTCCTTAATCTTTTCCTCTTCTCTTTCTTCTTGTTCCTTTTCACCTTTCTCCTCTTCCCCTTCCCTTTCTTTTTGTTCCTCCTCCCCTCACTTCCTCCCCTGCAGTGCTGTGGATCAAATACAGGGACTGACACATGCTATGTAAGCACTCTACAAGTGAGCCATAACCCCCAAGCCCCTGGCCATGTCATCTTAAAAATAAAGTACACATCTAGATGTGCCCTGTGTACTTTCGTCAAGTGGAGGACATCCCTTCACCAGTGCCCTTCAGAGATGTCCCAGAAAGGGACTGTAGTGCTGTAGCTCTCCTTTTGGGTGGTGCCTGCATATCATACAGAACCATCTGTAAACCAGGCCCAAGTTCTCTCTTCCTCTGCCAGCCAACTTTAGGGAACTATCCATGGGATCATAGTTGTAGCTGGGATAGAGAAATTGTGGCAGGATTGGGGACCATGCAGATCAACAGTTGCATGACAGGTACCAAGAGATATGTGTGTATAGTAACATTTAATTTAATAATGATAATAATAAAGTTATCCAACACTGAGTGCCTACTGTATGTTAGACATTTTTCTGAGCACCTTATATGTATTAAATAATTAACTCTTTACAATGACACAATGAAGTAGATACTGTTATCTCTGATTTATAGATACGAAAACTGAGTTTCAGAGTTATTAGCTTGCCCAAGATCATACAGCTGGTAAATGGCAAAACTGGAATTCAAACCCAGAACGTCTGGCTAATATCTTGCTAAAACATGGTATTTTATCTTCCCATTTTGAATGTATATTTACAGTAAAGCTCAATTAATAGGAAGCCAAAGAGATTCTCTAAATTACTGTAATTATGTTGAAACTAGCCAACTTTAAGAAAATAGGTAAAGTTAGTGTGAACTGGTGATTTAGTAAAAGAGAAGTACTTTTCTGGCTGTGTCCTTAGATTGAACATGGAACCCAATGGTATCATGAATGTGGTTAAGATTTAGACTTAGAATATATGTTTGGAATATAGTCACTACTTAAAACTTTATCTTTAGGAAGCCATTTGACTCTCCAAATCCTCCAGTTTCCTTGTCTTTAAAATGGGAATGAGAGCTCTCATGGATCTCTGATAGATTTCTAGTGAAGATTAAGTAAAATAGCCTTTGTGAAAGACCCTACACCATCATCTTCAACTCTATCAGAAATAAAAATTGTATTGGTAAAGATTCTAATATACAGTGTAGGCAGGGATAGAGATAGGTATATGGTTGAATATCATGTTCCAAAAGCAGGGCTGATACTTGCCTTTGAGATTGACTAGTAATGCTCTTCCTTTTGGACTCCCATGATACTCTCTGATTAACCAATACTTCCTCTACTTTTGTTCCAAAGCTTGCTGGTCAGTATCAGTGTTTTGAAACCATAAACTCAACATTTCTAAATCTGAAATCAACGTCTGTTTCCTAAAATGATCCCTTGTAGCCTGTATTTCAGTTGCTAGTACTAAAACATAGTCATAGATATCATAAACCTCTTAGGCTTCCCATTCCCTTACCCTTACTCCAAATGGTAACTAAATCTTGCTGATGTTACAGCACAGATATTTCTTAAACTGTCCCTTATTGACATGTCCACTTCTAGTTTGGGTCTTTCTTGCTTTGATTTGGAGTATTGACTAGAATAATCTTTAGACAAATTCCTGAGACCTTAGTCATTTCTTTCTCAAATCACATGCCATACAAGTGAATAGATCTAAAACAAAACTATAATTGTATCAATTCTGCACTACCTTTAGCTAGATATACCTAATCTCTTGGGTAAGCTCTTTAACATGGTATCCAAGGAGCTCCTTTATCTGCCTTTGCTTACATCTTTAGATTTACCTCTTCATAAAACTCTTTTCTTATTTAAAAAAATTTAAATTAGTGTATGATTGTTAATAGTTAAATTCACACTGGAGAAAGGATATATATATATATAAAGGATATATATATATATATATATAAAGGATATATATATATATATATATATTTTGAGCATTTTCCATCCCTTTTCTGCCCTTTCTACCTTCTCGCTCCCTTCCCGATTGCTTTCCCCTTCTCCAAAGTGTATGCCTCCCTATGTCCTACTATTTCTACTTTATTTTGCTCTGCAATTAATTTATATTTTGTATTTCTCATATAAGGTATATTTGAGGACCCAATAACATAAAATTGTTCATAGCTATCTCCACACATAATCGCTTTCTGCCTCTGATGTTCTACTACAGGCTCACCCTTACCCTGCCTATATTTTCACTAGGTTGCATTCAGTATTTACAACTAGGAAGTTGTGGGTATTTTAAGAAGTAGGAGTCATAGAATCCAGGCCTATTAGAGAAGTCAGTAATGACACCAAAATAAGAAAATATAGTAATAGCTGCTAATTAATGACTCTGTACTCTATGCTAGACTCTGTGCAGGGTCCCATACACTCCTCACAACAAGCTGAGGGTAGGCATTGCTAATCCCACGTAATCAACAAAGCATTGAGGTAAGGAATTGTGTGCTTCACTCATGTTCACACAGCTAGGAAGTGATAGGGCCAGGATATAAACCTAGGTTCATTTATTGATAAAGTCTTTGCTAGTAACTGCCTCCACACATAAATTATTATTGTACTGTCTCTGGTTTCCAAAAGAGAAATGCAAGTGGAAAGAATAAAAGAGTTAGGTGAACATAGGATATATCTCCTACATATAATTATATATATGTATTGCAATGATCTTCCTTTTTTCCTTTTTATTCACTTAACAAAGACTTAAGGGCTTTTCTACTAATCCCAGGTCCTTTGATGAAAGATGCTTTAGAAAATTTCCTTCTTTTGAGAACACTGATTCTCTTTGGATTCTTTTGGCTTTCCTGTTGCCAAAGTTTGCTGTTCTCTAGAAATACTGGAGGGAACTTAGAAAGGAAGGCCTGGAAATTTTTCAGTGCTAGATTTATTCACACTCATTTGAATAATACCTCATAATGCTGATGCTGATAGTAAAAATATGTATTAAACTTTTATTATGTTTCGCTTATTGTGCCATGCATTTTTGATACTATTATAACCTCAATTTTTAGATGGAAAAACTGAGACACAGAGAGATTAAATAATTTGCCAAAGATCAGACAGGTAAAGGTCAACAGACTGTGAATACATATGTAAACTATCGTGATATACTGTCATAAATACTCTGACAGAATACATACGGAGTACTTTTGGAGTTCAGTGAAGGGAATTTTACCTACATATGTGGTTGAGAGGGAAGGCTTCACAGAGATTGTGGCATTGGCCTAAATTCCAAAGAAGAAAGCTTGAGTTTTGACAAGCCAAGAAATTGGGGAATGGTATTTCTGATAGGGAGAAAGTAAACATTAAAGCAAGGAGATGGGATAGTGGTGATTTAATTAAGAAGAATGGCAAGTAACTCAGTGTAGCTAGAGAGTAGGTTTTGGTTTGTGACATGTGAAATGAGAGTAGAAAGACAGTTTGGGGTTAGTTATATCCTGAATGGCAAGAACATGCCACATCCTGTTAATTGGCATGGGGGAGAAATGAAACAATTTTAAGAATGGGGAGAGAAATGATACTAAAATTTAACCCTTAACGTAACTCTTACTATATGTCAGGCTCTGTTTTAAGTGCTTTACATAATTTAACACAGTTAATGCCCATAGCAACCCTATTACATGCATAAACCATTTTATTATCTCCATTTTATAACTGAGAAAACAGGTAGTGAGGTTAATAGCTGCTCAAGGTTTATAGCTAGTAAGTGGCTGCAGTGAGAGTTGAATCCAGATAGTTTAAACTAAGAGTTTTTCCTCTCACTAACATACTATACCAGCTTTTTTTTGTATGTTTTGAAGAAAATATTTCTGGAGGCAGTAGAGAGAATGAATTAAATACGGAGATTGGAGATAAGGAGATCTACTTGCAGTAGTCCGTAAGGAAATACTTGGGGTCTGAACAAGGATAGTGATTGTAGTCTCTAAAATCAGGTTGGAGAATTTAAAAGAACCATAACTTGTTCGTGAGGGTATCAACTGATGGAGATGTATAAAATGGTATTTGCAAACTTAAATGATCAAAGATGGGAGAAGTTAGACAATTAATTTAGAGGCGGAAACACAACCTAGGGAGATTCTTGAGGAATAATAGTGTCTACCTTGTCTCAAGAGGGCAGTTGTTCTGAGGTTCCAGTGGATTTCTGCCATTTAAAAATGTGTCTTCATGTTATACTCCAGTTTCACGAAAGGAGTTTTAGATATGAATCTTTATGGATAATCCCCTGATTGTTAAATGTTGGTAAATAAGTTAAAAACAGAAAAACAATCTTGTAAAATTCACTGAAAATAAATCTTCTAGCTGAATTAATGCTTGCAGCTGTCAGTTTAAAATCTCTACAATGATTCTGGATTTGGCAACTAAGAGAATATTAATGTTTTTTGAGGATGTAGAAATAAGCAGGTTGGTGGATAGGTGAAGATGTATTAGAGCTTTGGATGTATTTTTGTATCTATTTTGTGAGTGGATCAGAAAAATGTTTGGAAATATATGTCATGAAATAGAAGGTACAAAAATAGTCTAAGAGCAAATATCAGTAATATAAGAAGAGAATTCTTAGTAAGTGACATAGCCATTATAATCAATATCATCATCATTGGTGCTATTTTAAGTGCAAATTGCTTTGCTTTTTTTTACATTTAAGTTTACTGCCAAGTACTTTACATGCATTGTCTTACTGAGTCCTAACAACAACCCTCTGAATTAGATATTATTATTAATATTACTATGCCTATTTTACAGATAAAGGTGAATCTTAAAATAAGTGATAAAACTGGGACTCAAATTCAGATTTTCCTGTTTTCAGTATTCCTCTAGAAATACAAGCAGGAGCATAGAGAATAGGAGCCTAGAAATAGGAATGAGAGCTTCTACTTACCCATTTGAAAATTAAATGTTTTATTTTTAGATAATTGTGACACATGCAATTGTAAGAAATAATACAGAGAGATCCCCTGTATGCTTTACCCAGTTGTCCCCAGTGATAACAATTTTGCAAAACTGCTAGTATTTCATTATTGTAATATATTATCCACAGTGTTAACATTGATACAGTCAAGATAAAGAAGAATATGCACACTCTGTACATGTTTTATAAAATATAAATATTTTTTATTAGTACATGTTTGTAGTTTATAATGTTTGCATTCCTTGTGTGGAGTTGGTACATGTACATAACACATCTTAATTCCTTTTTTCATCCCCCCTTCCTTCCTTCTTTCTGTCCTCCTTCCATCTCTTGATCATCTCATTTGAGAAAAATCTATCTTCCTATTTCCTATTATCTATCTTTTATTTTGTCCTTTATTTATAATTTGAGTTTAGTCATATAAGAAAAACCATGCAATACTTAAGCTTGTGTGTCTAATTTATTTCACTTAACATTATGGTCTCAAGATTCATACATTTTCCTGCAAATGATTCAAGTTTACCTTTCTTTATGGTACAGTAGTATCCCATTGTGGTAAATATCACATTTTCTTTATTCATTCATCTGTTGATGGACATAGAGGCTGCTTCAAGATTTAGCTTACTATGAATTGTGCTGCTATAAACATGGACATGCATGTCTTCCTGTAATATGATGTCTCTGACTCTTTTAGAAAGGTATTTAGAAGGGGAATAGCTACATCAAATAGAACCTCTAGTTTTAGTTTTTTTGAGGAATCTGCACACTGAATTCCACAATGATTGTACTAGTTTACATTCCCACCAACAATGCAGAAGGGTTTATTTTTCTCTGCAGCTTCACCAACATTTGTTATTATTTGATTTCTTGATCATGGCCGTTCTTCCTGTTTACCTTATTATTTCTAATATTTGGCATGAATAAACATGGTATTATTTTAAAAATATTATCATCCACGTGTTCATTGCTGGTATGTAGAAATGGAATAGCTTTTTATATTTATCTTATATATTCCATGACACTGATGAATTCATTTATTCTAGGAGTTTCTTGGGGGCTTTCTACATAGGCAGTTGTATCATCTGAAATTAGGAACACTTTTCTTTCTGCCTTCTTTATAAGGATGACTATATTTAATTTATTCTGTTGACTTTTTCTTCCCACTTTCTGTACCTTTCTACATGACTATGTTAAATAAGAATGGTGCAAATCCTTACCTTGTTTCTGGTATCTGTGAGAAAGCATTCAGTCTTTCACCAGTAGGTATAATAGCAGCTATAGTTTTGAATTTTTCTTTTTTAAGAAGTGGATAATGTTTATCAATTTGAGGAAATTTCTTTCTGTTCCTATTATTCAGAGATGTTTTGTCATGAATAGGTGATGACTTTTGTCAAATTTATTTCTTGAATCAACTAATGTGATCATATGATTTTTCTTAGTATTGTGGATAACACTGATACATTTTTGAATATTGAACCAGTGTTGTAGATTTGGAATAAATCTTACTTTATCATGACATATAATCCTTTCTACATATTGCTGAATTCTATTTTCTGTTTTCTTTTTTAGTCTTACCAGAGATTTGCTAGTTTTGTTTATCTTTTCATTTCCTATTGTTTTTGTTTTCAATTTTATTGATTTCTATTCTTCTTTTTTATTATTTTTCCCTTCTATTTGCTTTAGGTCTATTTTTCTCCCTTTTTCTAGGTTCTAGGAACAGATTATTGATTTGAGATTTTTCATCTTTTCAGCGTTGTTTTAGCTCCTTGAGATATTTCTTCTTTTAAACCACAGTTTATTTTGAGGTATGGTGTGTTGTTTAATTCTAAATGTTTGTAGATTTTCCTGTTATGTTTCTGTTACTGATTTCTAGTTTGATTACATGTGGGTATAGAGAACATTCTGTATATTTTCAATCCCATATGGTCATAATGTATAATTCTTTCTATATATTTTTAGATTTGGTTGCTAGTGTTTTGTATCCTTGTTTATAACAGACATTGGCCAATATTCACTTTTCTTTGTTCCGTTTGTTAATAGCCATTACCCACATTGGTAATAGCAGATTCCAGTCTTTAAAAATGCTTGTTATGTTTCACCAGTTCAATTAGTGGTTCTCTCGTATAAGGACAGAATTCACAAGTATTTGGGTCTGGGGGTTTTCTTGGTGGATAGTATTTTGACTACTAATTCAATCTCTATTTGTTAGGTCTATTAATATTTTTTATGTTTTATTATGTCATTTTCAGTAGTGTCATTTGGGGAATTGAATATTTTATCTAAATTGTCATTGGAATATAAGTTTTCATTGTATCCTAACACTTTTAAATTAATTTTTAATTAACAAATAATAATTGTGTTAAAAAGATTTCTATATGGTTGGTATTAATACCATCTCTTTTCTTTCTTTCTTTTTTTTTTTTGATGAGGCAAGGAATTTCAGTATTGTATTGTTCAATATAGTTTGTTTTGTTAATTTTCTTAACCTTTTAAAAGAACCAACTTCTGTTTTATCAATTTTTTCAATTTCTCTATTCCCTCTTTTGTTAATTTTCACTCTATATTTATTTTTGCCTTTATCCTGCTTTTTAAAGGCCTATTTTACCCTTCTCTTTTAGTATTTCTTGGTGGGAATTTAGTTTATTGAATTGAGGGTGTTTTTCCAGATATAAACATCCCCTTAAATACTCCTTTAGCTGTTTTGCATATGTTTTGATTTGTTGTGTTTTGATTCTAATTTATCTCAAAATGTTTTCTAATTTCTGTTTTGATTTCTTCTCTCATCTGAGAGTGTTGCTTAGTTCCTACATATTTGTGAATTTTCAAAATCTCTTTCTGTTATTGATTTCTAATTTTATTTCATTGTAGTGAGAGATGACACTTTGCATGATTTCTAGTCACTTAAATTTACTAGAGTTCATTTTATGGCCTTGTATATGATCCATCCTTGGGAAGATTTTATGTGCACTTGAGAAGAATGTATATATTCTGTTATGTTAATTTCCTGTGGCTACTGTAACAAATTACCTTAAGTTTGTTAGTTTTTTTTTTTTATTTTTTAAAGAGAAGAAACAAAACAAAACAAATCAAAAGAAGAACAAATTTTCAAAACAACATAATAGGAGGGTAACAATGGTTAATACATTACGTATTACTATCTTTAAGTTAGTTATTCAGGACACCAGACATTAGCATTCAATTGTCCAAACATTATTGGCACAGACCTTACTCTTCAATGAACTAAGTAAAAATGGTAGTGTATCTATCTTAACCATCTTATATATATATATATACAATTTTTTTCCCTTTCCCTTCTTTCTTTTCCCTATTCCAGTCTCTCTTTCCTTTTGACCAGTTTCTTTTTGATTCACCATATCTATTGTACATTTTGGATCTTATTTACTCTTTCAGTTTCTCATACTAGAGAGATAATACGATGCTTACACATGTGCTTCTGGTTTATTTCACTTATGAGTATTTTCTCGAGTTGCATCCATTTACCTATAAAAGTCTCCAGTTTATCCTTCTTTATGGCTGAATAGTACTCCATTGTATAAAAATACCACATCTTTCTTATCCATTCCTCAGTTGATGGGCATTTGGGTTGTTTCCAAGATCTGGCTATTACAAATTGTGCTGCTATAAACATGGGTGCACATATATCGCTGTGGTACGATGTTTTTAATTCTTCTGGGAAGATGCCCAGAAGGGGAATAGCTGGGTCAAATGGGACCTCCAACCCTAGTTTTCTGAGGAATCTCCACACTGACTTCCACAGTGGCTGTACCAGTCGACACTCCCACCAACAGTGAAGAAGGGTTCCTTTTTCCCCACAGCCCCTCCAGCATTTGTTATTAGTTGATTTCTTAATAGTAGCCATTCTTTCTGGGGTGAGATGGTATCTCAGTGTTGTTTTAATTTGCATCTCTCGAATGACTAGTGATGTTGCACATTTTTTTGTATATTTATTTGCCATTAGTATTTCTTCATCTGAGAAATGTGTATTCATCTCAGATGCCCATTTTTGGAGTGGGTCTTTAAATTTGGGAGGTCTGATTTTTTTGAGTTCTTTATATGTTCTCGATAGTAATCCTTTGTCTGAGGAACAGCTGGCAAACATTTTTTCCCACATTGTGGGTTGTCTCTTCACTCTGTTGGTGGTTTCTCTTGCTGTGCAAAAGCTTTTTAATAAGATGAGATCCCAGTTATTGATTCTTTGGGATAGTTCCTGTGCGGTTGAGTTTTTATTCATAAAGTCTTTGCCTACACCAATGTCTCCAAGGGTTTTACCTATCCTACCTTCCAGCAGATTTAATGTTTCTGTTTTAATATTTAGATCTCTGATCCATTTTGAATTTAGTTTAGTGCATGGTGAAAGATATGGATCTAGTTTTAATCTTCGGCATGTGTAGAGCCAGTTTTTCCAGCACCATTTATTAAAGAGGCTATCTTTCTTCCAGCGAATGTGTTTGGCACCTTTGTCAAAGATAAGGTGGCTTAGTATGTCTGGGGTTGTTTCAGCATCTTCTAATCTGTTCCATTGATCTTCAGGTCTGTTTTTTTGCCAGTACCACACTGTTTTTATCACAGTAGCTTTATAGTATAATTTCAAGTCGGGGATTGTGATGCCCCCTGCCTTGCCTTTGTTGCCCAGAATTGCCTTTGCTATTCTAGGTCTCTTCTGATTCCAAATGAATTTTAGGATTGTTTTCTCTAATTTTGTGAGATATGCTGTTGGAATTTTGATTGGAATTGCATTAAATCTGTATAACAATTTTGGAAGTATGGCCATTTTCACTATATTGGTTCTTCCTATCCAGGAGCAAGGGATATCTTTCCATTTTCTGATATCCTCTTCAATCTCCTTTTTCATAGTACTGTAGTTTTCAGTATAGAGGTCTTTTACATCCTTCGTGAGGTTGATTCCTAGGTATTTCATTTTTTTGGATGTTATTGTGAAAGGTATTGTTTCCCTAATTTCTCTTTCAGTAAGTTTGTTATTTGTGTACAGGAAGGCTATTGACTTTTGAGTATTGACTTTGTATCCAGCTACACTACTGAATTTGCTTATTAAATCTAGCAGTTTTTTAGTGGAGTTTTTGGGATCTTCTGTGTAGAGTATCATGTCATCTGCAAATAATGATAATTTAACTTCTTCCTTTCCAATCATTATTCCTTTTATTTCTTTCTCTTGTCTAATCGCTCTGGCTAAAGTTTCCAGAACTATGTTGAATAAGAGTGGGGACAGTGGACATCCTTGTCTTGTTCCTGATTTTAGAGGGAAGGCTTTCAGTTTTTGGCCATTTAGTATAATATTGGCTGTTGGTTTGTCATAGATAGCTTTTACCAGATTGAGATAAAGACCCTCTATTCCAATTTTCTGTAGGGTTTTTATCATGAAAAGGTGCTGGACTTTGTCAAAAGCTTTTTCTGCATCTATTGAGATGATCATGTGATTTTTGTCTTTGGTTCTGTTAATATGCTGTATTACATTTATTGATTTACGTATGTTGAACCATCCCTGCATCCCAGGGATGAATCCAACTTGGTCATGGTGTATAATCTTCTTGATGATTTGTTGGATTCTGTTTGCCAGTATCTTATTAAGGATTTTTGCATCTATGTTCATTAGGGAGATTGGCCTCTAGTTCTCTTTCTTAGTTGGGTCCTTCTCTGGTTTTGGTATCAGGGTAATGCTTGCTTCCAGGAATGAATTTGGGAGTATTGCTTCCCTTTCAATTTCATTGAAAAGTTTGAGAAGTAGGGGCGTTAGGTCTTCTCTAAATTTCTTGTAGAATTCGGCAGTGAATCCATCAGGGCCTGGACTTTTCTTTGTTGGGAGGTTTTTAATTACATCTTCAATTTCATTGGTTGATATTGGTTTATTTAGGATTTTTAAATCTTCTTGATTTAGCTTTGGTAATTCATACGAATCTAGGAATCTGTCCATTTCTTCTGCATTTTCCATCTTAGTAGAATATAAATTTTCAAAATAGGTATAGATGATCTTCTGGATTTCTGCAGGGTCCGTCGTGATATCACCCTTTTCATTTTCAATTGCATGGATTTGAGTCTTTTCTTTTCTTTTTTTAATAAGGTTGGATAAGGGTTTGTCAATCTTATTTATTCTTTCAAAGAACCAACTTTTTGCTTCATTGATTCTTTGTATTGTTTTTTTATTCTCCAATACGTTAATTTCTGCTCTGATCTTTATAATTTCCTCCCTTGTACGGGCTTTTGGCTTAACCTGCTCTTCTTTTTCTAGAAGCTCGAGGTTCACCCTTAAGTTGTTTATTTGCGCTTGCTCTATTTTCCTGATATAAGTATTTAATGCTATAAATTTCCCTCTTAGGACTGCTTTCATTGTATCCCATAAGTTCCGGTATGTTGTACTGTCATTATCATTCAGTTGTAGAAAGTGACTAATTTCTTCTTTAATTTCATCTGTGACCCATTGGTTGTTCAGGAGGATGCTGTTTAATTTCCATGTGTTTAGGGAGTTTTTGTGGGATCTTTTGCCATTGATTTCCAATTTCATTGCACTATGGTCTGATAATATGCATGGGATAATTTCAATTCCTTTGCATTTACTTAAGCAGGTTTTATGAGCTAGTATGTGGTCTATTTTGGAGAACGTCCCATGTGCAGCTGAGAAAAATGTGTATTCTGATGTTGTGGGATGGAACACTCTGTAGACATCTACTAAGTCCATTTGTTCAAAAGTTTGGTTCAGTTCTACGATTTCATTATTGATTTTCTGTCCAGTTGATCTATCTTTTTGTGACAGTGGAGTATTGAGATCTCCCAATATAATTGTATTAGTGCTTATTTGATTTTTCATGTCCTTTAGTACTTGTTTTATATAGCTGGGTGCATTGGTATTTGACGCATATATATTTATGATCGTTATCTCTTCCTCTTGGATTGTTCCCTTTACGAGGATGTAATGACCGTCTTTATCTCTCTGAATCCTTCTTGGCTTGAAGTTCACTTTGTCTGCAAAAAGAATAGCTACCCCTGCTTTTTTCTGGGTTCCTGTGGCATGGAGTATTGTTTTCCATCCTTTGACTTTCAGTCTATGAATTTCTTTCTGAATTAAATGTGTTTCTTGTATACAGCATATTGTTGGATCTTGCTTCTTGATCCATTTCGCCAGTCTGTGCCTTTTGATTGGTGAATTGAGACCGTTAACATTGATGGTTAAAACTGATATGTATTGACTTGTCATGATATTTTCCTGTTGTTGGTTCCCACTCTTTGTTTTTCTGCTTTCCGGCTATTTAATTATTTGCCCTGCCTGGTGGATTCCTTCTGTTGGGGTTCCTATCTCTTTCTAGAATGTCCTTCAGAACGTTTTGGAGTGCTGGTTTGGTGGTCATAAATTTTCTCAGATGTTCTTTGTCATGAAAGTATTTTATTTCTCCATCAATTTTGAAAGATAGTTTTGCAGGGTACATCAATCTGGGCTGAAAATTATTTTCCTTTAGAGCTTGCAATACATCATTCCAAGCTCTTCTTGAATTGAGGGTTTGTGCTGAAAAGTCAGCTGTGATTCTGATGGGTTTTCCTTCATAAGTGATTTGTCTCTTCTCCCTAACAGCTTTTAAGATTCTGCCCTTCTGTTGAATTTCTGGGATCTTGATTATAATATGTCTGGCTGAAGGTTTTTTTTGATCATGTCTAGTTGGTGTTCTAAAAGCTTCACTTATAGGGGTGTCAAATTCCTTTTCTCTTCCAGGAAAGTTCTCCCTGATTATGTCTTTGAACAAGGTTTTAATGTCGTTGATGCTATCTCCTGCTTTTTCATTTATTCCAATTATTCTTAAGTTGTTTATCTTTGAGTCATCTAGCAGCTGCTGAATTGATTTTTCATGGTCCCTTGCTATTTTTAAGAATTTTTCCATTTCATGATCACTAATTGCAAGCCTGTCTTCTATATCTGAGATCCTGTCCTCGCATTGGCTTATTCTGCTACAAATACTTTCAATGGCATTTTTTATCTCTTGGGTATCTGCTTGAATCTGCCTTATGGATTCCATTTCTTTCCTATGCTGAGCATTCATGGTTTCTATAGTTTTCTTAAGTTCATCTATTTTTTTTGTCTGTATCAGCTATAGTGTCCTTAAGCATGGTCTTCATTGTAGACATTATCTCTGCAGTTATCTGTGAGATTATTTCTGTTTTAATTTTTTCCAGAACCTCATTCAGTTGCTTTGTTGTTACCACTTCAGATAGGCCAGGTGGGTGGCTTTCGGATTGTCCCACCTCGTTGCTCCCTAGGTTTGCCTTTGGTGAATTGGATGTGTGGGGTTGCATCTTGTTTAAGTGTCGTCTCATTTTTTCTTTCTTTAATTCCTGGGGTGATGTTTGCAAATTACCTATAGTAGGTTACTTTATTGCTAGTGTTTAAGATCTTTAGAAGATGACTACTTCTCTGCAGTATCTTCCAAGTGGAGCTTGCTTTTAGGTTTTGAGCTTTCTGCCAGATCCTACCTCTTCAATTCGTTGGGTATGCGAAGTTGCTACCTGTTTGGCCCAGTCCTTGATTCTTTGGTAGTGTGCCACTGTATTTTCTGTGTCCCTTAGTCAATCTCAATCATGAAATATCAGGAAGGAAAGATGTTTAGAACAATTATTTCACATTTGGCTATAATGTTAACTAAAGCATCAAACACAGCCTAGAAAATGACAGACTGAGCTAACCAGTTATTTACCACTTTTAGCTGTATAGAGTTGCAGTTATATAACAAAATCTAAAACACACCAGAAAAATTATATGCAGTATACAAGTCCTGTGTATGTCAATTTTTCCCCTGAGGAGTTTAAATTTAAAATGAGTTAAGGAGGAAATAGAGTATTGGGAGAAGAGGAAGGAATTAGATGTAAGGTTAGAGGACCAAGAGGGATCCCACTAAAATTGGGACACTAGTGCAGAGGACAGGTGGTAGAAAGAGAAGGAAGGGATAAAAGGAAGAACAGATCACAACCACAATCAGAAAGAAGTTAGAGGTGCTGTTTACACTCATATAAAAAACCAGAGAGAATAATGAAGGAAAGAGCAAATACACATACAGAAACAAAAACAAAGATAAAAACAATAAAACAGACAGATCAAAAATAAAACCCCACTAGATTCCTCAAAAAGCTAGGGTTGGAGGTCCCATTTGACCCAGCTATTCCCCTTCTGGGCATCTTCCCAGAAGAATTAAAAACATCATACCACAGCGATATATGTGCACCCATGTTTATAGCAGCACAATTTGTAATAGCCAGATCTTGGAAACAACCCAAATGCCCATCAACTGAGGAATGGATAAGAAAGATGTGGTATTTTTATACAATGGAGTACTATTCAGCCATTAAGAAGGATAAACTGGAGACTTTTATAGGTAAATGGATGCAACTCGAGAAAATACTCATAAGTGAAATAAACCAGAAGCACATGTGTAAGCATCGTATTATGTCTCTAGTATGAGAAACTGAAAGAGTAAATAAGATCCAAAATGTACAATAGACATGGTGAATCAAAAAGAAACCGGTCAAAAAGAAAGAGAGACTGGAATAGGGAAAAGAAAGAAGGGAAAGGGAAAAAAAAATTGTATATATATATATAAGATGGTTAAGATAGATACACTACGATTTTTACTTAGTTCATTGAAGAGTAAGGTTTGTGCCAATAATGTTTGGATAATTAAATGCTAATGTCTGGTGTCCTGAATAACTAACTTAAAGATAGTAATACGCAATGTATTAATCATTGTTACCCTCCTATTATGTTGTTTTGAAAATTTGTTCTTCTTTTGATTTGTTTTGTTTTTTCTTCTCTTTAAAATAAAATTAAAAAATAAAATAAAATAAAATAAAACCCCACCAAAAAACCAAACAAAACAAAACAAAAACAAAAAAACCCTTCGCCAGAACAAAAAACGAATCAGTGAGAAAAAAAAAATAATAAAAAATAAAAATAAATAAAAATAAAAATAAAAAAAATAAAAAGAATCAGTTCCAGGTGTTGACTCTGCTGTAGGCAGTTACCCTGTGGCGAGAGAGTCCTGTTCTGTGCAGGTCCGTCCCAGTAAGCCAGGAGCGCCCTCTGGCGGGCGGTGAGCAGATGCGCGTACTTTCAGGCAGAGACCAGTCTAGCTCGCCTCCGCTCTCAGCGCCCTTTCACGATCCCTGGGCCTGAGAGGCTCAGCGCGCTGTCTGGAGCGCGGGTTCCCTGCACTGGTTCCCGCCGCTCTGGTTTTTCGCCACGCCCCCCACAATGGCGCCGGGCCAGTCGCTCTCTGGCGTGGGACAGGTGTGGCTGAGAGTCCAGTCTCGTTGGCCTGCTGACCTCAACACACTTTCGTGGGCCTGAGAGGCCCCATGCTGCCCCGTCCGGAGCACAAGTTCCCAGAGCAGTTTCCGAGCCGCTCTGAGTTTCGCCACACCCCCCACAATGGCGCCCGGCCGGTCGCTCTCTGGCGCGGGGCAGCTGTGGCTGAGAGACACTCACCGCCGGTCTGCGCCGTTCTCCGCTGCTCCCCTGCCCCGCCGCTGTCTCAGGATCCTCCGTGGGGGCTCCCTGGGCACCAGCTGCCACCGTGTGTCCGTAGATTTGAGCTTCCGCAGCGCTGCAACTCCCGGGATAGTAGAAGGTGCACGCGCGCGGTCTGCTCCTTCTTTCCGTCTTCTTTGTTAGAAGTCACCCGTCACTGGTGCCGGGGGTCCCAGATTGCGCTTCAGAACTTCTCTGGGTTTCGGGGAGGCATCTCCCCCCCTCCTGCGCTTTCCGGGTCGCTATATTCCCGTGTTCCAATGGTAACTTTTAGAGAGAGTTTCACTGCCTGCTTCTTACTCATCCGCCATCTTGAGGTCCTCTCAAGTTTGTTAGTTTAAAACAACAGAAACATATACTATTACAAATCTGGTGACAAGAATTTTGGAATCAATATTGTTGCCTGAAATCAGGCCTTTCCCTTCTTAGTTGCTGTCAGAATTCCTTGAATTGTGACTGCATCAACACAATCTCTGTCACTTTGGTAACTTCCATACTGGGGAATTTCCATCAGCCTGTCTGTGCTTTATTGTGTTTTGCAGTCTGTTATTGAACAGATCTGCTGCGTTTCTCTGAATTACTATATTTTTCAGCTCTATGATTTCCATTTGGTTCATTTGATATCTTTTACTTCTTTGTTGAAGCTTTCTATTTTTTCAATTCCTTTTGAGCATATTTGTAGTAGCTTGTTGAAGCATTTTTATCTAGATTGCTTTGAAATTCTTTATCAGAGAATATCTCTGGTGTGTCTGTATTGACATCTATTGTGTTTTTTCATTCAATTTGACATCTTTCTGGCTCTGTGGCCTCAGGTTTTGCTGTGGTGTTTACTAGGCTGCTTCTTTCTTGATCCTTTTCCTAGTGAGACCAGGATTTGGTTAGGGCATTTGTCTGTGTCTGTGTTTTTATGTTTCCATTTTTTTCCCCTTCAAGTGTGGAATATGATGGGCTAAAAGGAAACACCAAGAACTCACTGTCATGTTTTTTATTAGGTCCTAATTTCCCTGGGAGTTGTTCATCTTCTGACTTTCAGTCATATTTGTTATATATATATATGAGTTTCAGTTATACATAACAGGAGAAAAAAGAAAAATTACATTTACTGATGTTTCTTTTTGCCAACAGTGAATGTTTTATTTACCTATTTGAAGATCTAATTATTTACTCTTTAAAGTTATGCACAAATAAAGAGAAGACAACATAATAAACTCTATGATTCAGTAATGATCAATATTCTGCATTTTTTCCCTCCCATAACACTTTTTTGAGGGTAGATTGAGATAGTATAAGTAAATTTTTATTAAACTCCTATTTCTTTCAGCTTTCCATTATTGTAACAAAATATCTGAGAAAATCAAATTATAAAGGAAAGATTTATTTTGGCTCCCTCTTTTGGAGTTCCAGTCCATGGTTTGTTGTCCTTGCTGCTTTGAGCCTGTGACAAAGAAGCACATCATGGCAGGAGGTTGTAGTATAAGAAACCCATTCGCCTCATGGTGAGAAAGTGAAAGAGTGAGGAAGAGATCATCATCTTACAGTTCCCCTTTGAGGGCACACCTCCAATGACCTAAAACCTCTCACTAGATCAAACACTTTCCAATAGCATCAAACTGAGGAACAAGCTTTTATTTCATGGGCCTTTGGGGGGTATTCCATATCAAAACTATAGAACTTGAAATGTTTGTGTACATTATCAATTGAAACTGAATTCACATATGTATAATATTCTGAGCTACCAATATGCTGCCATATGTTTATTGGACATGAAATAATGAGACTTTTGGTGACTTCAAATAAATGTAGTTAATTCAATGCTCAACCTCATTTTCAAAATGCAGAAATGAACATTATATCATTGTTTAAATGATTCAGTACAGTGGTTTGAGAAGAAATTAATAGAGATGTGAGTTTGAATTTATGAAGTATACTTATCCCTCTGTGTTAGACTTTGAAGATGAATGTGAAATTTAAAAAATTGTTCCAGTAAAAAAATTCAGAAGCAACTATGGTCTGTATTAAGTGATAATTTTGACAAGTTTCTAATTTATTGTAGAATATATAATTTAGTTTTTAGAATGTGAAATGCAAAAGCTGCTTCAAAAGTTCGACACTCTGAAGGATAATAACCATAAAACATGGCCCTCATTTATTTGCTATTTATCTTACTGAAAATGCTTGGTGTTTAGTCAAAATCCTGCTCTGTTTCTCTTATCCAAGCAGTTTAATAAAAAAATAAGTAAGAGAAATACTGTGTATAGTTTAACCTCTAAGGATAGTATAGTTTTGGTCATGCTAAACTATAAGGACAATGACAACCCAGAAAATCAGCCCCAAATCTCTACTGGTATCTGATCAGTATTTTCCCAACAATAATGTTAGCTTTTTGTGCGCGTTAGGAGTTATGAAATGAGGCTTTTAGCAGAGTTAACACACATTACACCGGCCCTTCTCCTTGAAGGATTTTGGTCCAAAATATAAATATGGGACAGTTGTACATTTTAATGGAGGGATAGTGTAGATTTACTCTTTCCTTCTTTCTTTCCTTGTCCTTTCCTTAAAGTATATATTCTAGAATGTTAAAGGGGTAGATTTTTCAGAAATTTATAAAGTGCTAAGAATAGATTTATAGAATTTTGCTAGCATAAGGTTTTTTAAATAAATGAAACTTTTTCTTCCCCCTTGTTATTCTGGGTACATCTTCTATTATTTCATTAATGGCTTTAAGTTCTTGGATTCCTTTCCTTTCCTCCTCCTTCTCTTCCTCCTTCCTTTCTCTCTCTCTCTTTCTCTCTCTCTTTCTGTCTCGTTCTCTCCTTCTTTTCTATTATCTTTATTTTTTGGTAGTTCTTGGGATTAAGCTCAAGGCTTTGCCCCATACTAGGAAATTCCTCTACCAGTGAGCTACATCTCAAGCCTGAGTTATTTTGTTAAGTTACTTACTCCTACTTCTGTTTCCTCCTAGTCCTCTGTTTATGTGCATATCTTGCAGTTTCAATTTATTGTGTAAGAGAAGTTTGTTTTCCCAGTAAGACTCATAAACACACTGGAATCTAGAGGTTATGTTACTGTTTTTGTATTCAAAGCATATGACACAGTGACTGGCATGGAATGTACTCCCATTCACACCTAGATCAAATAATTTGAGATAGGATGATTTGAACTGAAGAAAAGGTAAGATTGTAGTTACTGGGCATGGTTGTGAAAGATAAAGAGTAAGCTGGACAAAGGAAGAGAAGGGGGTTGGAAAGATTGGAGATACAGTTGACTGGGAAGAAAGACCATAATGCTTGAAAAACCTGATCCAAATAAATGTTTCTATGCCTCAATTTTGGCTTTCCATAATCACTCATCTTTTATCCCCAAACAAAACAAAACACACAGAATCCTCTAAAATCAGAATCCCCTAAAATCAAAATCCCTTTCAATTAATATATCACTTACAACTATAGTGTTTTTCCAGATCGACATCTGATTTGAAAATAATTATAGTTATAAATGTAGGTGAAATATGAGTGAAAGTTAACCTCTTAGAGTCTCACCCTACAAGTTCAGTAAAGTAGTTCTTCTGAAGTGCCTCTTTCCCCTTGCTTTTATTTCTGCTTTTCCATCTTGTTTCTGAGTAGGAGCTCTGTAGGTTCCTTATTCCTACCCTGCTCTTCAATCACAGCATCCAGAGCACAGACAGCAGAGTCAGTGCTTATATCTATTTAAGTAGTAGCCAGTCCAGTTGTTGACAAGTATATTGACATAACTAATAAGAGAAGACACATTTTTCTTTAACCTCTATAATTAGTTGCTAAAACAAATCAGTTTTGCTTTTTATGCTTTTTGTTTCTTTTTCTATTGAATCTCAAGTAGAACAAAGCTTCCTATATTTTCATGGGATCTTAAAATTAAAGGAAATAAAAAAGAAATATTGTGTGGGAAGTTATTCATCTTTACTTTTACAAGACTCAGATGATTTGACTATTTCAACCAGATTTTCTTCCAATATCCTACTTAAAAGGGCTAAAAGAATTTTCTCTGGTATTCCAAATTGACTGAACCGTGTAGAAGAAAGAACAGCAGTGTGCCATGGCAAGAACTTATTGTGTATCAGCAAGTGCTAAGCACAGTGCTTGGTACCACTGGTGTAACAAAAATATGGCTCATATTCATATACTAAAAGACCTTATAGCCTAGTCAGGAAAAAGTATGTAAAAATATGCCAAAAGACCTTATAGCCTTGTCAGGAAAAAGTATGTAAAAATATGCCAGAATGAGAGTGAAGTGATGGGAAACTATAACAGGAAGAGCTATTGCTTTTTTCCCATGTAGACTGTAGGAAGGCATAACATGCTTCACAGTGGGGATCACATTAGAACTGTATAATAAAGAGAAAAGGAGGCAGTGATTACCCTGGAAGCACCCTGGAGGCCTAGAGTGGGCAATAGTTGCTGACATAGTATGAAGGATCTTTTGAGCATCTTTTCAGAGATCTTCTAGTACCCCAAAACTGATGTCTTACACCTATTTTACATTTCTAGGAATTTTTTGAGTGTTCCAAGAGCCATCCCTTACCGTAGTTTCAATTGGAGACTCTCCTGAATTGTTCTCTGTATCTGGGTTATTCTACTGCAATTATATCACACAAGGAAGGCATCAAAGACCATAAAGTTAAAGGTCTGTTTTCTGCATTTTCTGGTTCTCGACAGTTCTGAGCTGACCTGGGAGAGCAAGCAGGCAAAAAGTTCTATGGGTGGATGATATAATGCAAATGTAGCAAAGATGTGAGAGTATATTTGACCTTATATTGAAAAAGCACATTGAGTCTTATTAAAAAGGCAATACAAATAGTAATAGTAATAAAGAATAGTACAAACAATAAAATATTTTTTCCTCCCTAAAAAGCCCAGTTAGGATAGTGCTTAGCACATATTACTCCTTAAGAAATAATACTATCAGCTGGGGGCGGTGACACATACCTGTAATCCCAACATTCAGGAGGCTGAGGCAGGAGGATTGCTGTGTGTTTGAGGCCAACCTGGGCTACACAGTGAATTCAAGGCCAGTCTGGAACTGCATAATGAAACTCTGTCTCAAAAAAAAAAAAAAAAAAAAAAAAAAAAGAATAAGAAAAAGAAATAATACTATCTTGACTATTTTTGTCTGATAGTGTGGAAGCTTTATTCTTAAAAAACCTCCAAAAGACAATGTACTTTTACAAAAAGGGGGAAAGAATTAAATTTCCAGTTTAAAACAATCTCAAATCTACCTTACCCAATTAATCCAGATTAACATAATTAGTTATAACACCTATTTACAACACAAATCCCTTGATATAATGTGCAGAACAGACCCATTATCCCCTCTGTTTTATTCTTGTCAAAATTCACAATTTCAAAAGTGTCTAGGTCACAAACAACAAAGAAAGGCTGAGAAATAATTGTAGATTTGAGAAACCTAAAAAAGAATAACTAAATGCAATGTGGGATCCTGGATAGGATCCTAGGATATAGAAAAGACATGATTGGAAAACCTGTAGAAATTTGAATAAGGTCTTGTAGTTTAGTAAACATTATTGTAAAAATGTCAATGTCCTGATTTTGATCATTGTACTAAGGCTAAATATAAGGTGCTAATATCAGAGGAAGCTGGGGAGTATATATGGAACTCTATACTATTTTTGCATTTTTAAAGTCTAAAATTAGTCACAATAATAGTTAAAAATATTTCCATATATGTGTAGATGTCATCCAAATATATAACTGGAAAATACAGATTTACTATTTGTATAGTAAGTGTCAGTGACTATCAGTGGTTATTTTAAGTTTAAGAATATTTGTATAAATATGGACACTAAGAAAATTTTGCATAAAATTTTAAAATATTTCTATAATCTTAATTCAGTTAATTTATTTTTGGAATGATTTTTGGTTAGAGTAGTTGTTCTTTAAGCAATACTTCCTGGATATTATTCTAAGTGTTGATAACTGTATTTGTAGTACAAATAGTATAATTATTATTATTATTATTTGGTTTATGAACAAACCAAGTAATTTTAATGAAGATTTACACACGTAAAAGTGGCTATAAGTCCTTGAAAAGGCAGCATTGCTTCTTTTTGTATTTCCACCCCCTCCCCCTTTAGCCCACAAACCACAATGTTCCTGCCTTTTTTACTGCCCTCTATGGGTAGACTAGAAAAAAAATCTGAGTTATGAATCACTGAATAAAGAAAAAGGTGAAGAGAAACTTAGTAGGTTTTGAATTTGGTGAAGATAAATATGGATGGCTATATATATTTTTAAAATCTGATATCACAGCATCCATTTTTATCTGGAACTGCCAGCATGTTGTTTTGAGACTCATTGTTCATTTTGGCCATGCAAGTCAGATTAGCCGTGTGCCAAGTGAAGTGCATGGGTACATAGATGACACTCTATTCACCAAGAAAAATCTCATCAACAGAATCCTTCAGGATCAATCTCTCCTCTGTGATCCTTCCTTCATTAAATACAACCCCTTCCCTCAGACAGCTCTTTATTCCTCTTTACTATTAAAGTCTACTGTTAGCTTCTTTGCATAAATAAATGATAGTGAAATGTAAAATGTTACTTCTTCTCTTTTTACTTTTGGAAAACAAAAAAACCAAAACACACATGTCCTACTAACAATGGGTTATTCTTTGATTTATTAATTCTTTGATTTCTGCACTTTCTCTTGGAGTTTAGGTATTAGAGTTAGCAGGATTATAGTTGTCTAGAATATTTTCATTTATTAGTTAAAAATTTTTAACAATCTTAACACTTAAACAAACTCATCTTTACATTTTCTTTCAACATTTCATTTATTAGAATTACAGAGATTTACCTTTTGGAATGTAGGCTAAAATGAAATTTAAATAGTCTGCATAAGATGTATATAAGATGTGTATTTTAATTCATTACAGAAATAGAATTTCTCTGTAATATATGTTTTACAAATGCACAAAAGAAGTATACATGGGGTAATGAGAGTTTGGAATTGATGACTTTTTTAATTGAGACTAATTAGTTGACTGTTGTTTTTAAAAAAGAGACTTGCAATATGATTTCAAATTTCTTACCATTAATAACATTGTTTCCTATGAGCAGTACAAAACCTCTTGCGTTAAGGGAACTGAATGGTTTCCATAGCTAATGACTGAACTTTTCACCTCAAGCTTTAGTTCACATTAGGCTGTGGTTTAAAGTGATTGACGGCCATTTCATAGTATCCTTCAATGAAGTGGGGGTCAAAATCATCCAAATTATGGAGAGAAAATGCCCCCATTAAAAAATAAAGGCAGAAGTAAAATAACCAGTGTAGTTGAAACTAATTGGCCTCCTTATTGGCAAAAGAGTGAACGGGCACAGGGACTGAATTAATCCCTTGAATTCAGTGGCAGATCCTTGCAGGTTGAAATTGTGAATTGGCAGGTTAGCATAAGGGGAGGCGATATCCCCTAGCATGTGATACTTCTGTTCTGTGAATTTCCATTTTGTGGAGCTGTCAATCTGAGGCTTTTGTGAGCATTAAACTTTCTTTAGAAACAATACACTAAAAAAGAATGACCCTACCTCCTAAACTACCACATAAATCAGCTTGATTGGTAATCTCTATTAAGACATTGAGTTTTGAATAGGCTGGGTATTGTAGGTTCAGAATGAAGGACTTGGCAGAGCCAAATAGGGAAGTTTGAACATCTGCCCTGCGCCTTCCTAGCACTTCTGTGAATTTTAAGTCTATTCACAAATGAATTAAATTATAAAACTGCAAATTGTAGTACCCCACGAGAAATTTTTGAAATAACATTAAGGGGTGAATATATAGTATTAATATTTATTAAAGGTATGGAAGCCCCATAAATATTTTATATTAAGAAGAAAGGCAAAAGTGACAGACCTTTACATATGAGGCCATTAATACCAACTCTCTTTTAGTATTCTTCTTTTCTTTAGCAAGTGAAGTTTGGTCTTGAATTTTTATTCAAAGCTCTGTAAACCAAAGCCACAGATGGGGTATTGCTGTGTCATTTCCATGGCCTTATACAGATTACTGAATGTATGCAGCTGTCCCATACTCCCTTAATAGACCTTCAGCTTTTCAATGCATCTTCCACTGATGGCATTTCTGTGGATAAACATCATTTCAGAGTGAAACGTGCCATATGTCCTGCAATGCATTTAGGTACAACAAGGTACTTTTTAAAAAAAGTTGTGCCTATATTATTTACTCATTTAGAAGATGTGACTTTGGGGATATACACTGGAAATCCAAAATTTGCTGAATGAGAGGAAATGTTATAAATAGTTTCCAACTCACTTGTACCTTTGATTCCCCCAAAACACATTTTTTCCAGACCATAAAGAAATCAATATTTTATATCCAGGTTTCTCATAATTCCTCCCTCTAGGAGGCATAACTCAATCGAAATCTCTGGTTACTACTGAATAGAAATAGTTCTTTTTATTGAGGTTAAAAATTGCTAGATCAGGGATTCAGAATATGTATATATATATACACATATATAATTTTTCTTTTAGTATAGCTAATTCTAAGAATCATTCCTCCCAATGTGTTTGAGTTTTATATTCATTCCCACAATAAGAAAATATTATTTTCAAGTTCTTTATATTTTTTTTTTGTTTGGAGATTGGAATGGATAATCAAAATGAAAATAAAATACCAGTGATAAATGGTTATCCAAGATCAGTCTGATATCAGCATTTGATTCTACGGTATCAAATGCAACTGTATCACATGTTCAAATGCTTCATTGACTGTTGATTTGCGTCATTAAAATTTTTTTTGGATCTATACTATTTTCTTCTAAGACTGTAAAATCCTGGAATGTAGGTCTCGTACCACTTTGAATATGCCTTTTTGCTGACACAACGTGAGATCTCAGTGTCTTTGGGCTGATGACTACATTTATGCTAAAGTGGAACAAAGAGATATGTGTTGAATTTTCCTATGAGGTGTATTTTCAGCTAAAAGTGCTTTTAGATTATAAAAAGAGTAGAGACTCACTTAATGTAAATGTGATTGTAAATTGTGGTATATTTATTGTTTCTCAAAGTGTTTGTATATATTTTCTCATTGTTTTTAACGAAAGGATTTCTGGAAGCAGGCTAATGACTGATAAAACTGACCCTTAGATGGTCTATTGCTGAAATAAATTTTACTAGGCAGTACTTTGAAGTTTTTGTGGCCCTTAGGACTCATTTAAGATGAAAATTTCCTTCACTATTGCATAAACTAGTTATGTATGTAGTGTTTATCCCAAGCAAAAACAAAACAAGATGAAACAAAAATAAAAGAGAAAATGTCATCCTAGGAACATTGACAATTATTTAAAATCTCACTATGTATTTAAATTAAAAAGTGTGATTCTTGAGGCTGTATTCTTTTCTGTGTGCACTCCCTAAGAAAGCTAGCTGAGGCTTTCAATGATATTTAAAATTACTTAATTTTGGGTATTGCAAATTCACATCTTCCTCCCAACACTAATGCTCTTAACATAAAATATACTGCTTGTGGAAAACAGAAACATGTTTATAGTTTGTTTTGCTTTTGAGTTTTTAAGAAAAGATAGATCAGTGCTTGTAGTTCTGTCTCTGACAGCTGTGTGGTTAATTTTCCTGATCCATGGTGTGTAGCTGTTTCCTTTGGTGCATCTATGTTTGCAGCCATGCTATCAACGTCCACCAGAGAGCAGAGCAGCTCCAACACCCACATCTTTCATGGTAGAAATAGGAGACCGTAACAGCCAGATCCTTGGCCAAACAACGTGGATTGCAGTTCATTTCAAAGGTCAGCGCATATTTAAGCTTGCTTCATTACTGCCACCACCTTTATGCCTGAGATTTTCATTTAAAAAAAAATCAGTTTACCCAGTTTCCTTTAGCAACAGAAAAATGAAAGTGCTGAGTCCTATTTTCATTTGGAGATATCAAGCTTTTTATCAAATTATAGAGGTGGCGTTTCAGAATATTTCATATCTGATCAAGAAGGAAATCCAAAAATAATTTTCTCTTTATTCAAGAGCCTTTCAGGCAAGAGGACTGTTTTATTTTTTTACTTAATATTATGTTCAAGTCAATCATTTTGAATTCAGAGAGAAAATAGTCATTTAAGAACAATCTACACTGAAAAATTTTGGAGTTCAGTATTTTTATTTACATTTTCTAATGAAAACAACACAATTTATACTCTTTTGCCATGCTTTTCCTGACATTTAATAAAATAGATTTATACACTTTTTATATGAAAAGAGGTTAACAAGGTAATAATTATAAAACATTTACTTTCTCATTGCCTTTTAAGAATGAAGCAAGTATAGTTTATCAGTTTTAAATCAAAGCTCCACTTTTCCTTACTCTAAAGATCTTGTATGCATAGGACTAATATGATGTATATAAGAAATATCAATATGACTAACACATACTAAGGATTCCAAATGGTTTATGACACAAATATCTTTTTGATATACTGATTATTTATTTTAGTTAAAATAATTAATTTGGGAAGAAGCTTTATATCTTTTTTGCAAAAACAAGTCTCTAGAAAATGAAAGAAAGTAATTCTGATTTGACATATAAGCCACAGAGCAATATATTTTCAAAGTAATGTTTTTATAAAGGCTTTTGATAACAAAATGAGACAAATATATAAGTACTTTTTGTTCATTGGAATTGAACTGTTTATAAGTTTTTTAAAAAAATAATTAACTTCATTTGTAATAAAGAGTTTAAAACTTAGAGATGCTATGACATTTTATATCATGGAAATTCATTTGTCTCCTGTGACATATTGTGAGAACTTTATGTAAATATCTTAAAAAGAGTTTAAAAGGAATGCCTTGAGGACGAAGGCTTTCTAAAAGAAATACATACTCAAATTACATAGTGAAATATATATGCATATATGTATTTGGACATTATATTCTGGCAATTTTAAATAGGTTATTTTAAGTTTGGTGTTCATGCCTTATGAAATTAATATTGAAATGCATTATAACTGTGATTGAAAGGGAAAATGCATTTGTACCTTAAGACTAATAGCTATGGATTTATAAATAAATCTTATAAAAGTATTTTGGATATGTTACTAATAATTTATCTATAACTTCTTTTAAAATGATTTGGGAATAAATCTGGCTTAAAATCCAATCCTCTGTTCTGAGTTGAAGTATTTCACTTTATTCTATAGATTGGTTGGAACTGTTACTTTCTCATTTGTTTCCAGAAGTACTAGTCTATAGAAAGTATATAAATGGGGTCCAGAAAATAAATGTAAAAGGTGACAAAGCTAGGAGAAATGGAACCTGAAGTGTTGGTCCATCTACGTGCATCTTTAATTTGAAAGACAGGATAAACCTATTTTCTCATCCCTCTCAGTTTCTGACATAAGGTGGTGCTGATTTTACTTGTTACAAACTATAATATAACTTAAATATTGATTTTTTTACTTCTTTCTGAAATTTTATTTAAAATAACAAAAGCAGGTATCTATTAGAAGATTATGTGCATATTTTAAAGAAACTAAAACAGTTATTGATTACCTGTTATTTGCCCAAAAATGCACTCTCTTTTAACCTTCACAATCATGCTGAAAGCTGGTAGTGCTGTTTATTTTTGTTTTTTTGTTGTTGTTGTTGTTGGCAGTATTTATTTATTTATTTATTTATTTATTTATTTATTTATATTTCTTTATTATTTGAGACTGGTTTTGCTATATAGCCCAGGCTGATTTATTTTATTTTATTTTGTTAAGTTTATTGGTACAATTTAGATATACATAATGATCATATGCTGGTTTTATTTTACAGAAAAGAGACCTACATTTAAGTTTGTGATAATCTCACTTACCTAGCCAGGGATTGTTTCCAGGTTGTCTGACTCCAAATCTTATTTTCCCCTATTGCTATATTAGAAATTTCTCTTTTTTTGTTAGTGGTTTACTTGTGCAGTCAGTTATCTATATTAAGAAAGAAAATCACCCAAAACTTACAATGATTTGTTAATTATCAGGTATTTATCCCCACACCATCATTACTCGTAATGTATTCTTAGGTCCATTTTAGCATATATTGCTGGTAAATCAGTTATAAAAATGGATATTTTATATATGAAAAAATAATGTATCCCATTTTTGCATAATTAAGGCTAGTTTATTTCATGTGATATTTAAGACTGGTAGTTTTAAATATATCATGACAATTCTAAGCTAAAGATTATAATTTAGATTGACTTTATTTTAAACCTGAGTTAAAAAGTTTAGTGTACAGATGGGAAGGGGATCTGTAGGGATTGAGGGAGAGGGAAGGTAAACCTGGGAAGGGGAAATAAAAGAATTAAGATCTGATATGTACACTTAGCAGCTCTTCATGAGGAATGTATTTATTATGTATTATAAACATATAATAATAAAAAATAAAGCATCAAAAGAAAGAAGTTTAGTGTGCACAAATAGTACAGAGCTATGTTATTGTTTTTCCCCCCAAATCTGTTTTTGAAAGACTTAAGGCTCAAATACTAGGTAAGAAATTCAAGTAAGTCGGTTTTTTTCATTCTTCATCATGGACTGTACTTCCTTGCTCTGCAAACCTAGCAGTGCCCTGTTTTAAAATGAGGCATTCAAAAGCAATATTTCAATTTTTTTCCTTTGTCCAAAGGAGAAATCATATTCAAATGATGGTTTGCAGGTAGGAGGATCTTTAGCACTTTTTCAGAATTTGAATTAGGTTATATGTAGAGGTAGATGACCTTTGGTCTCACTTTAGAATTTGAGTTACATTTTTTGGAAAGCCTAATAGCCCTTTATATAAACTCTATATTTGCTGCAGTGTAGCAGCCAGAGGACACTTCAGTGGCTGCTGTGGAAAGTTTCTTTTCATTATATGTATTTGCTTATTAATATGAAGGTGTTTTGAAAATTTAACTCTCTAAAAGGCCATTTATACAGATTGTGTTATAATACTCTCCCACCCACTCGAATGATCTGAAAATTTATCCACATATGCTCAAAAATAATCTTCTTAGGTGTCAGGCAGAATAATTATTTAATAAAAACTAAAGATGAATAAAATTACTGTCTTTTTAAGAATCTGAACACTGTCTTACACTGATTTTAAATGATGTTAGCATTAAAGTTACTATCACATTCTTTAAACTCAGTAAGGGGTACCTGGAGCCTTTAATGGTAAGCTGTCAAGAAATCTGACACAATCAAGGTATTTTTCAAAACTGTTTTTTTTTTTAATTGAAATTGTGCCTATGAAAGAGCTTGCACTTTACAGTGCAAATATTAGAAAACGTATTAGAGGTGCTAGTGTATTTTTGAAGAAATTCACTTACATTTCTAAGTTGATTCTATCGGAATTTTTAAATAGGAACAAAATAGGATATGTTTTATCATTACTAGACCATAGGAAAAAAAACCCTATGCAAAGATCAAGGTGCAAAGTCAATGGTAACATCTAGTATTTCTCATATTTAAAAAATGTAAGATAGAAAATGAAGGGCCATACCACAGGGACATAATGGATTTGATTCACAAATCAACTAATTCAGGAAAATAATATATTTAACATAGGAATATAAAAATGTGTTTGCTCTATTTCGGATGATGATTTAAGTGATTTAGGACTCTATTGTATTTCTGTAGAGTTGGTAATGATCATTTCACTGTTTTTTTCACTAAGAGTTCTTAACATTGTTCTGAATAAAAGTTATGTAAAAATCACAAACACTACAGAATACTTCATAACTTTATGCATCCTGTTTTACAGTATTTGTTTGGATATGACATTGTTTTTAGCTAAGTATCCTCATGTTGTTGTTTGTATATTTAGAATTATAAATGTTATACTTTATTTTCTTAACATATCCCAAGATATTTTAATATAGGAGCTTGCATATGGAGTTCCAAATTTATTTTATGATGTCAGCTTCAAATTTTGTCATATATTATTAAGTTGCTAGGCTAAATAATCTAAGCTAGTCTTATGAGCCTTCAAAGAAATTCTAAAAAACAAAATCCTGCTAGCTAGGTGCATGATTTCAATAGGATAATTTTCTGAATTGTTTGTGATTCATATAAATATGTTTTGAGGGAAGTTCTTCGACCAAAGTTCAAGGTCCTGATATTTACATAGTTCCTTTACATAGTACAACCGTTGATTTGTGAGGAAATGGGGGAATTTAAATTAAAATTTTAGGCCATGAATGTAAAATTGCTGGCTATTTGCACATAGAACAGGGTTGGGGCATTTTTTTAAAAGTTACCCATATGGCAGTAGAACTTTTAATAAACAATAGTTCTAACACAGATTCTTTATGGAAACAGAAAATAGGATTTATGAGGTGACATTTTGAGTATGTTAAGTAAAATGAAATAAGATTAGCTTTATTTTCCTATTTCCCCCCAGCCCTGTGAAGGTTTAGTGGCTGAATTACCACATATAATTTGTTTTTTTTTCATTCCATGCATGCATTTCATTAACCTATTCCTGGCTCTGCAGCCAGCCTGCAGAGAAATTCAGCAGAAGGATTTTTGAACAGATTGGCGACAACACATGCTATAGGACGTATTTCAAAATCCAAGGACAATTTGTTAACTTTTACTGTGCTTTGCATTAATAATGTGAAAAGTTTTGTTTAAATAGTATCTCAGCAAATGAATGTTATTTAATAATATTTAAGTAAAAGTTATGAGATAGTACAAGACACTCAAAATTGAGCCAATAGCTCATTGAAATGATTCTGACTGCTTCAGACTCAAGACTAAAGAGATTAGTATAGAAGTTCAGTTCCAGGATTTTGCCACTTACTCAGTGAACTATTGGAACAGTAACAGACTTTTTTTTGTAATATAGTTGATTTGTCTCTGAAGTAGTTATAAAAATGCAGTATAGAATTCCCTTAATATAACCAAATGTCCCCTTTTATTCTTTTTTATAAAGATAACTCTCGATTACATATTTATGCAATATGAAAATTACATGAATAAATAATATTAGTGTTGAAATGTATAAAATTATTTTTCATGTCAAATCTACTTTTTAAATGATATTTTACTTTAATTTTATACATGTATATTTCCCAACAGAGTGTGTTAGCTCAAAATGCCCCAGGTGAGGGCCGGTGAGATGGCTCAGCAGTGTAAGCGCCTGCCTGGCAAGTGCAAGGGCCCGAGTTCAACTCCTGGAACCCACATACGAAAAAAGGGCCAGTGATATTGCTCAGTGGCACGGGCGCCTGCTGGCACAGGAGGTCCTGAGGTCGACCCCCAGTACCCACAAAAAAAAAACATTCACTGGCTCTGAAAAGTAAATTCTTAAAGTTAAAAGACACTTTAGCTTAACTTTTTGTCAAAGAATTCCCTCATCCTCTTTAAAAACACAGCATGGTCTACTTTATAGTTTATTATCTGTTCGAGCCAGTGATAGCATACTTACTACCACCTGTAAAAAGCAGCTTCCTCTTGTGTTGGGATACTGTAGGATGCATGTTGCTCCTTTATTTCTTTTTCCTTATTTTGAGCTTCCTTATTTGCTTATTTTGAGCTTTCTTTTTTGTTGCTTATTTTGAGTTCAAATCTGCCCTACAATAACTTCTGTTTCGTAGTGTGTGTTATGTGGTAGAAACCTACTAGAATGCCATTCATTTTCTACATAAAAGGCCATTAAACTCACCAATTTCTCCATTTCTCTGCTCTATTTAATAGCAGAAGTGCTGGAAACAGTCAGTTCAATTCACCAAATATTTATGGGGCATCTGACACTGTCTTAGGCTCCTAGAACATAAACAAGAAAGCAAACAAAACAAAGATCCTTGCCTTAAGTACCCCAATGAGGCTCTGTCCTTGCTATTTTTTTGAAGCCTTCCTGTGTAGGGAACTAGTCTGTTGCCTGTTTTGTTTCTTTACTTTCTTCTTCTCTTTTCTCCTTCTCTTACTTATCTTATTCTGCTTTTGATAGGACTTTTGGAAATAAGTTCACTATTATCAGGACACCACTGACTTCTAGCTTTTTTCCCAGTTCACTGGCCATTTTTTTAATTCTCCTTTGCAAAACCCTCCACCTTTTCTAGGGGAAATGTATCCCAGGGCTTGCCTCCTACGTTCATCTTTTGGCCCTCTGCCAATACTTATTTCCTAAGTGAGCTCACAGTTTCACGGCTTTATTTTTATTTATTTTTATTTTATTTTATTTTATTTTATTTTATTTTATTTTATTTTTATTTTTATTTATTTATTTATTTTTTATTTTTTTGAGACAGGGTCTTGCTATGCAGTTCAGGCTGGCCTTGAACTCGCTTGTGTAGCCCAGGCTGGCCTCGATCTCATGGCAATCCTCCTGCCTCAGCCTCCCAAGTGCTAGGATTATAGGCGTGCGCCACCATACCTGGCCAGTTTCACGGCTTTAATGCCATCTTTATATCTTCTAAATGTTATATAACCTAAAGAATTTAAGACACTGATTCTGAGATTAGATTCTGGGTTTTTTTCCTTTGTATATAGTTCTAAGAAGGGGAAAAAATTTGCCATTACTCTTTTTAAGATAGTATTGATTGTAAGACACATCCCTATTTAAAAGATGTGAAAGTATGGGGGGAAAGTATATTATAGAATCAGTGAATCATGGCATATTTCTCAACCTCCTTTCTGAGATTCAGATTCCTATTCCCAACTATATGCAAAATGTCTCCACTGAATTGTCTAATAGATGTCTCTAGATAGCATTCCTTAAACAGAATTTTTTTTAAGGCAAGTATGGGTGTTGTTTTGCTTTTCGTTTGTTTGTTTGTTTTAGAGAAGGAGTCTTGCTATGTGGCCTAGGCTGGTCTCAAATTCAGGCGCTCAAGTGATCCTTCTGTCTCAGCCTCCCAGTAGCTGGGACTACAAGTGTGCACCATCATCCTTGCTTAAACAGAATTCTTGATTTTCACCCATCCCCAAACTCCTTCTCCCCCTAGTTTTTTCCACATCAGTAAAGGGCACTGTATTCATCTAGTTACTTTTCTTAAAATCTCAAAGGTAGTCTTTTACCTGAGTTTTCAATGTTGTTACAAATCACATAATAAAGAAGTACTCATTTTTAAAAAATTTCAAGTGCCACACTTATATAAGCTACATTTTATTGGAATAGCTCCTAACTTGCTTTCAGTGTTTACTCTTGCTGCTATGCAATTACATTTTACATACAGCCAGAATATCTAAAAAGCACACATCAAGTCACACTACACCCAACTCAAAACCCTCCAGAGGTTTCATTTTATTTGAAGAATATGGTTTAATGCTTCCCATGGCTTACAAAGCTTTGTATGACTGTGTCTCTGCCTCTTTCTCTGACTTTATTCCAGATCTCTCTTTGCTGTCTTCTTTTCAACCACTTAGCTGCACTCCTTGTTGCTCTGAGACACATTGTTGCCCTCCTTCCCCTATTGTTCCCAGAACATTAGACCATGGTGTAATTTGAAGATCTGGGATATGTTTCTATGACCCAGCTGTCTTCCTCCCTCTACTCAAGACCCATGGTAACTCATTATTCCCTTGCCTTTATGTATGGTTATAGCATATATAGGTAACTCTAGAGAATACATAATACTTATCTTTGTTCTGTATAAATGGAATCATATTGCTTATTGCGATTTTTTTCTTTTTGCATAATGATAGAGCTGTACTTTGTTCGTTTGTTCTGATGTATAGTATTTTATTGCATAAAGATACTAATTCATTATTCATACATTTACCTGTCAACAGATTTTTTGGGGGTTGGATAACAGTGGCTGGGAACAATGCTGCTGTGAACATCTGTGTGAATGTTTCTAGATGGAATTGGGGAAATGATTGACAGTAAGTGGATTTGGGTTCTAGGAATGTATTTCTTCAGTTTTGCTGGTAAAGGTCTGTAATTTTCCAGAGTGGTTGTACCCTTCAGAAGCATATGAAACTGCCTGAAAATACACAACTTTAGGAAAGCTTGCTTTTGTCAGACTATTTTCTTTTCAGTATTTCGGAGTGTTGCCTTCTATATTCAATTTTTTTTCACATGGAATTTTTTTTTTTATTGGTGGAGAGTAACAGAAGCCATTTTTTAAATATGGAAAATGAACTATCCCAACATCATTTATAAAGTAATCATGAGACGCCAATTCCATCCCAAATTTCAATTCCTTATATGTTGGGACTTTCTGAGTTCTCTATTCTGGTCTATAATTGGTGAATTGGTCTATCTCTGTGCCATTATCACCTTGCTTTCATTGCTATAGGTTTTAAGTAATTCAGGATAACTACAAAAACTATTTCCCTGTTCTTCTGGAGTATTTAGGCTACCCTTGGCCTTTTGGTTTAGGCTATTGATGTTCTTTTGCTATTTTGCATATGTTTTAATATCATATCATCAAATTCAGTGAAAAAAATCTGTCTATATCATGATTAGAATTTCATTGAATTTATTGATCAATATGGAGAATCTTGACTATAACCTGTCCCCAATTAAGTCCCAAGACACTGCATCTCTAATAAATTTCCCTAGTATACAACATTTCCATGTTCTGTCACAATTCATTGCTATGGAAATTAAGCATATCTTGTGTGATTCCTCTGGGAGAGAACTCTTGGAAGCTTGTGCCTGGTTTTCTCTGGACTTCCTCCTGTGTGCTTTTCTCTTCAGCTGATTTTGCTTTGTATCTTTTCACCGTAATAAATCTTAGTCATGGCATGGATATATAGAGTCTTCTAATGAATTTTGGGGACTCCCTACATACCTGGTGTATGTTTCCATTATTTCTTCCTTTTCCTCATGAACTTATGTTTTAGTGTGTTTCTTGAGAAAGCTTCCTTGCTGCTTTTTCTGTGCGGCAAGCGTTTATTTAATTCATCTCTTCAGAGTGTCATTCTTAAGGATTTTAGTTGTATTATTTTTTCTGGATCTTTGCACTGACCTCTCACCAAGCAAGGAACCTAGACTCTCTCTCTCTTTTTTTTTTTTTTTTTTTTGTGGGTACCGGGGGTCGACCTCAGGACCTCGCACGTCAGCAGGCGCCCGTGCTGCTGAGCGATATCACCGGCCCCTTTTTAGTATGTGGGTTCCGGGAGTCGAACTCGGGCCCTCGCGCTTGCCGGGCAGGCGCTTAAGCCGCTGAGCCGGCCCTAGACTCTCTCTCTTTTCCTTACATGTTCCACTGAAATAAAAGGTGTGGGTCACCAGGGATTTGTGTCTTGCTCAAATCTATGCTATAGCAAATGCCACAAAAGGTAGCAGCCACCCTCTGCAAGCTGGTATGACCCACTCTGGATTCATACTTTCCCATCTTTTTTATTTTGTTCCCTGTAAACATTTTGTGAAGATATCAGAAGTTTTTCTTTAACCATTCAAAAGTTTTTACTCTCCGTTTAATCTTTCATTAGATGCAGTGCCGATCTTCCTTGCATCCTCTATTGATGGTGGAATCATCTTTGACAATCCAAACATTCCTGTGTTCCAGAGCTAACACAGCTTGAGAAGAGAGTTGGGTGCAGATGAGTTTTGCCCACAGCCCATAGCCATTCCTTTAACAAAAAGTGAGCAACTGTTTTAGTTGCTAGGGTATTTGTTCCAAACATTTCTAAATTTGCTCAGGGCATACATTATTCTTTTCTTACTTTCTATTTTCTTATTTTGAATCAAACTTAATTTCTAAATAGAAAGGCTTTAAACAGGGAGTTTTCAGATGTCACATTCCCCTCCTTTATTGGACTGATTTATCCTTCTTTAGACAGTAGTACCTCTTTGTGTTTCTTATATTTTATCATGAGAAGTAAAAGAATAACTAAATAATGACTTCATAACCCCCTCCCCAAGTGTCTTCTTAAAACTTTAAGAGTGATCCCAAGGACATTTAGGAGAATCTCAGATTCTTCTTTGCATTGTGGATGTAGCCTAAAGTTCTGTCTATGAACTGAGCAAAGCATGGAACTGAGCAAGGCATTGATCCCTGGTTCTCAGTCTTAGAAAAAGCAGTTATGGGAGGCTTTGGGCTGTAAGACAAAATATAATTATATAATTCTGGGAACTCAAGTTAGAATTTTTGGATAATGAAGAAAGATAGAGGAGAAATCAGTTTAGAGAGTAGATTTGTTCTTGGTCTTGGGTTTTGCAAAGAAATCTCATTCTGTTACGATTTCCAGGAAGTTCTTGGAAAATAGCAACTAAATTTTCAGTTATCTCATATGATTTTAGTTCAATGGGTGAGCATATCCCTGAAGAATCCTTTGATGGAGAAATTTTATGTAGGAAAAGAGAAGTAAGTCAGCTGATTCATTGACCTTTTAGCACAGACAAACAATTATCGATTTCCTTTCATTTATCATGTTATGCTAGGCCCTTTATATTTGTTATTTTATTTTATATTAGTGAAAATACAGTGAAATTAAGCATATAAAAATTCTCCTTTTACAGACGAATAAGTAAATCTCAGATTAAGTAATAACCTGAGGTCAGTCACATGCTTGTCTCTAGATCTTTGCTATGTGTGTTACATATGCCAACCCCTTTCAAAATCTATAGATTATAGACAGAAGCAACTCTGGAAAAAAAATGGGTGCCATGTAGTTACTAAGGCAGAAGTTTAAACAGAAGGGAATCTGGATTCATTTAAAGCAATTGGTTGGAACACTTTAAATTCCTCCATCTCAAAGCAAAATTGACCTCGGAACTGAGGAAAGCTGAACTCACTTGTGAGAATCAGGTAGATTTTGAAAGTACTAGAGCCTGACAGAACCAATAGCACCAAAAGCATACAAACATAGAAAGGGATTCAGAACAAATGGCTGATCAAAATGAGAACATATGTATTGGAAAGCGGTTTTAAGGCAAAAAGATTTGAAACATCTCTAAATCAGCAAATGTTTATCAAAACTTTCTTTTACGTAAGACATTTTGCTTGGGGTCAAGGAAAGCCAAGATGGATATGGCACTTTGTCTACTGTAAGAATTTCTGTTATACAAATTACCTTACTCTCTGGTGGATTGGAATAAAGACCAAATACAAAGTAAATTCTATATAGAGGAATAACTACTGAATAGAGGTATTTTATGGATGGTATCAAAAGCAGTTACATGGCTGGTGCATTAATGAAATCCTTAATGAAAGAGAAAACACATAAAAAGTTATCAAGAGATAAGTAAGCCTTTTTTGAATGGCAGATGAGGTGACAAATTTCATAAGAAAACAACATGAGGAACAAGCATAAAGGAGAGCCATGCAAGATAAATGAGAAAAACAAATGACTTCTCGACACCTGACATAGGCAGAATAAAGTAAACACTATTGTTATTGCCCACCGAATACCACCCCCGATTTCCCAGATCTGATGGTGTGTATATAACTTCTGCCCCTCTTTTCTTAAGGCCAGGAGTGAGCACATGATCTAGGCTTGGGCAAATAATATATTCCTTCTATAATAACCACAGTGATTGGTTCAAGGATGTGCCTCTGACCTGTCAGTTCAATGAGACTCAATCCTGGAAATTTTATTGCAAAAGATCTCTTTCTGCTGAGGATTTTATGCCATAGGGATTTGTTCCTGGAGCAGACATGGGTCACCATAAAGGAAGAGAACAAAGCTTCTGCCTGAGAATGAAGCTTCTAGAGAGAGAAAGTCAGAACCAAGAATCAGAGTGTGTCCTGAACTTGTCATGAATTTTCAGTTATTTGAGCCAGTTCTTTTCCCATCCCCTTGCACTTTTTTTTTGTGTGTGTGTGTGGGTACCGGGGGTCGACCTCAGGACCTCGCGCGCCAGCAGGCGCCCTTGCCCCTGAGCGATATCACTGGCCCTTTTTTCGTATGTGGATTCCGGGAGTCGAACTCGGGCCCTCGCGCTTGCCAGGCAAGCGCTTACACCACTGAGCCATCTCACCGGCCCTGCACTTTTTTTAAAAAAAACTCGGATTTATTTGAATTTGGTGTAAGCTACTGAAAAGGTCCTGGCTAACATATAAGGCACAGAGCCCCACATCTTGGTAGAAGAAATAGTTGAATTAACAGGAGCAGTTGGGCCATATTAAGACTGGTGAAAAAATAATACTGGGAGAGGTGTGATGATATAAGTTGGTATAGAGCTGAGGCGAGAATTGATTTTTTTTAACAGCTAGAAGTCATCCCGGCATTTTTTGAGCAGTAGACTGATGCAGTGAAGATTTTAATCATCATTTCTTTCTTCTGAGTAATTTTTTACTTTTCTACTTTCTACCCTCTCTATTCTGGCAGTGGTTATATTTATAGCAATGCTGGATTTGTTTCTTATGGCTATCTTTTGTAGAATTTAACACTTAAATTGGTCAAGACACAATCACAGGTATTGCACCTCTCTGAAAAGAGACAAGTAGAATTTCCAAGAGTTGACACACAGTATGCACAGCCTCACCAGATATCTCTCAGTTGGATTCTGTCTTTTCTTCTTCCAAATCCATATACCACTGAATTTGTATTCTTTTATAGCAATATACCCACTATGACTTGTGCTATTGTTATGCGGGCCCTTGTCTTCAAACTACCCAATCCCTTTTCTCTTATACCAGATTTTAGCCTCTGTGGGCAGTATTAAACATGCATATTTTTAGAAAAAGTTTTTCACAGTGCCAGTCTGTTCTCTTGAATACAATAGGTAGTCAAATGCTTATGGGGAAATTTTTCCTTTAAATGGAACCATTATTACATTTCTGTTAAGGCAGGTATTAGTATCTAGGCTTAGAGAATGGTTACCTGTTAGAAAATTATGTTACTCGTTGAGAGATTAAAGGAAGAAATAACACATACGAAAAGATTGTTTTGACATTTTGAGTGTGGATGTGTATTTATCCCAAGAACAGAAGATAACTATTGTCTCCACAGGTCACAGTAAAGACTTGGACAATTCTAGGGATATAAATTCACACTTTTTATGTCTTCTGTTCTCTTTTTATGTTACACTCAATAATATTATTTTTCAAAAAGGTATTATGTATATATAGCTATTCCCTTCCAGAAGGGGTGGAACTTAATTCTGCTCCCTATTCTCACTCCTGCCTTCTCTTTGCTCCTGTGGGTGAGCTAGACTTAGTAACTCATTTCTGAAGCATAGATTAAGGAAAAGAGAAATAGTAGTTTTTCAGTAGCCTGTCCTATCTTGACCAAGTGATAAGAATTAACATCAATCATGCTGTCATGTGGATAGCATGTATCCTGATGTGATATGACAAAAGAGCACTTCACCTCAGTTGTTTCCTTTCAAAAACATATAACCTCAATCTAATCATGATTAAAGTGACAGAAAAGGCCAGGATAGGGGACATTTACATTATGTTTGACCAGTACTACTTAAGACCCTGAAGGTCTTGAAAGACAAGGAAAGAATGAGAAACTATTACAGACCAAAAGAGGCTTGACAAAAACGAGAGTGTCTTTAAAACATGAGTATCTATAATTGTGCTATCGTGGCTACCTCTATGTCTTGAGTCAATTCAAAACATTCACCTTTCTTCATCATTTTGACTTTGGGGAAAACCCAGAAGTGGCTTGTTAGCAAATCCAGTGATGAAGGTGGATGAGGACACACCAAAGTGTTTTAACAAGCTTGCCTTTCCATTGGATGGCACTCAGCATCAACATTCACCATATTTTTGATCATACATTATAAAGACACTCATGAAAGAGGACTTCCAGAACTGCTTCAGAGAGTAGCAAGAGCAATGGGATTAGTGTGCCAGGAACAAGGGGAGTAATTTGAGGAGAATTAATGGTAATGTGTCTTTTACTGTAACAAATTTTTAAAACTTAAAAATATTTACCATATTGCTTGATAACACCTTATCAAACAATACAGCTCAGTATACAGTATGCAACGCAATGCATTCAGTGTACAATGTGATACTGTGGATTGGATCTTAGAGTAGAAAGAAGACATTAATGGGAAAAATGATGAAAGCCAAATAAAGTCTGGAGTTTGGTTAGTAATAATGTACCAATGTCAGTTATTTTGTCTTGACAAATGGACCAAACTAATATAATGGGGGAAACTGGGTGAAGGGTATACAGGAGCTCTCAGCACCATCTCTGTAACTTTTCTAAAGTAAACCTAAAGGTATTCCAAAATAAAAGCTTATTTAAATAATTGTTGTGAAGTATTTCTTAATGCAAAAAGTTGAGAAGGATAAAACTAACACTGTGTATCTGTATTACCCTCCTTAAGAAAGAAAAATTACAAATACACAGTCTTCCATGTAGATCCCCACAATCTTGATGTCATTTAATTTTAAATTTTTTTTAATTTTATTTGTATATGATTTCAGTTCATGCATTTTACAATGATCTTGGGGAATAGTTACATGTACATATTATATTATTGCATGTTTACTTCTTTTTTAATCACTTTCCCTTTCTCTCCCATACCCCTCCCTTCCTCCTTCAGTTCTATCTCATTTTTCATTCTTGTTGATATTATTTAACTTAGCTTATATTATGATGTTATAGCCTCTTTTTTTGAGACAGGGTCTTGCTTTGTAGTTCAGGCTGTTTAGGCTGACCTCGAACTTACGGGGATCCTCCTGCCTTAGCCTCCCGCATGCTGGGATTTCAGGTGTGTGCCACTATGCCCGACCGTGGTCTATGATGTTTACATTAACTGGGGTTATTAGGTTCCTGTACATGGCCAATCTTTATTCTTCTTATTTTCTCTAAGAAAATGTGGTATCTATATATGGAATACTACTTGGCTATAAAGAATGACAAATTTGATATCATTTTCTTGAGAGGTAACTGCTATTCTCAATTGTCTTCCGCCTATATGTGTGTATCTTTGTGTTTTCCTACCTATATATGAATCCATAGACTGTATTTTGTGCTGTATACTTTTAAACTTAAATGTATATATACATTTGCAGCTTATATTATTCATCCAGTTATATGGTTTTGAATTTTATCTATGAAGATGATGAATTCTGCTCTAATCATTAATTCAGTAGCTATTTATTGTTTCAACTACATGACAGGCAGAATACTAGGTACTTGGGATTCAGCAGTGAATCAGATATTCCTGGAAGGCACTGTGTTCAGAGGTACATAAAAACTGTTTTTGATAAGGTCACTGTCTGATTAGGGAGCTAGCATCCAATATGAGGCCATAATATGGATATTGGTTTGTAACTTTACTGCTGTCTATAAATACTGTTACAGATTTTATCTTGATAACATGCAGACAAGTTTTGTTTAGTTGAACTAAGTATCTTTTAAAATTGAGGGTTAGTTATGAACAGTATTTAAAAAGAAAATATTTCTCATAATGATTTGGATTTCCAGGTTCTCTTGAAAAATCTGGCCCTACTGGTCTGATTCCCACGTGGTTACCACTGGGAGGAGCAGAGGAGCTGTTGCTTTGAGCTCCTTTCACCCAGCTTTGCACTTTTCATGACTTCCTTATCCAATTCTGCGTATCCTGGGAGTTTTGAGACTTTTAACCTACACAATAGAAATGTGTATACTCCTTTTACCCATATAAACTCTCTTAATTGTGGTCATTGATATTGTCAGTAAATATGGGAGAGTGAAGATATGTGTATATATGCACAGAGTTAAATTTTCAACTCTGTGGTTTGGCAACTCTTTTTCTGAAAAACAAATCTTTTTTTTATAAGTTGTTACTGTTATCTAAACTTGATGATTTTACTGAAGCTTATTCAAGTTCTTTTTGATGGCCTAATATGTACTGGACATTGTTCAATCTACAGAAATGATTCAAAACATAAGTAGCTTAGTACCTACCTTTGAGGATCTTGTAGGGTAGTAAAATACATCCACAAATAAGTTTTTAATTCACCATATTTATTGAGTACCTGCTGTGAAGTACGAACATGCAAAGGAAACTTACTATATGCAGAGGAAATGATGTGAGTGAATTAGATGATTCTTGACCTCAGTGCTTTATTATTACCTACGGCAGTGGCCCTCAGAAAGACGTGCTAATGTAGGGATTGCTGAGCCCACACATACATGTTCTGAGTCAGTGATTATGGTAAGGTATATGTATACTTGGTCCTAATAAGTATCTCAGGCAGAGCAGATTTACTGTGAAGTTAACAGAGCTTAAGTGACAGGACTCGTTATTTGCACTGGACCTGTGGATTCTGGAAGTTAAGGGAATTACAGAGTATTCTAGGTGGAGAGTATGTGTGAGGCAGTTAGGTTTCTACCAAGAATCATTCCATTTCTATGCAAAAACTTTAAGTTTTCTGGGTTGGGGATATAGCTCAGAGGCACAGCACCTGCCTGGCAAGTGCGAGGTCCTGAGTTCGATTCCCAGTACCCACAAAAAAACAAAACAACAACAACAACAACAAAAAACCCCAAAAAACCTTTAAGTTTTCTAAAATTACCTGAATTCTCAAGTCTCCAATAATTTTTAGTGATTTCCCTTTTTTGTGCTAAATATTGTCCTTAGTATCTAACTTTGATTAGAAATTTGGTACTGTTTTCTTTAAAATGAGGTAATCAAATTATATAAGTTTTAGGCTGCTAGCTGCAGATGATTCTGGTATATGTTGTTCCTGGAACAATTTTGGCAGTTGCTGGTACAGGACTTACAGAATGGGGTGGGAGATAAAGTATTAACTACTGTTTTGCTGGCAAGATGTCATAAGGGTCATCATTAGAGAGCCAAAGATAATGCTAGAGATAAAAATGGAATGTAAAATTTAATTTCGACTGGGAATTTTTGACTTTGTGCTTGTTAAACACGTGACTACCCGATGTCAGTCTTTCATGAAGTGGCAGTTTGGATAATTTCACTCATTTACTAGATATAATTTTGTTACGAATTTTGTATTAGAAGAGTTCCTAATTTATGGTTATCTAATTTTATTTTGGATATTGTTAAATTGATGATAATATACCTTTGGGGGCAGTCTCACCTCAGCCTCTGCTCTCCCTACCATTTGAAGCTTTTTAAAGTGGAGTTCATTGTTTTCCACACACCTCACACCTCTTGTCAAACTGTGACCTCAGATTCCCTGTTTTAGAGGTGGTCCTCACTGTGTAGCAGGCATGGAGTTCATAACAGATGCTGTTTATTTTTTCTTTTTTTGGGGGGGGGTACCAGGAATTGAACTCAGGACCTCATGCTTGCCAGGCAGGCACTGCACCTCTAAGCTAAATCCCCAGCCCCTCACTGTATCAGAAAGTATTTGACAAGCTTCATCTCTCACACAATTGGATTTTCAGTTGTGTCCATAGCCCAGTGTTGGCAGCCCATGTAGGACTGCTAGGTTTGATATCTTTGCTATTTCTGAAGATTTTAGCAAAAGCAGAGCTGGGGACCAGAAGCATATTTATATACAGTCTACCTCTACTCTTCTTATTCCTTTTAAGTTCCATAGAAAACCTAGCCTTGAATGTTAGGTAGAACTCCATGATTTACCTTATTCCAGGCTGAACTCCTCAGAGTCATAATTCCTTCTGAATATCAGTGACTATTGAAGAATGAGGTTGGCATAGAACCTGGAGCTGTGGATGCTATGAAATGATTTTCTAATGTAGTACAGAGATACTATGGCATGCCCAACATTCTCATTATTATAGTCCAAACACAGAACAACTTTTGAAGGCAGTGGTTCTCATTAAGATTTTTCTGAGGGCCGGTGAGATGGCTCAGCGGCTTAAGCGCCTGCCTTGCAAGCGCAAGAGCCCGAGTTCGACTCCCGGATCCCACATACGGAAAAGGGGCCGGTGATATCGCTCAGCGGCATGGGCGCCTGCTGGCGCGCGAGGTCCTGAGGTTGACCCCCCGGTACCCACAAAAAAAAAAAAAGATTTTTCTGAAAACAGAGCCCAAGAGATAAACCTTCATTCACTTAAAGGTAGTTACTGTGACTTTAATTATCTTTTATAATACTCCAACTAGCAAAAGTCTGGAATAACAATGAATGAATAATTAAATGAATTGTGGCTTCAGATAACTACATATTATCTAGTATGTTTGAGTACCTTTTACATGCTGGGCACTTAATGAATGTTTTAAACACATTATTTTAACCCATTATGTAAGTATTAACAAACTCATGTATATATAGATAACTAAACTGAGACTTGATGAGAATGTATGTCTTGCCTAAAGATACATAGCATTAAAGAGAGCTGGAATTTGAACTCAGATTGTAGGTACTCCAAATTCATACTCTTTTAGATCAATGGTTGTTTGTATTCAAGGCATACTCTTCATAGGTCTGTCTATATGGGTCATATCTATGTACATTTCTGTACATATTCCAAGCACTGATTATTATCAATCAGTACCTATGCAACCCAGGAAAAATGATACTTAGTAGTGATGCCTTCAATGTCAAGGATAGGTGGGTTTATTAGCGACAACCCAGGTAAAGGCAACAGGATTTTATATCATGGATGTTCTTCAAATTTCCTATTGACTAGGAATCATATATTAGATGATGGAATCATTATTTCTGCTAATTATGCTAACTCAGAGCTGTCATTTTCCCATTTGGCACATCCTAATTAATGTTGTAAAGGAAAGTAACAGGTTGGTCAGTGATACCCTTTCCTAGGGTTAACATAAAGCATATTGTTAGTTGTCTCTCTAAATGAAAGTTTTGTCACACTACTATTTTTTCATTTGGTAAAAAGATTGCTATCACATTGTTTGATTTACCAGTTAAAATGTCCCAGCACAATCTGTAAGATGATGGTGCTAATAAAATATAACTGCAAAGAACTGTAAACATTGTCTCTTCATTGACTTTTAAGGTGGTATTGCCGACAGTGAAAATTGTGGCATGTTAGCTCCATGCAAAAGCTATTGAGTCATTGCTAGTAGAATAGAGATGTCATCAAAGACAGAGGAGATCTTTAGAAATAGTGCCACTGCCTGCACTTTTAACGCCACATGACCTGGGAGTGTAGATTACCACAGAGTGGCAGTGCCAGTGCTATGCAATAGCTATGCCTGTGGACTGAGCTCATGCTTCTTTCTTAGTGACTGTTTTATCATCTCACAGACTTTGGTATACCATGATTACATACGAGTCTTTTTTCTTTCCTCACTTTTTGAAAGAACGTATTTTATTTTTCTTACAACAGAATAGGACAACTTCAGTAGATAGCAGTCATCAATTAGTCTGTCAAACCAGATAATGTTTGGCTCACTTTTCTAGCCCCCTCCTCTGGGAAGAAAAAACAGTGAAATCCCAGAAGAGGTTACAGAGGTATTCTGAATATTGCTTAATAGTACCTCTGCCTCTTAGGAAACAAAAATGAACACTGTCCAAGGCCAACTATCCTTTTGGGATATATTTATTATCCCTTTCCAGCCTGCTGTGTAAGTTGTTCTTTTTTTTTTTTTTTCTATTTGGAATTTGAAAAGTCAGTATTTACCTGTCATGGCTTTGAAAGCAAGGATAGATAGGAGCCCTGGAAGTTAGAGTTATCAGCTTCTCTTCTCAGAGTCCCATACAGCACCTGGCTTATAAGTAGGCTCAGTCTTGGCGAATCACACTGGCAGAATATATCTAGTGACTTTCATGGTCACTTCTGCATGATGATTGACATTTTTCAAAAAAATATCAAACAAGCTTTACAGTCAGGCATATGCACCTTTATATTTACCCTTTTTTTAGGGACAGTGCAGCTCCAACTGTCCTCTGCACGTGTGATTAAATATTAATTAGGCTTCTAATATAAGCTAGTGAGTTCACAGGCCCAAGTGTCACATGAATAATTTATGAGGTACCCGAAGGCTCAGCCTGGAAAGCTGATTGGCCACCTTGGATTTGTATAATTACGAAGTTTCATTATTAACAGTGCAAGTGGTAGAGAGATTTGCTTAGCTTGAGGGACTTTGAAAGCATAAGCTGTCTCATTAGGGAAAATGGGAATAAGGCAAAATATGCAAACTTGTTAGTAGAAAAGAAGGGATGAATGAGATTTGAACTTAGCTTTCAAACATGGCTATATATTATGTATGCTTTTAAAAATATATAATAAAATTGATCTTCAGATTGATTAGTATATTTGTTTTAAATTTTTAGTTAACTGAGCAATGCTTCAAAGCTTTTGTTTTTTAAACTGTAGGCCAAAATCTTTACTATTTTACTGAAAAAGCCACAGGTAGCCTAATAGGCCCTGTGCAGTGAGAGGTTTAGAGGTAAAAGAATGAAGACAGTCCAGGGCTCTTGCTAGAATGTGTGTTGTGCATGCAATTAAATCTCAAGGTCAAACAATTTACAGACAATTACTTTTCTAACATCTCCAGAAATGCCTGCTTACACGTCTTTAATTTTAAATGATACTGATATTCCAATTCTCCCCAAAGGTTAATGCTGACTAAATCCAGCTGTGACCTGACACGATGCGACAGCACAGTGCCTAATTATCCTCTGGATAGTCATTTACTTGAAACCATTAAAGGAATAGGCTGAGAGGAAGATTTAGGACCCTGAAAAAATGTTAGCCTGACTTCTTTCTTCTTGAAGATGGGATGGGCTGAAAAATAAAAATAAAATCCTGCTAAATGTTAGCCATTTGCTTTGATGGCAGAAAATTGTTCATCCCACTCTGTTTTTTTACAGGTTAAATTGCTAACTAGTTCATTTTATCCATTGCCTACGGCTGGCGCTAAATGTCAGTGACAAATTTTGTACTTGTCTTGAAGAATGAATTAAGTTATGCACAAAAGCTATAGTGCTCTTTTAAGATGAGTGAATTGCAGAGGGAAAAAAGTTGCTCTTTTGAAAAAGGATTATTTTGATTAAAGGCCTTTTCTATTGTAGCTGAAGACAGGTAGTGGTTTAAGATAATTCCGACAGTTACCTCCCACAGAGCCTGCAGTCCGTTACTAGAAATTTCTGTAAGAGCAATTGTGTCAGGTTATATACTATGATTATTATCATAAGGCTATTAGTAATGATGAAAGAAATTATTAGAAAATAAAATTAAAAACACCTAGTTTTGATTAACTTGAGTAAAAACGATGGTTTTCTATTGTGTGTTTAGCATTTCACTACTGTTATATAAACCTTTCACAGTGAGAAGCAGTGTAAATTAAAGAGAGACATGGATGCTTCCCGAAATGTTGCAACAGTGAAACTCTAGATTCTCCACTAATTTATACAGTAATAGGAAAATATGGCAGCATCTGGTAGACATCTTCAATACTCTTATCTTCAGGGCTTGGCAGTTGAGTTCTGATTGAGTTCTGACATATCACCCCTCAATACAAACTATCAGAAGTCAATGATATCCCATTACATACTGATTTATTATCATTACCTTGTATAAAATGAGATTTACATCAGTTCCTTTTCTGGTTTTTATCTTCCTTTATAAGGCATACTTTTGTTTGATATACAAGGTTTAATAGCAGTAATTTTGTCACAGTATTAAATTATTCCGGTTAAATTTTAGCAATCTTAGCAAATAGAATGAATAAAATAAGAATGCATTTTTAACTACAGTGTTAGTCTAAACACAGAAAAGTTACGTGTACTTAAAAGCATATTTCACCTCTGCATCTAATTGATGGGTATTCCTTTGAGTATGAATTCCAAGCAGGTAATTGGCTGCAGTTAGTTTATAATTTCTATTCTATTAGTTGAAAATGTTTACTTGAAGAAGCAAAAGTATGTTGATGGTTTCTTGGTGAAGTAGTAATAGAAGATTTTTTTAGTTACTATTGTCCTTGTGTCTGAAGGGACAAATATAACCATCCTTTGTTAACTGCACACCATTCTATCATACTGTGAAAATATTATAGAGAATTTGATTTTAAAGAAAACTATAGTGGTTAGTTTTAAAACTTTATTTAAATAATTACTTACTTGATATCAGCTCTTTTAAATCACATTTAAATTAATAAAATGAGTTGTCAAATCAGCTCTTACTAAAGAGATAAATATAGGTGTTTGAACTTCTGTTAAGCACCAGTTTTCAGCCTTGGCAAGGGATAGCTTTTGTGACTGAATGGCTTTCTCCTTACCCCTCAGGCTCCCACTCATTTTCTAACTACTGCAATCTGTTCTATAATTATGAGTAGTGTGAATGGCCTCTCAGTTGGAGTTGCCATTATCTTCATCTTTCCCAGCAAGAGTTTCAGTCTGATGATGTAGAGCAAGAGTTTGAGGAAACAACCTGGGCCTCAGTATTAGGAAAAAGAGGTCTCTCAGAATGTTTTTTTAGGATAGTTGTGTGTGTGTATGTGTGTGTGTGTGTGTGTGTGATGTGATGTGGGCTATGCTGTAGTGTGGTGTGGAGAGGGAAGTGCCAGCTGAAATGAAATAGAATTTTATCTAGAAAAATTGGTTCTTGTGTGCTTTCCTAAGTATGCACTCAGCCATTTCTTTGGGTAGTTATACAGTGACCTGATGCTCTGTCACCGGACTGTGGGTGTCAACGTTTTCATGAGTAATATTTCAGGGAATGTATATTCCACATGAAGGAGATCACAAGTGTGGCTTTTTCATCTTGTTGAAGAGCAGAGTACACCAAGTTTGCCCTAACGTAGTGCTGATTTTCCATGATTTTTTTTCCTCTCCTTTTTGTATTTTATGACCCATATAATTACTACATTAAATTTATAGACTTAAATGTTATTTAGTTTTTAGTAAATAACTGTGTTTAGTGATGACTGTTTACTAGGTAGGTTTTGTCTTCAAATTATTTGTTCCCACTATGACTTTTTAGTATTAATAAGGCTATTGAAAGGGTCAGAGAAAGAAGCAGGGAGCATTGTTTTCACAAATGAAAATAATCCGTGTTATATCCATACATGTGGCTGAGAACCTAGACCCACTACTAGAAAGCGTCCGATATTGTAAGAGGTGTTTAGTGAAACCTTAAATATATTTTGGCATTTTGTTTCCACATTCAGCTGCTTGTATAATCAATCTGGTTGTGTTTACAAGTGAAACCTTATTATGCTTTTTTTTTTTTTTTTTACAGAAAATAGTGGATTAGTTGGATGTGCAGAAATTCGAAGAGTAAAGTCTCTGCCATATGTAGACAGAGCCAATGTAGATTGACTTAAGTAAATTGCACATATAATGGCAACATATCTTTTTATATGTTAGGTCTGAATTCTGACCAGTTATGTGTTATCATAGCTCAGAATTTCTAGGAAGAATGCTTTTTAATTTAGTATCAGTTAATATTTAGCACAATATTAGAAAATGTTCAAAAATAATTGAGCAAACTTACTTTATTTGGAAGGGACTCTAGATCATAAATTGACTTACCCTTTCTTTTGAAAATATAAAGTGCATCTATAAAAATTCACATTACTGAATATTTTTGTTTCCATTGCTTTTTAATGGTGGTATTACTGTCCTGAACCTAACATTCCATGTGGTCACGTGTACAGGAATTTCAAATTCCAAAGGATAAACATTGTATATGTAGATGCATATACATGTGATGCATGTGATGTGCATGGGACATTTAATATTTGAGTCTACCTTTATTTTCCAACTTCTTATTTATGTAATTGGAGTCTCTTTTAACCTCATCTACTTTTCAGACAGGTCTTTCTCATTCACTGCTCTATTATTTTAATAATTTATACTTGATCTTTTATTTTAATCTCTTGATCTATGTACTATGTTTGATGGTCATGTTTTTAAATTTTAAACCATACTTTTATACTTACTTCTAAACCCACTGAATTTAAACTGTCCTCTTTCCCTTGCCCCATGGTTTTCAGACCATAAAGCTTTTCATCATTGGTACAGGGAACATAAGGAATAAGTGAAAATTATTAAAAAATTACCTTACTTACATAACCATAATATAGATCTTAACTTCATACAAAATCTATAAATTTTGAGTGTCTTTCCACTAACTTGGACTCTGTAATTGCCACATTAATGGTCGTGGGATTCTATTAACCAAAATGAAATAATCAAATAAACTTAATACTTTTTTTCCTATCTTAAAAAGCTGAGGAACTTATTTACTTCCTAGATCAGTGTCCCAAGCACATTGCCTAAAAATGTGGATATCATGCTGAACTTGCAACCAAGTTTGTACAACTTAGATCTCCTTTGTGTCCAACTTAGATGCCCTATTTTCCTTTGAGTATTTCCCTTCTGTTTTGACGGAAGTATGGTCTCCCTGAGTTAGAGTTAAGTAGGGAATGCTACTTAACCTAACAGAGTTTGTTAGGGAATGCTAGCTTAGTTAACGCAAATAAATATACATGATATATGTCCACCTAATGCTTCTTTTATTTCTCTGTGCGATATTGGAACTAACTTGGAGCATAGACATATTGCTTCAAACACACACAGTAGAGAAACGTTTTGCTTTATAGAATGAGCATGTAAGATTCTGGTTATTTGCTTAATAATACTAAGGAAAATGACTGTAGCAACTATACTGTCCTTGACCACATATTGTGTGTTAAGTACTTCTTAAGATGTTCTTATTTAATCCCCCCAAATACGCTGCAAAAGAGTTAAAAGTTATAGATAAGAATCCTAATGTTTACTATCATACAATATGAATTATACAAGTGAATTTATTACAGCATCATCATTTTCTTGCTCTTTTTTGGGGGGGTACTGGGGTTTGAACCCAGGCCTTCACAATGAGCTATATCCTCAGACCTTTAAATGTTAATTTTTTTTTTTTTAATTTTGAGACAGGGTTTCTGTAAATTGCTTCGTTGCCCAGGCTTAAATTTTTCATCCTCCTGCCTCAGCCTCCCAGAGTGATGTGATTATAGGCATGTGCTTCCACATGTTTTTAAATAGAAATACTCCACAATTTAAAATAATTATTTGGAACATATATTTGCTCATGAGATTAAAGATGTCAAATTTTTTGCTTGCTCTCTCCTCCCCTGAAATATTTTCTTTGCTATACATATTGGAGCAAACATCTATCAGATGTTTGTGATCTGCTAATCAAATAAAATCACTGAAGACTTGTAGAAATATTTAATGTCATAATTTTATTTGGCAAAAGAGACTTAGAAAAGCTGACTTATCAAATTTTTTGGGGGGTGGGGGTTGGGGGTGAACTGTACTTCGGTAAGAACAAGAGAATATTCAGATCAACTTAATTTTAGCTGTTATCTTTTAAGCCCTTTCTGGGGTGTGGTTTATGCAGACACTGTAGGCACTGTATAAACAATATGTGTAGTGCTCCTTCTTTCCTTGTGCCCCCATTTCCCTTTCCATCCTAGTAAATCCTTTGAAGGTTTTATTATTCAGGGATGGGAAGATTGAAGTGAAAGCTACAGAATGATTTAACACTGTGGGAACTTAATCAATAAGAGTGTTGCCCAGAGCTCCCAGGAAAGGGTGTTGTTTTCCATCCAGATGATAATGAGGCCGAGTAGCAGCAACCTCTGGAGGAGGAGTGCTGGGGCAGCGATTCTTTGGTGGTGCTTTTGCTGGTTGCTAATTAATAGTTTTGAGGCCAGTGGGGCACCTTTTGGCCTTTCTGACACTTGCAAGCTTTTCTGTGGCTTGTCCCACATGTCTTTCCACCATCAGGGGTCACTCTCAACTGGATTGGAGTCTGACAAGTCTAATTGGCTCGAATCTATGCAGATTTAAACATCTAGCCCACATGCCAAAAATCTGATGTTTTCTCATGCTGCTTCTGAGTTCCTGGCATTATGGGATCGGTGCATGCCTGAATTATTATGTATCAGCTTATCCTTCTGTTAGCATGTTAAAGAGCAATTAGCTGGATGTAGTGTAAGAAATAGGGGGAAGAACTTCAATGCAGTTCAGTTGTAAATGCCTTTTGTACTTAAAAAAAAAAACTGTCAGACCTTTGAGCATTACTGGTTGTAAAGCAGATTGAATCGTATAGTCAAATTTTTTAAAAGAGAGAATAATTTCCCAACAGTTGGTTTAAAAAAAAAAAAAGATCCTTGCTGGGCAAACATACAACGATGGTATAATGTAAATCACCCAAACATTCTTGATGTACATACATTATCCCACTTCCTTTTACCCAATCTAATACTTCTCTTAAATTATCAACTTTTTAAAAAAAAAAATTCAGCTTCCTTGTAACTGCTTAGTGGCCAATTCCCTACATGAATTTTCTTGTAGATTATATTTTGTTATCACTGGCAGTTTATAAGATACTGAATTAATGGCAGAACACTTAGCTGTATGCATTGACAATCAACCCTAGTCTTTGGATAAGATAATAAGTTCTCATTGTTCTTGGAAATAATTTATTTTAATTGACTGTTAGGACATACATAGAATAATAGCTATACTGACATATTGCTTTATAGTTTGCAAAATATTTTGTCACATCTAATTTTCATAAAATCATTTTATGAACAAAATAGGGTATGATAGGTTAATCTTTACATTTATAAATATACATTTACAGAAAAAGTAGGTAGTTTGCCCGATGTGCCTGTGGTACCGAGAATGAGAATTGTATTTTAATTCTTTTTTTTTTCTTGGTATTGGGAATTGAATTCAGGACCTTGTGCTTGCAAGGCAGGCACTGTGCCACTAAGCTATATCCCCAGCCCCTATATTTTAATTTTAAGTGAATCACTACTACACGAATGAAAATAATCTGTTTAGTAGATTATTTCATAAACATCTTTTTTGTCTATAGACCACATAGTAAGTTTTAAGAATATATTGGTCTAGTCTTATACCCTTCAAAGAGCTTATAAAAGATAGCAATGAAGTGATGAGTAAATTTCTCTATGTGAATTTAAAACCTTTTACTTTAAAATATTAAAATGTAAAAACTTTATATTTAAATAATTTACTTCTATAATTCCCTACAGTTCATTCATTTTCCATTTTCTGAGGAGTCTGTATCATTTTTGATAATTCATCTGAAGACATCAACTTTGTCATATGTGGAGAATATCAAATTAATCCCTAAAAAATCTTGTTTCTTATGAAATATTAATAAAGCACATTTAATGCAAATAATTATCTAAAATATCAGTTCAGTGTTATTTTCAGCCTTTGTCTCAAACACTTGAAAAATCAGATAATAATTTTTTATTTTTTCCTCCTTTTACCATAAAGTTTTCCCTGAAAATCCTTTAAATGTCTCAAAGTTGCTGAGGTCTTAAACCACTCTTTTTGTCTCTTCACAACTTATTTATATAATAGTTGCAGTTTTGGAAAAAATATTACAAGGTAAAAATAACCACCTGGGTATGGTGGCGCATGCCTATAATCCCAGTACACTGGAGGCTGAGGCAGGAGGATCATCATGAGTTCAAGGCCAGCCTCGGCTATATAGTGAGTTCGAGGTCAGCCTTAACTACATAGCAAGACCCTGAAAAAAACAAAACAAAACAAAAAAGTGTGTATATATGTGTATGAATGTATACAATATGGTGGCCTCACATTAACTTGAATTTAGGGTCTTCACTAGAATTGATTACATCGCGTATGGTGAACTACGTTTCTTTCCTGCCTTTGGTTTCTATTTATGTGGTAAATAGAACCATAAACTTGGACATTTAGAGATCAAACTAGTAACAGAACTTAGATATCATTAGTTCGTCTCCTCATTATTCATTATTTTTTTTTTCTTCCCAAAGAAAATAATTTGAGGCCCATTCATAAATGAAAAAATAAGAAGACAACTCTTATTTGTTACCTATGGAAATATTTATTTCAATTAGTGTCTGAGATTTTCCATTATGAAGCGAATAAATGATGATCTTAATAAATTTTACTATTTTTGACTAATCAATTTTAATGAACAATGTTCTAATATTATCATACCATATAAAAATGAAAACATTTATGGTTTTTGAAAGACAAAAGAATTAATACTTTTTAATATACATTGTTTGTTAGGTTGGATGACCAGAGGCCTCTCTTTGTTCCTTTTTTTTTTTTTTTTGTGTGGGTACCTGGGGTTGACCTCAGGACCACACGTGCCAGCAGACGCCCGTGCCGCTGAGCCATCTCACTGGTCCTCTTTGTTCCTTTTTATACTTGTTCTAGCCTAGTTAATAGTACAGCTTCCTGTTACTCTCAAACCGTATGACTATATTAATTGAATGTATTCTTTCTAGTCTATTTGTCTAAACAATCTCTAATAGAATTAAATCAATAAGAGATTTGAGTTTGTAGTTTGGATTTGCCATTAATTGTGTAATTTAGGTCAAATTATTTACCTCACTAAGTCAGATTTCTCAATTTACTATTAGCAGATTAAAAACAATTATTTTAAGGTGGTATCAAACATTTTAAGGTGTATAATGGCTTGACTTATGCAGATCTAGATTCAAATCCTGCTCAGTACTTTTACTAAATATAATTTCTCGTAAGTTATGTCAGGCTGTGGATTTGTTCTTTTGGTGGTTGTTTTGTTTTTCAGCTCAAAATAAAAGGAAAAGAGCAACTAGTGCTTGCCCTGCTGGTACAGACTTGGTAAATGATAGGCATTTAATAGATGTTAGATTTTCCTTCCCAGTTTTATAAAACTAATTGGACAGATGAGTTTAGAGTCATATAAATGTGGCTTACTATTGTTGTAATATACAAATGATAAAATAGTGTTTTATCTGATTTTGTTCACTTAAGTCACTATGCTTAAATCTTTTTTTTTAAACATTATGCTTCATTCAGCAAGAATACAGGGTTCAAAATGACTGTACAGTAGATGTAGGTATTGTCACAGACAAGAAGATTGAAAGAAAGACATAAACTACTTGAGTCAAAAAGGATGTGGTTTTGGTGGGCTTCAGTTCTAGAGGAAGGGACCAGAGCTGAAGTATTGTCAACTCTAAAACTTAAGGGAAAACAATTTAGGCAGAAAACCAGTTTAAAATGGACAAGAGTAGAGATAAATGGGATTTGAAGTCTTCATGTATCCTTTGGCTTTAACCAGGTCTAATTTTGAGTAAAGACTAATCTTGAGTAGGGACTTTGGGTAGGACATAGGATTGGGAGGAGTGATATTCAGAGTTAGAAATTTTAGCATGGGTTTCAAGTTTGATTCTTCTACAGAATGTCCCATGAGTTTGGTTGAAATCATTGGTAAATATTCCTTGTTATATTATGAGTTAGAGAAGAAAAATATTAGTGAAATCAATCAAAAGTTGATGTCCTAGATGGCTTTTTTGGCCAAATTCATTTTTCAATAATATCTTTACAGAGTGCTAATTAGGAACATGAGATTCTTGTTTACAGTAGGACAAAAATATAGAGATAATACAGAATTATATAATAGTGATGGGTAGTAGCTCCTTATGAAACAAGTTTTATTCAACAATGTATGCCAGAATTTAACTAAATAAAATAAATGGTTAAGCAATTATCAAAACATTTTCACATTTATTTTACCCATAAAATTCTATTTGCTAAAGGATTTGCTTATAAATGCATCTAGAATGCCTATTTATTGTACGTTCAAAATTTTTCCTTTTGTTAATGAGTTAGAAGGATCAATCTCTCAAGCCCATAATCAATTGTGAATACATCCATAAAACTAACAGTGGATATAAATTTTCAAAATTGAAACTCATTATGAAACAATGTAGGCCACTGTAAATCATAACTTGAAACAGTCATAATGGAAATCTTTTATCTGTGTCTGATTCACTAACATATAGTTATTCTGAGAACTAATAAGTTTATCTTGGAGATGGGGCCCCAAATTCAATTTTATATCTCATAGTCCCAGTAAATAGAAAAAGTCTGCTAAACAGGCTTTGTGTAAATCTTAGTGATTTCATGTTTTTACCATATGCATTGGGCTAAAAAAATGAGAAGAGAAGTTTGATTTTTTTTTAACCTGGCCAATGAGCTCTATTCTGTCTCTATGTGAAGTTTTGTTATTAATTTTTATATTTGTTCAGAGATACATATATAACTAGCATTAATTATTTCAGTAAAATACAAGAGTACTTAGAGGAAATACTTGCTCCTTTCTCAAATCATAATTCAGCATCAACTATTTGAATAGGCTATCAATCCTCATTTTTTACTCATTGAGTACCTGAGCTACGAAAATTGACTCCCAACGTAGTTTTATTAGAAGAGTCCAGCGCTCATTTTCTGGCAGTGAGCCTCACTGATGCTTCCTAGTTCCAAAGGAGAAATTTACTAAAGTATAATGCTCTGGAAAAATAATAACCTGAAGGAATAACATGCTTTTATCAAACTAAGAATTGACCTCTTGGGAAGAGGTTCATATCCGTTGATATTAGCTTTTAATATTATTTAGTAATATTTATAGTTATTTTTTGTTTAAGCATTTTAATTTTTATTAAATTTGTTGTTTTAAAGTTAAATCAGAGATTTTTAGTTGCATACAAGATAAACAGGCTAATTTAAAGCACAAAAACATTTGTTAAAAGGATATTGAATATATTAAGTTATAAAATGATGATAAAGTATATCTAATCTCTAGAAAGACTAGAGACTCGGGATTGTACACTACACAAACATGAACATGGTCACTGTGATAGGGGGGTGCCTTGTGTTTGGCTTTGGTGAGTACCATGTCATCTTGCACATTAACCCAAAGATTCAAATAATGAAAACTATGGATATGTGATGAATTGTTCAGTAATCTATTCATTGGAATTGTTCAAGTGTGGACTAGGTGAGCACTTATTAGGGATAAGTTAAAGGGGATCCTTTGTTACATAGAGTTTGGACTAGATAATGTTTAAGCAGCTGTAAAACTGTATGACTTTATGTATGGAGATTCTAACTGAACCACAGAAAAAAGTAGTAAGGCATTGCAGGAAAAACTCTGATTTCACTCAGCTTTACCACTAACTAGCTATGGGATATCTAGTGTCATTAGGACTTATTTTACTCATTTACAAGTTGAAGATAAAATCTGGCTTTCTCTTTCTTGTGGAAATGTGGTGAAGGTTCATTAGTGTAAGGCACATGTAAGTCCCTTTGAAAGTCAAGCAAAGTACAGATGATCCATATTACTAGTGGTGGTGGTCTCCCCCGCCCCCCCACCCCCCCAGGAGGGCAAATACCTGAATGTACTGTATTAACTACTTGCGTACTTTTTGTAATGAAGCCATTTGCTTTGGCTTCAAGAAAAATAGCAAGCATCTATGTACGTAAAGTGTGTAGTGTCAGTACTTGTGTATTAAAATAATACATATTCAAAATAATAATACTAAGGATTTAAATTTATTGAGTGCTTTCTATATAAATAGACATTATAATAAAGTGTTTATATAAATTAACTCATCTAATCTTCACGGAAATCCTACGAGACAGGTGTTATTATTATCCCTTTTCATCTGTGTAGAGAATAAGACATTGAAAGATTAAGCTTCTGAAGATCACACAGCTATTACGGCTGTGAGTCTGGTTTAGTATTCAGGCATTCTGTCTTTGGAGAGTACACTACTACCCACTACCTTATTCCGGCCTTGATATTGAGACTTATCAACTTCTGTTAATGATTTGTGTAAGCTCCTTCATAACATATTCAGATACTTATAACTTTAATATAAATTTTATTTTGGAATATTTTTACATTTATGGAAATTTGCAAAGAAAACATGGATTATTCCTATAAGCACCTCATGTAGTTGCTGCTAATGTTAACACTTACATAATTATAGTTCAGTTGAAAAACTAAGGTTAACTTCGGTATGCCACTATAAATTACATACTTTATTCAGATTTATTTTGTTTTTCTTTAATATCATTTTTCTCTTCTAGGATCCAATCCAAGACATCAGCTTTCATTTTTTTCCATGTCTATATCCTTTGCTTGGCAACATTTTCTGTTTTTCCTTCTTGTTTATGATCTTGACAATTTTCAAAGTTACTTGTCTAGGTTTTTGTAGAATGTCTTTTAAATTTGGGTCTGTCTAATGTTTTTCTCTTTGGTAGATTATGAAATATATATATTTATAACATATATATATCATATATATATATATATATATCACTGAGGTTTAAGTGCATTTTTCCTTTATTTGTATTAGGGACATTTGATATCAACATGCCTTATCACCTTATTATCAGTGATGTTAACCCAGATCTCTTGATTAAGTTATTGTTTTACAGCCTTCTCCACTATAAACTTTTCTCTTTCTCTTTCATACCCTGTTCTTTGAAAATAAGTCACTAAATCTAGGCTACCCTTAAGTAAAGGGAGATTAATTTGGGGAGTATAATTGTATAAATGCCCTCAATTTGTGATGCAAAAACTCTCAAAAACCTAGTGTAAGTTGAAAATTCACTTAATACCCTAAAGTACAAAACATTGTAACTTGATAACACAATACACAGTAGCGTGTTGGTGATTTACCCTTTGTGGAACGTCAACCTGGTTGGCTTTGGGATCTGCCTGGCTGATTGGTGGAGCATACTTCTGGGTGTATCTAGAAGGCATGTCATAAAGGCATAGCTTATGCGTCTATTTATTGTCCTTGACCCCTTCCTCTCTGGCACTGTTCCCCTACTCTGCTTCCCATCCACCATGAACTAATCAGATTTGCTCCAGCATATGCCCTTGGGTCATATTTTGCTTTGGAGCCAGCTGTCCACAGATTGAATCCCTTAAAATGCAACCCAAATTAAACCTCTCCTCCTTTAAGTTGTAGGTGTTGGGTATTGTGCCTAGCAACAGGAAAGCTGACTAATAAACCCTCCTGGTGGCGGTTGACTGGAAACTATGGTTTGCTGCCCCTGCCCAGCATTGTAAGAGACCATACTAAAGCATGTTTCTAGCCCAGAGAAAAAGTCAAAATTCAAAAGATGAAGTGTTTCTAAATAATTCATATCACTTTGTACCATCACAAAGCCAAAATATAAGTAAAATCATTGTAAGTTGGGGACAACTGTTTGTATTATTTCAAATTGTTCTGAAAGGAGTATTTGTGCGCTCACTTTTCAGATTCCTTTTTTACTTGACACATAGTAATTGTACATATTTATGGGTACAGTGTGTGTATGACATTTCAACACGTGTACAATGTGTAATGATCAGATCAGGATAACTTGCCTATCACCTCAGAAATATTTTATTTCTTGTTCAAAACATTCAAAATCATCTCTATTAGCTGTTTTGAAATATTGAATTGGTTGTTGTAAACCACAATTATCCCACTATGATACAGAACATTAGAAGATATTTCTCTAATCGAACTGTACTTTTTTACCTATTAATTATCCTTGCTCCATCCCTCCATCATCTACACACTTTTCAGACTCTGGCAATGAATGTATTGTCTACTTCTTTGAGATCAGTTTTTTTTTTTTTTTTTTTACTTCTACTTATAAGAAAGAAAATGTAGTATTTGTGTTTTTGTGCCTGACTCATTTTACTTGACATAATGTACTCCTATTTCATCAATGTTGCTGGAAATGACAGGATGTCACCATTTTACTGACTAAACAGTATTTCATTGTGTAAATGTAGCATATTTTCTTTATCCATTCATTAGTTGACAGAATGTAGATTGTTTCCCTATTTTGACTGTTGTGAACAGTGCTGTAAAGAGCATGGGAGTGCAGATATCTCTTTGATACTGATTTCAATTCCTTTAGATATATAACCAGTAGTGGAATTGCTGGATCATATGGTAGTTCTATTTCTAGTATTTTTTTGAGGAAATTCCATTTTTTTCCCCAAAATGGCTGTATTAATTTACATTACCAGTAACAGTGTATAAGTGTTATTTCTCCACATTCTTGACAGTATTTGCTAGTTTTTTGTCTTTTGGTAATAGCCATTCTGACTAGGGCAAGATGATATATTATTCTGGTTTTCTTTTGAATTTCCTTTATGATTAGTGATGCTGAACATTTTTTTCACATACTTGTTGGCTATTTGTATAGCCTCTTTTGAGAAATATCTATTCAGGTCCTTTGTCCATTTTTATTTGTCTGTTTTTATGCTGCTGAGTTTTTTCAGTTCTTTATGTATTCTGGAAATTAATCCCTTCTTGGATAAATAGTTGGCAAGTATTTTCTTCCATCCTATGGGTTACTTCTGCACTCTGTTGATTATTTCTTTTGCTATACAGAAGCTTTTTAGTGTGAGGTAATCTCACGTGGCAAATTTTGCTTTTGTTGCTTGTGATTTTGGGGTCATATTAAAGAAAAAAATCTTTGCACATTCTACTGTCCTGAAGTATTTCCCCTGTTTTTGCCTAGTAGTTTCATACTTTCAGGTCTTGAATTTATCTTTTATTCATTTTGTGTTGATTTTTGCATATGGTGAATGATAGGGAATTGCTTTCTTTCTTCTGAATATGGATACCCAATTTTCCCAGCACCATGTGTTAAAAAGACTTTCCCAAATGTGGGTTTTTTTTTTGTTTGTTTGTTTTTTGCTGTCTTTGTAAAGCTAACCAGTTGGCAATAAATATGAGGGCTTATTTCTGGGTTCTCCATCCTTTCCATTGATGCCATGCTATTTTGTTCACTATCGCTTTATAGTGTGTTTTGAAGTCAATATTATAATGGTTAAGCTTCGTTCCTTTTTCCTCAGAACTGCCTTGGTTATTTGAGATCTTTCACGGTTCCTTACAAATATTAGGAGTGTTTTTTCTATTTCTGTAAAGAATGTCCGTCATTGGATTTGCACTTTCATAGGAAAAGCAATGAATCTGTATATTGCTTTGGACAGTGTAAACATTTTAACCATTAGTTTTTGTAGCCCACAGGATATTTTTGTGTCCTCTTTAATTTCTTTCAGCAGTGTTTTATAATTTTAACTTTCTTGGTTAAGTTTATTCCATATATATCTTTTCTCTTTTTAGCTCTTGTAAATAGATTATTTTCTTGATTTCTGTCTCAGCAATTTAGTTATTGTTGTATAAGGAAGCAACTTGTTATTGTATTTTGATTTTTAAATCTGTAATCTTACTGATTTTATCAGTTTTAAGAGTGTTTCTCTAAGTGAATTTCTTAGGTTTTTATACATATAAAATCATATCATTTGTCAAAATGGATACACTGACCTTTCTTATCTGTCTGTTTGTCTATGTATCATCAATCTATCTATCATCTATCTATCTATCTATCTATCTATCTATCTATCTATCTATCTTTCTATCTATCTATCTATCTTCTTTTTTTTTGGTCTGGCTGAGATTTCCAATATTGTGTTGAATGAGAGTAGTGAAAATGGACATCCTTGTTGTTATGGTTTGTGTCTAGATGTCCCCCCAAAGCCTCATGCACTTTTAGATGGGGCTCTTTTAGAGGTAGCTGAATCTAGAGATTGTGATTGATTCATGTTCAGTTCTGGGATTGAAGGTGGGCAATTACTGTGGGTCAGTCCACTGATTGGATTGGCACTGCCCTAAGAAGATAAAAGGGACAGAGAGAGGCTTGTCTCCCCCTTTTTGCGCTTTTTACTTTTGCTGTCTTCCACCACCATGAACGGCTCCCCCTCTGCCATGTGCCACCCTGCTTTGGAGCCAGCCAATTATGGACTGGAACCTCCACAAACTGAGCTAAGTAAATCTTTCCTTCCTTAACTTTGGGCGTCGGGTATTTTGTCTCAGCAACGAGAAAAGTAACTAAGACGCTTATCTTCTTTCTGATCTTAGAGAAAATACTTTCAGTTTTTCCACATTCAGTATGATGTAGGCTGTGGATTTATTGAGATATATTCTTTCCATACTTATTTTTTTTTCAGGACTTTTACCTTAAAGGGGTTTTGAATTTTACTTAATGTATTTTGTATCTATTAAGATGATTAGATTGTCTTATTTTTATCCAATTTATGTGATGTATTACATAAGTAGAATATAGTGCATTTGTATGTGTTGTATATGTTGAACTATTACCAAATATTGTTAACTATATATACACTATTATACAATAGGATTGGATTCTTGCTTTCTATTTTGATTGTACCATTTGTGGTGGATTAACTAATGATCAACTTGGAACGTTCAGCCGAACTGAGTCAGTATGGTTCTGGTCATGGAAGATCCACCAGAGGATTGTTGCCAAAATGACATAAAAGGAGAAAAGGAGGGGAAGGTTGCCTGCTGTTGATTTTCCTGGAGAAGTTTGCCATGGCTGGTTTGTTTGATATAAACTCCACTGTTCATCTCTTGAGAGGAGCTCAGGTCCTCACTGTCACCAGGGATGGCTGCTGTTCTCTTCAGGGGAGCTCTGGTCTTCACCTTGAGGATTGCTTCCTGGCTCCATTGCAGATTCCTCAGCCTTCTTGCACAGATCCTTCACCCTGCTGGCACAGACTTTCTAGCTTCCACTACTGATCTTTCGGCCTTCCCAGTACAGATCCATTATACGGACTCAGATAGGACATTGCCATGGGCTCCAGGCCTTTGGCTGGAGTCCTGCGGGATATTGCCTTGGGATCCAGGCCCTCTGCTGGATTCTTTAGGGTTCTAGTGCACAGACAGATCTCTTGCACTCTTCTGCATTTGACTTTTTGGGTGAATATTATAAAACAATCCTATAAATTAAATGCTATAAATTATGTCTTCTGTATTAAATCTATTCCCTTGCAAACTCTGAGCACTACACCATTTAAACATTCTCGGACCAACAGATGCTCAAGGGTTCCAATTTTTCTGCTTCCTTTTTCCCTACCCCTTTCTGTCTCCCTCCCTCCCTCCCTCCCTCCCTCCTTCTTTTCTTCCCTTCTATCTTTCTGGTAGTGGACATCCTAACACTTATGGGCAATGTATCATTGTGGTTTGATTTTCATTTCCCAGATGATTAGTGACACTGAGTATCTTTTTATATTCTTCTTGGCCATTTGCACATATTTTTCAGAGAAATGTCTTTTCAAGTCTTTTGCCTATTAATTTGGCCATTTTAGTACAGTTTTTGTTTTTTGTGTGTAAGAGTTTTCAAAATGTAGATATTCTAGGTATTACCCCTTATCCGATGTATGATTTAATAAATATTTTCTCTTATTTCATAGGTTGTCTCATTCTGTTGATTGTTTCCTATGCTGTATAAGAGCTTTTAAGTAGTTACATCTATTTATTTTTACTTTTGTTACCTATGGTTTTAGTGTTCTATCTAAGAAATCATTACTGAGATCAATGTCATAGAAATTGTTTCCTATGTTTTTCTATATATATTTTATAGTTTCAGTTCAGTATACTTCAGTATTTTATAGTTTCAGTTCTTATCTTAAGATCTTTACACTATTTAGAATCAAATTTGTAGTAGGTTTAAGATTAGGGTCCTTTTTCATATAGATAACCAGTTTTTCAACATATTTTTTAAAAGTTACTATCCTTCCCCCATTGTACACTCTTAGCAAACTTCTAAAAGATTATTTAAACATATGCATGAGTGTTTATTTCTAAACTTTTTATGAAGTGTTATTGGGCTGTATTTCAATACTATACTGTTTTGATTAGTGTAGCTTTATAATATGGTTTGAAATCAAGTAGTGTGAGTCTTCCAACATTTTTCTTTTTCAACATTGTTTTCACTATGTAGAGTCCTTTATGAATCCATATGAATTTTATGATTATTTTTCTATTTTGCAAAAAATTCCATTGAGATTTTGATAGAAATTTCACTGAGTCTGTAGATACTTGGGGGTAGTAGAGATATTTTAACAGTGTAAGTCTTCCAGTCCATCAGTGTAGTATCTTTCCATTTATTTGAGAATTCATTTCTTTTATCATAGTTTATAGTTTTCAGTGTACAAGTCATTTACTTTCTTGGTAAAACTTATTCTTGAATATTTTACTCTTTTCAAAATTATTGTAATTGGGATTATTTTTAATTTCTGTTTTTGTTCATTTTTTGTATATAGAAACACATTTGATTTTTCTGTGTTGAATTTGTACCCTGCAGCTTTGTTGAATCTATTATTTGAATCTATTTTGGGGATATATTTGGGATTTTTAACATATGGGATTGTATCATAACTGTGAAAAGAGATAATTTTACTTCTTTCCAATTTAGATGTGTTTTATTTATTTTTCTTTCCTACTTGCTTTGAAAGGTATTTCCAGTTCTTCTTCCTCTTCATTTTCTTCCTCTTCTTCTTTTCCTCCTCCTCTTTCATCTTGTCCCCCCTCCTCCTCCATCTCTCCCACCCTCCCGTCCCCCTTCTTTTCTTCCTTCTTTTTGGGTAGTGCCAGAGATGCCTTGAGTTCTTTGTTGAACACAAATATCAAGAGTGTGCATCTTTGCTGTTTGTGATCTTGAAGGAAAATATTAGTTTTTTGCCATTGAGTATATTAGGTGCAGGCTTGTCATATATGATATGAATTAAGCTAAAGACATTTCTGTTTACTCCTAGTCTGTTGAGTGTTTTTATTTAAGAATGGTGAATTTTGGCAAATATCTCTGCATCAATTGAGACTTCATGTGATTTTTGTCTTTCATCCTGTTAATGTGTTGTATGAAATTCAGTGATTTTCAAATGGTGAACCACTCTTGTATCCTAAGGGTAAATCTCACTTGGTGATAGTGCACAATGTTGTTAATATTGCTGCCAAATTCATGTTACCAGTGTTTTGTTGAGTATTGCTGCATTTATGCTCTTCAGGGATAGTGGTCTATAGTTTAGTTTTTTCTGGTATTTTTATCTGGCTTTACTCTAAGAATAATTCAAGCCTCATAGATAAATTTGGAAATGTTCCTTCTTCAATTTTGGGAAGAATTTGAGAAGTATCTAAAAATAAAGTACAGGTAGATGAGGAGATCAAAAAGAGCAGAGTTTTGCATATAATTGAAGTTAAGTTGTTATAGTTTAAAATAGATTCTTATAGGATGTTTCATGTAATCCCCATAATAACTACCAAAACACATATGGAAGATAAACAAAAGTAGACAAAAAATAAATCAAAGTATATTAGTCCAAAAACTTCAGTGAATCACAAAGAATGGCAGCAAGAGAGGAAAAGGGGGTATAAAAGGAAAAGATGAAATTGGTATAAGACAGAAAACAATTAAATGAAAATAGTTAAGGGTTGCCTAACAAATAATTATTTTAAGTATAATTGGGTTAAACTTCCCAGTCAAAAGATATAGAGTGGCTGAATGGATTTTATTTTTCAAAGAAGTTTATGTAATGCACATCAATTACCATAATTGTATAAGTACGGTTTTTTAATGCTTTTTTTTGTTAAATTCTATATCACAGTTAAAGGTGCTTTATAAACCGCCATTAAGGTATTACAGCATTCTGTGTTTGTCAGTATTATAGCATTCTGCATATTTACTTTTACCAGTGGGTTTTATATTTTCATATACTTTTTTTTTTTTTTGTGGGTACTGGGGGGTCGACCTCAGGACCTCGCGCGCCAGCAGGCGCCCGTGCCGCTGAGCGATATCACTGGCCCCTTTTTCGTATGTGGGTTCCGGGAGTCGAACTCAGGCCCTCGCGCTTGCCGGGCAGGCGCTTAAGCCGCTGAGCCATCTCACTGGCCCAATTTTTCATATACTTTTATGTTGCTATGTTACATCCTTCCGTTTCAACTGGCAGTACTCCCTTTAGCATCTCTTTAGTCAAGTCCAGTAGTGATGAACTTCTTTAGTTTTCTTTTTTTTAAGTCTCTATTTCCTTTTCATTTTTATAAGATAACTTTGATGGATATAGTTCTTGGTTGGCACTTGCCTTTTTCTTTCATATATTGAATATATCGTCCCACTTTCTTCTGGCCTACAAGATTTCTGACAAATGCATTGATGATTTGAGGCCAATTCCCTTGTATGTAATGAGTTGTTTTTCTCTTTTTACTTTAACATTTTTCTGTCTTTGAGTTTTAGTTTTCACTTTTTTCTTTTTTAATTCTTCCTATTTGGAGTAGTTTATGTTTCTTAAGTTTGGATGTCCATTTTCCTTCCTTAGATTTGTGAAATTTTCAGCCATGACTTCTTGAAATAAATTATCCTCTGGTAGTTGGAGACCATCACGTTAAGCAAAAGAAGCCAGATTCACAGAATTGAAAACTTTATATAAAGCTATGAGTTGCATAAGTTATTTTCCCCAATTTTAGTGTAAATACTAAGTTCAAATAAGTTTATTTAAATATTTTCTAATAGTTTCCCTTCATCTTTCTTCTCTCTCACCCTTCCTCTTTCCTTTCATCCCACCCCCACCCCCATACATATAAGAGATAATGTGATATTTGACTCTGTAAATCTGGCTTCTTTTGCTTAACATAATGATCTCCAGTTCCATACAGTGTCCTGCAAATGACATGATTTTGTTCTTTATGGCTGTAGTTATATGGGATTTTTTCTGTGATATCAATCTATTCCACTGAGCTATGTGTCTATTTTTCTGCAAGTACTATGCTGCTTTTGTTACTATGGGTTTTTAGCATATTAGAAAAGGCCTCTATCATTGTTCATTTCACTCAGGATTACTTTGGATATTTAATGTCATTTGTGCTTTCATATGAATTTTAGGATGGGTTTTCCACTTCTGTGAAGAATGTCATTGGTGTTCTAATGGGAATTGTATTGAATCTGTAGATAACTTTTGGAAATACAACCATTTAATAAAGTTAATTCTGTCTATCTATGAACATTTTTTCCCATCTTCTAGCGTCTCCTCCATTCTCTTTTTTCAGTGTTTCATAATTTTCATTTTAGAAGTCTTTCACATCTTTGGCTAGGTTGATTCCTAAGTTTTTCTTTAAACTGTGAAATGTTTCCCTTATTTCTTTCTCAGTGGGTTTGTTAATGGATATAGAAAAGCTACTGATTTTTGTATGCTGATTTTGTATCATGCCACTTTGCTGAATTTGTCTCTCAGATTTAAAAGTTTTCTAGTGTGTTTCATAAGTAAAGGATTATATTGCCTGCAAAGATGTATAGTGTGAATTCTTCCTTTTCTGTTTTATCTACTTTATTTCTTTATTTTTCTTAATTGATCTGGCTAAAATTTCAAGGACTATATTGGACAGAAGTGGTGATATTGGACACCCTAGTCTTCTACCTGATTTTAGAAGAAATGCTTTCAGCATTTCCCCACTCAGGAGAATGCTGCCTGTGGGTTTGTTATAAATAGCCTTTATTATATTGAAGTAAGATCCTTCTATATTTAGGCTTTTTAGACTTTTATCATTAGGTTATTATTAAATTTTATTGAAGGTTTTTTCTGCATCTATTGAGATGACTGTATTGTTTTAATCCTTAATTGTGTTTATGTTGTGTAGTATTTTTATTTGATTTGCATGTGTTTTATCATCCTTGAATTTCTGGGATGAAACAAATTTTATTGTCTTGCCTAATCTTATTAATGTGTTGTTGAATTCTATTTGCAAAGAAGTGTATGCAGGATTTTGGCATAGCATTAATACTACTAGCTGGTATTTTATTTTTTGAGTCTTTATCCAATCAAAAAGATACTGGCTCAGTAGAATAAATTTAGAAGCATTTCTTCCCTTTGTTTTTCATGGGATACTTTGAGGAACATTGGTTTTATTTCTTCTTTGAAGATCTGGTAAATTACAGCAATAAATCTGTCCAGTCTGGGGCTTTGCTTTGTTGATAAACTTTTTTTTAGTGTTTCAATTTGTTTGCTTGTTATTGATTTACCTAGTTTTTTTTTTTTACATCTTCTTGGTTCAATTTTGATATGCCATATGTAGAAATATATCCATTTCTTCAGGATATTCCAATTTATTCGAACAGAAGTTTTCAAAATAGTCCCTAATGACCCTCTGAATTTCAGTATTATTTATTGTAATAGCTCCTATTTCATCTTTAGTTTCATTAATTTGTATCTTTTCTCTGTTGCTTTTGGTTAGTTTGGCTATTTATCAATCTTGCTATCTTGTCTAAAACCAAACTCTATGATTCATTGATTCTTTGTTTTTTAATCTATTTCATGAACTTGTGCTTTGATCTTTACTATTTCTTTCTTTCTGTTGGGATTAGTTTTGGTTTGTCCTTGTTCTTGTAAGACTTTAAGGTGCAATATCAGGTTTGAAATTTCTGTTTTTCTAATGTAGTAACTCCTACCTGTAAAATTTCTTCTTAGAACTGCTTCTACTATGTCCCACAGATTTTGATATATTGTATTTCCACTATAGTATTATTCTAGAAATTTTAAAATTTCTATTATTTTGTTAGTGACTCACTGAATGTTTAATGATGTATTATTTAATCTCTAAGTATTTGTGTAATATATTATATCGTAGATTTCTACTTTCATTCCATTGTGATCTGATCTGCATATTCTGCTCTTATTGCTTGAAACGATCTGTAGGTGTCTGTTAAATCTGTTTGATATACAGTGCAGTTTAACTGTGACGTTGCTTTGTCTGGATGACCTATGTATATGTGAAGGTGAGGTATGGAAATCATCCTTTCTAATTTATTGTAATCCAGTGTGGACAATGTACCTAAAAGTGTAACTAGACTTGGTACAATTGTCTTACATGTTTTATATATTCTTTGGCCTATTAGTCTGATTTTCAATTTATATATATGTGACAATTAACTTTATAAGGTCTTATAAGATAAATAAGTGAATCTGATGCCTGAAAAAAAGGGGGGATGGATGGAGGTGGGGGAGAAAGAAGGGAATTGAAATGTATTGTGTACATGTACCAATTCCTTACAGTGAATGTAATCATTATGTACTGTAATCTTGTACTAATAAAAGTAAAAAAATAAAAATAAAAAAAACTGCAGTTTGAAAAATAAAATCGAATTGGAGTCTATCTCTCCCTATTTGTTGAGTAGTGTTTGGTTTGTGAAATTGGGTGTACCAGCCTTCAGTGCATATATATTTACAGTTTTTATAAATGTAAAAACTGATGGATCATTTCCTTTACCAATATGTAATGACCTTTATCTCTTCTAATTTTAGTTTGAAGTCTGTTTTGTTGGATTGAGTCTATATACTCCTTCTTGCTTCCATATTCCAGTTGCTTGGAGTACCATTTTCCATCCTTTCTCTCTCAGTCTGTGTTTATTGTTGAAGGTGAGGTTTGTTTCTTGCTGGGAACCTACAGTTGCATCTTGTTTTTAAATCTAATCTGTTGATCAGTGTCCTTTAATTTGAGAGTTAAGAGCATTTACTTTCAGTGTTGTTATTGAAAGATATGTCATTTTGTTCTAGTGTTTGATTCATTTCTGATCCTCATTTATTTATCTCCTCTACTAATGAGTTTATTCTTTTCCATGCTCTCTTCTGGTTGTGTTTGTGTTCTGTGTTTAGGATTCTTATGTATTCTGCAATGCTGGCTTAGTTTTCATGATTTCTTTTAGTTCATGCTCATTGTAGAAGGTCTTTATTTTTCCTTTGATTCTAAAAGATAGCTCTGGAGGATTTATCTTAATCTATGTCAGCTATTATTTTCTTTCAGGGATTTAAATACATCATGCCATGCCCTCCTGGTCTTTAGCATTTCTGTTAAGAATTCTGTTGTTATCTTGATGGCTTTGACATTATAGTGATTTGACATTACTCTTATCTAGCTTTTAATATTCTTCCACCTTCAGGATTTTTTTGCAATTTGGCTATGTCGTGTGATGGAGAGATTCATATATATATATATATATATTTTTTTTTTTTTTAACAGCATCTTGCTAAGTCACTCAATTTCCTAAATTGTGCTTGAATTTTTGATTCTCCTGCCTCAGCTTCCTAGAATGCTGAGATTAACATATATGCCACCATGCCCAGCTGAGTGGTTTGTGTCCACCCAGTCTATTTGTGGTTCTAAACAGCTCTAGAACCTGGAGGCATTTTATTTTCTAAATTTGGAAAGTTTTCTCATATTACTTCATAAGTTTTCTATGCCATTAGCCTCTATTTTTCTTCTGTGTTGAGGCATAAAGTCTTCAGTTTGGTCTTTTAATGTTGTTCCATGGCTTTTACTTATTCTGTTCATAGATTCTTACTATTTTTTATTATTATCTGAATGTTCTAATATATCTATGTTATATCAAGCCCTGCCATTCTTCCTACTGCTTCATCTCTTAGAAATATTCAATGAAATTTTCTACTTGATTTATTAGGGGTTTCATTTCTAGGACTTTTGCTCTTTTGCAGAAAACTTCATCTCTTCACTAAAGTGATCCTTCATGTCCTGCATCATCTTCCTTAATACTTGTTCAGCTGTTTATTTGTATCTTCTTTGAGTTATTTGATCATTATAACAATCAATTTTTGAATCAGTTATTGGGGTGCTTTGGAATATTTGGAAGTATCTTGTTGCTTTATTTCCCCATATTTCTTGTGTTTTAATGTTGAGGTTTGTGCATCAATTTGGGATAACTCTTCCACTATTATGTGGGGGTCTTTTTAGCAAGTGGCTTTCTCTTTACTATGTGCCCTGGGCTGTGGGTGTCTCAGTGTGAAAATGTCCACCCATCATGTTCAGAATGCTAGGAACTTCTTTGAGTGGAGATAATAACTTATAAGTAACATCAGTAACTAAAAAGCCAACCATATATCAACATATAATCTAAACTGGTTTAAAAGATCTTTACTGTTTCACTAACCCAGGAAAAGAAAGGAAGAGTAATAATATAGATTAAGCTAGAAAAAGTTAGGAATCAATGATAGTCATATTAATACTATATATATGTGTATACATACACACACACACATATATGGAGTGAGGGGAAGAGAGACAGGAGAAGGTCTGAGAAGAGTAAGAGAGAATAAAGAGAAAATAAATAGGAAGGAATAGAAAAGATAGGGAGAAAATCTAATTAAAAGTTAACAGAAATCATAAAATTAGATAACCCCATGAAAAAACCGTAAACAACAAAACAACATAGGACATTGCCACATCCAGTGCAGCTCTCAAAGTTCCCCGGGGGAAGGATGGTGAGAGGATGGAGAAATAAAGATAAGAGACAAAAGCTGAGGTAAGGTGCAGCCCTCTCTCCTGATGGGAGGAAAGGAAGTTCTCAACCACTGCAGTGTGTTTATTTATACACTTTTGCATGTTGGTGTCACATGACACCCCTTTGCCTAGCAACCTTGAAGTGGAGCAGCTTGTTTACATAGCCCACCTCAGTGCTCTTTGTTGTCAGACTGGCCTTGCCTTGTCACCACACTTGTGATCATTTTCCAGCTTTAGCTGCTCCCCACAGGACACAATAGCAAATTCCTCCTTTTGGGTTTTTTAACACTCCCCAAACATCCCCAAAAGAGACTTCTAATACTGGAGTTTTCTGGTATAAGAAGGGTGGTGAAAAACATTTTCATTCCAGAGTGTTTGTGCTCATCCTTTGTCCCAATAGGTCAAACAACTTAGAGCAGAGTTTAGGCTGAACTTCACTCCTCTGTGATAAAAAGTTAGTGCTAAAGCAGAGTGGTCAGTGACAGGGCTAGATTCACACTTGATGTCTTAGGTATTTTTTTCTCTTCTTTCACTTTTTTGTACCTGGGAATGAGGTTGGAGGTAGAGTTGGAGCCACCTGCCAAACCTCCCACTTGCCTAACCTTAGCCTGGTCTGGATTGTGAGTTCCAGTTCTGGAGATTCTGTCCTCTTGGAGACATGGCTGCTAAATGTCTGAATGCCTCTGAGAAGGGAAGAGACAGAAGGGTACACAGGGTTTTTACTGGGATGAGAGGCCACAGCCACCAAGGTTTCTGCCAGCTCAGCAGTGGTGTTCCCATCCCAGATTCTTACCCACTCCCTCACCCCCGAATCCACACATGGTTGTTCTCTTTACTTATCATGAAGTTCCAACCACCACTCAAAAACAACAACAACAACAAAACAACAACAACAAAACGGAAAAACTTAACCCTTGAGGAGGCTGCCTGAGTTTCTCCCTACCCCGCAGTAGGGGTTCCATCCATTAGAATATATTCCTGGCACCTGGCATCTGGTGCTTGGCCAAATGCACTCCCTACCATCCAGCATGCTGCTTAATTCTCCCTAGCTAGCTGTCATGTCACCTGGCAGCTGTACCAGCCCACTTTCTGGAGAGATGGAGCCAGTTTTCACATTGGCTGACAGTTATGCTGGATTATTTTCTGGAATCTGGGACTGGCTTTCCAGTCACCTGTTTGATAACTGGAGGTTTCCTGTTACCAGGCAGCTGTACTGGAAAACTTTCTAGACTCTGGAGCTGGGTTCCCATGGCTGGGCGCCCAGTATGCTTTCCTCTACTCTACATCCTAATTTTATCTCAATCACAGTCACCATTCTCCTGGGTCCAAATGGATTCTTAGGGCAGATTCCTTCCGCATCCTTGAAGATAAGTGGCAATTGCATCTTGAAGATATAAAAATGTGAGGGTTTCCTTTCTCCCATACAGCCAACTCAGACAATAGGTTGCTTCTTATGATAGCTTCCCATCCCTGCACTGTCTAAATCTGCTGGGCAATGCTGGAAATTACTTCTCCCAAACCAGGTCACTTGGAAGTACTTGGATGACCCTTCTGTTCAGACTACATGTTTTTTCACTAATGGAGTCCGTATTCTTAAGTGTATGTTGGGATTTTCTCCTTCAGCCACGGAAAAGGAATTTCCCTTGCCCCACTAACCTGTTTCACAATCAGTGCTGGTATGCTCTATTTCTTTCATTTCACTTCTTATTCTAAATTGCAATATTTCTGGGTTTCACCTGGTCACTGGCTTATTCAAGTGACATTTTAGTTGTATCCTATGGCTCCCCATCTCATCATGCAGCTGCATACCTGTTTATTTGGATACATATCTTGGTACAGCCTGTAAATGCAATCTCCTTCTAGTCTTCCATGGTCCTCTTTGAAGCACCATTTAGTTTTACATAGGTAGAATGTTCATTTAGAATTTCTTCAGACTTGACTGAACTTTATTAACATGAACAGTTAAAAGTTATCCATTGGTAATGGTATCAGTGTCAAGATTTAAAGCGTTTAGGTGACAGAATGTAAAAAAAGATGATTGTACAAATATTCATCAACTGTAAAAGAGCTAGAGCATACCTCTTTTGTGATTTTGTTCAATAATTGAGGAATATATATTAATAATAGTGTAAAAGGGATGGGCCTAAGATAGCTAGATACAAAGAAAATAGCACCTACATGAAATTAAGAGCTAAATCAAGTCATGCAACTAAACTTAGAAATACATAAACAAATACAGAGAAAAGGGTAAAAAGTTAGGATAAGAATGGGCAGATAAGGACCATTCCTCCCAGGAAGAAGCTTCGTAGGCAGAGTATTCTAAGTTAGTTGATAGCTCCCCCCTACCTCTGGGCTTGACCTGGAGGAATTTAAAAATACAGAAGTGGTTTCCTTTAAACTTAGTTTGAACTTGGCCAGCTGAGTAACTGATTTTCTTTAGACTACATTACAAAACCTGAACCCCAATTTGTTAAAGAGAAAGTCGGGCTGGTGGGATGGCTCAGCGGCATAAGCGCCTGTGTGGCAAGCACGAGGTCCTGAGTTCGACTCCTGGAACCCACATATGAAAAAAGGGCTGGTGATATCGCTCAGCGGCATGGGTACCTGCTGGCGCGTGAGGTCCTGAGGTCGATCCCCGGTACCCACAAAAAAAAAAAAAAGAGAAAGTCATCTTTTGTCCTAAAAGATATATGATATGGAGGATCAAGTGCAATATTTATAATGGATTCTAAAGATAGAAAAAAATATGACTTTCTTTTTGTATAATAAGGTTACATTTTTGAAGAGAATTTTTAATAGAAATTATCAAACTAATGCCATTATTGTTACCTATAATTATTAAGTAAATATTGGCTCTAGTTTTTGAAGCACCTGAGAAGATAGTCTGAGTTATAATTACAGTCCTAGTGAGGAGTTATTTATTCTTTTCTTGAGGTATTTCCAGTGATGTTTCTCTTTGCTGTGTTATCTTTCTTTTATCTACTCACAGGTTTATGGGCATTTGGATTGTTTATAGTATGGGGCTTCTGTAAATATTAGGGATATGAATATTTGCCTAGCAGTATTTTAGTGGACATATGTTTTTATATTCTTAGTTAAATTCCTAGGATGAGAATTTTTTTTTTAAATCAAGGAGGCTGCATACTGTTTGCATAGTGTCTGCACCATTTTACATTCCCACCAGCAAGAAAGATAGTTTTAGTTTCTTCATATCCTTATCAATATTTATGGTATTTATCACTTTTATTATTGGCATTCTATAGGATAAGTAGTGCTATCTTGTTGAACTTTTAATTGGGGTTTTACTAATGACTATTATTGTTGAGCATGTTTTCATGGACATGTTAACCATTCATATATGTACAGTATTTAAAATATTTTTCCATTTCTTGTCTCATTATTAAATTCTTAGGTTCGTAATACATTCTGGACAAAAATCCTTTTACCAGAAATACAATCTGAAGATATATGTTCCCAGCTTATTTTATTGTATTAAGATATTTTTCAAAGTTCAGAAGATTTTAATTTTAAGCAAGGTCAGTTTTTAATTTTTCTTTTATGGAGTGTACTTTTCTTATCATATATAAGAATTCTTTGTCTAACCCATGACATGAAAATGTTATCCTCTCTTTTCTTCTATAAATTTTATGGTATTAACTCTTATGTTTAAGCTTATGACCCATTTTGACTTAATCTTGGATATGGTGTGAGGTAAAGGTTGAAGTTGAGTTTTACACTATTAATATTCAATTATTCCGGCACCATATGTTGAGTTTTTTTCTCACTTTTGAAATCTTTTTGCTTTTCATTGAAAATTAATTAGTCATAAGTAAAAATGATTTTTTCTGTACTCCCAATTTTAAATCACTGACCTAAATATCTGTTCTTGCACTGATAGCACAATATCTAGATTAAGGTAGGCTCATGGTAAGTTTTAAAATCAGGCAACCCAAGTCTGTATTTTCTATTTTAATTTTTCTTCCTTTTTTAAACTGACAGATAAAATTGTATGTTGACAAGTTAAGTTATATGTATTTATATGTACAACATGATGTTTGGAAGTACTATATCTATCTACATGTAGGTATAGAGATAGATATACTTTTGAAATACTATATAAACTTTGCAAATCTAGCTAAATATGCATTATCTCACATAGTTATCATTTTTGTGGTGAGCATACCTGTCATCCTAAGTATTCTCTTTTATTGAGGCTATTGTGAATGGTATTATTTTCATTTCTTGATCAGTGAGCTTATTATTGGTACACAGAAAAGCTACAAATTTTATATATTGAATTTTTAAAAATTTTCCTGCTTTGCTGAATTTGTTTATCAGTTCTAAGAGAATTTGGTAGATTCTTTAGGGTCTTAGGTATAGATTATATAATCTACAAACAAGGATAATTTGACTTCTTCCTTTCTTATTTGCATCCCTTTTTCTTCCTCTTTCTGATTGGCTAAAGTTTTTGGTACTGTAGTATATTACTGATTAAGAGTGTTAAGAAGGGACAGCCTTTTCTCATTCCTGATTTTAGAGGAAATGATTCCAATTTTTCTCCCTTCAGTATTATGTTGGCTATTGATTTGTCATATAAGCCTATATTGTGTTAAGGTTTGACCCTTCTATACACAGTTTATTGAGTTTTTTTCTTTTAATCATGAAGGAATTTGAATGTCATCAAAGGCTTTTTCTGTATTTTTGAGATGTGATTTTTATCATTTATTCCATTTATGTGTTGAATTATGTTCACCTGTATGTATTAAACCAAACATTTTTTCTATTTTTTACTTTTTAATTTTTTCAAACTTTCATTCTAGGAATAAGATCAACGATCATGTTGTATGATTTTTTTAATATAATGTTAAGTTTGATTGGTAAGCATTTTATTGAGAATTTTGTAACTATGTTCATCAAAATACGTATCTGTATTTCTGTTTTTTTATGTGCTTATCAGGTTTTGGTAGCAAAGTAATACTGCCTTTGTAGAGTGGGTTTGGAAGAGTTCCATCCCTTTCTTTTTTATAGAACAGTCTGAGTAGCATTGGTATTAGCCTTTCTTTAAGAGTCTATTAAAATTCAATAGTGCATCCGCCTGGTCCTGGGATTTCATTTATTTGGAAGCTTCGTTTTAATAGTTGAAACTGATTATTGTTATTGACCTACTTAGGTTTCTCATATCCTCTAGCTCAATTTTGTTAGGTCATATGTATCTAGAAATTTGTCTATTTCTTCTAGATTTTGTAATATAATTTTTCACAATATTCCATAATGATACACTGCGTTTCTATGTTATTTGTGGTAATACCACCTCCCTTTTATCTGTAATTTTATTAATCTGCCTTCTTTCTCATTTGGTTAGTTTGGCTAAGAGCATATCAATTCTGTTTATCTTTTCAAAGAGCCAACCACTTTATAGCATTCTTATATTTTCTCCTCATTCTTCTAGTCTTTATTTCATTGATTTCTACTCTGATCTTTATTCAGTTTCCTTTTGCTGATTTTAATATTGGTTTGTTCTTGTTTTTCTAAGTCCTTGAGATGCATTGTTAGGTAATTTCAGGGAGTTCTTTTTTTCTAATGTAAGCACTTTAAACTGTAAACTTCTCTCTTATAACCGTTTTCACTCTGTCCCATATATTCTGGTAGGTTGTGTTTTCATTTTCATTTGGTCTTAGTCATTTGTATTGATTTCCCCAATGACTCACTGATCATTCAAAAGTGTACTATTCAATTTCCATGCCTTTGTGTATTTTGTGCAATTTCTCTTGCTGTTGATTTTACATTGTACAGATGTGCAATGGGAGGTACATACTCTTATAGCATCATATAGAGTAACTCCACTGCCCTGAAAATTCTCTGTGCTTTGCTTCAGTCCCTGAAAGCTACTGATCTTTTTTACTGTCTCTTTACTTTTTACTTCTTCAGAAAGTTGTATAGTTGAATCTATACATTGTATAATTTTTCAGATTGGTATCTTTCATTTAATAATGGTATTGTTCAGCTTTCTATCACTACCTTATAACAAGTATAGAAGATAAGCAATTTGTAAACAGAAAAGGTTTATTTTGGCTCACTGTTTTGGAAATTTCAACCCATAGTTGGTTAGTCCTGTTGCTGTTAGGCCTGTCATGAGGCAAGAACATGTGTTAGAACACAACTCCTTACCTCATCGCTGGGAAATATAGAGCAGAGAGAGAGAGGAAGGTCCCAAAACTGCCATCCCTGATGACTCAAAGAATTTCTACTAAGATCCATTTCTTAGAAATTCTACCCTCTCCAAATTCTGCTGCGGATGCCTTTCATACATGGACCTTTGAGGGACAGTTCAGATCCAATCTGTTACAATAATGTACATTTCAGATTCCTCCATGTCTTTTCATGGTTTGATAGTTCCTTTTAGGATTAAATAATAAGTCATTATTTGGGTATGCCAAAGTTCATTTGTCCATTCACTCACTGAAGTACATTTCTTTATTTTATTAAAAAATTGTATATATTTATAGTGTACAATATGATGTCTTGAAGTAGGTATATATTATGAGATTGATAGATCAAGCTAATTAACATGTATTACCTCATGTATTTATCTTTTCTTGTGGTGATGACACTTAGAATCTATTCTTAGAAATTTTTTAAATACAATATATTATTATTAACTATAGTCACCATGTTGTACAACAAGTTTTTTGAACTTATTTCTCTTACCTAAATAAATATACTTTGGCCCGTGTATCCCCAGGTGAGGTTGGGGCAGCCCAACCTCACCTCCCAGCCATGGGTAACCACAATTTTATTCTCTGTTTTGTGAATTTGACTATTTTGATTCCAAATAATTCCAAATTAGATCATGTAGTATTTTTCTTTCATGGCTTATTACACTTCATATAATATCTTCCAAGTTCATCCATCTTCATGCAAATGACAAGATTTTCCTTTTTTTTTTTTTTTGTGGGTACCAGGGGTCAACCTGAGGACCTCGCATGCCAGCGGGCACCCATGCTGCTGAGCAGTATCACCGGCCTGTCTTTTTTTGTTTTTTGTATGTGGGTACCGGGAGTAGAACTCGGGCCCTCGCGGTTGCCAGGCAGGCGCTTATGCCACTGAGCTATCTCACCGGCCCTTCCTATTTTTTTTTTTTAAAGATGGAATAGTATTCTATTGTGTATCTGTGCCACATCTTTTGTATCTCTTCACTCACTGATGGATGTATCAGTTGATTCCATAGCTTGTCTCTTATGAATAATGCTGTAATGAACAAAGAAATAGATCTTTCTCTTTTTTTGTTTAGTAGTACATGTTAGTAATATGGCATGCTGAGGATCTTTTTAGTAAATTGGTACATACATTTAATGTATCTTGATTTTTTTCTATTAATTAATATACTGATTTAATTTCCTCTGGATATACAATAGTAGTGGGATTACTGGATCATAAAGTAATTGTATTTTTAACTTTTTGAGGAAGTTTACTGATCGGTCCTTGTCAGGCTTTACTGTCAGGGTGATGCTAGTCTCATAAAAGGATTTTGGGAGGTTTCTCTCCTTAACTGTTTTGTAATAGTGTGGGAAGGATTGGTATTAGTTCTTTAAATATTTGGTGGAATTCAACAGTGAAATAATCATATCCTGGACTTCTATTTATGGGTGAATTTTTGATACTGATTCAATCTCCTTATTTGTTTTCGACCCATTCAGATTCTTCATTTATTCATTTAGTCTTTGTATATTGTATGTTTCCAGAAATTTACATGTTTTTTCTAGGTAACTCAAGTTTTTGGCATATAATTGTACATGGTAGTCTCTTATTATCTTTTATACTTCTGTAGTATCAGTTGCAATGTGTCCTCTTTGATTTCTGGATTTTATTTATTTGAGTTTTCTTTTTTCTTTTTCTATCTAAAGTTTTTTGATTTTAAGTTGTCAAAAAAAACTCTTAGTTTCATTGGCCTTTGATATTGTTTTTCTGTCTTCATTTCACTAATTCCCACTTAAATGTTTATTACTTCCCTGAAGGATATTTTGGTTTCTTCCACCTTTTAACAATTATTAATAAAGCTGTATAGACATCCAAGATCAGATTTTTGTGTGAACATGTTTCAGTTCTTTTGAGTATGTACCAAAGAGTATGATTGGTAGATCCTATGTTAAATGTATGCTTAGCTTTATAAAAATACTGCCAAAATGTTCTCCATATTTGTTGCCCCATTTTTCATTTCCATCAGCAGTGAACAAGAGTTCCTTTGCTGTGCAACCTTCCCAACATACGGTGTGTCAGTTTTCTTGATTTTGACTATTGTAATACATGCGTAGTAGTATCTCATCATTTTAATTTACACCATTACTAATGACATATAATGTGCAATACCTTTCCATATGTTTACTTGTTATCTATATATCTTTTTTTGCCTGTATGTAAATTGGACTGTTACTTTTCTTCTTCTTCTTTTTTTTTTTTTTTTTTTTTTGAAACAGGGTCTCACTTTGTGGTTCAGGCTGGCCCTTGAACTGACTATGTACCCTAGACTGGCAATCCTCCTGCTAAAATTACAAGCATGTGCCACCATGCCCAGCTTACTTTTCTTATTGTTGAGCTTTAAGATTTCTTTGTATACAGTATGTTTTTAAAAATTATTTTCTCCCAGTCTGTGTCTTGTCTTTTCAGTACGTTTACAGTGTCTTCTGCAGAGCTGAAAGTTTTAATGTTAGTGAGGTCTGGTTTATCAATTCATTCTTGGGCTATGACTTTACTGTTTTTACTAAAATGCTCTTGCCAAATCCTCTGTCATCTGTATTTTCTCATATGTCATCTTCTAGGGTTTTTATATTTCTATATTTTGCATTTAGTTCTATGATTAATCAGTGTTGTAGAAGGCATAAAGTCTGTATCTGCATTCTTTCTCAAAAGCATGCTGCCTTGATCATGGTAGCTTTATAATTGGTCTTTTTTTTTTTTTTTTTTTTTTTTTGTGTGGGTACCAGGGGTCTAACTCAGGACCTCACACACCAGCAGGCGGCTGTGCCACTGAGCGATACCACCGGCCCTTTTTCCGTATGTGGGTACCAGGAGTTGAACTCAGGACCTCGTGCTTGCCAGGCAGGGGCTTATGCTGCTGAGCTATCTCATGGGCCACCTATAATCGGTCTTGAAGTCAGGGAAAAGCAGTTCTTCAAATTTGTTCTTTTCTTTCAAAATTCTGCTGGCTGTTATAAGTCTTTTGTTTTTCCACATAAACTTTAGGATCATTTTGCTAATATCCACAAAATAATTTGCTGATATTTTGACTTGGATAGTATTAAATCCGTAGATCAATATGTGAAGAACTGACATCTTGGCAAAATTGATACTTTCAATCTATGAACATTAAATATCTCTCCATTTATTTAATTCTTCATTGATTTCTTTTATCAGTTTTTCCTACATATAAATCTTGTACATACCTTGTACATATTTTGTTAAATTTATGTCAAAGTATTTAATTTTGGGGTATGCTAATTTTGGGGTATGTTGTTTATAGCATTCTGTTTGTAGATTTCAAAGTCCACTTATTCATTACTAATATATTGGTAAGTGATTGATTTTTTTTGTATCTTAACACTGTGTCTTACAACTTTTATTTCAGGAGAGATGTTTAATTCATTCTTTTGGATTTACTACATGCTTTGTAGTAAAAACCTTCCACTTATTTTCTTTATTTCTAAGTATTTTTGGATGTATTTGTGAATGAAATTTCTTAATTTTATTTTTGAATTCTTCATTGCTACTGTATAGAAATACGATTGAATTTTTGGATATGAATTTTATATACCTGTTACCATACTTGTAGTTATTCATTAAGATGTGTGTATGTGTATAGATGTGTGTGTGTTCCTATTACCTATGGGTGAAGAACAGTATTGCTTCTTCCTTTTCAAGTTAGATACCTTCTATCTCTCTCTCTCTCTTACTCTTAAACTTTTTGCTTTATTGTACTGACTAGAACGTCATGTAAAATGTTGAATGGCAGTATTGAGTTTGAATATCTTTACCTTCTTCCCAACCTTAGTGGGGCAGTATTCAGTCTTGTATAATTAAATATGGTGTTAACTATAGGTATTTTTATAGATGCCTTTTACTAGTTATAAAAAAAATCCTGCCTTCCTCCTCCTTCCCTCTCTTTTTCCCTTTCTTTCTCCCTCTGTCCCTCCTTCCTCTCCTCCCCTTCCTTCCCCCTCTCTTTTTTCCTCTCCTCTCCTCTCCTCTCCTCTTTTCTTTCTTTTGATAGATAGTTTGTTTTTTATTGTTAAACTTGTCTGGCAGGGTGTAAAACTGCCCTTACCAAGAATGGCTACCACTGGATGCTCAGAAGGAATAGGTAACACAAATGGCTCCGTATAGCTATTTCTTGTCACTGTGTTCCTTATAACAAACAGTGTGTTCCACCTTCCAACATGAAGTACAAACTTCAATACACAAACTTCATCAGAAGTGAGAGACAGTCATAGTTAAAGGCACTTTAATCAAGGAGCAAACCACTCAAGGCCAGAGCTGTTCTTCCTCTGGTTAGTGTAATAAATATAGACAGCACTCTGTTGAAGAATAAGTGCTGCTGGCAGTTGGGGTTCACATGTTAGCTGAGACATGTGTAAGGACTTGCTTAGTGGTCAGATTTCTTGCTAGGGCTTTTAGCATGGTCAGTGAACAGCTGCCATAGTATGGACTGTTTTCTGTAGACAGTCTCCTACTTCTTGGTCCAGTTCATTATGCTGTTGGGATGACACACATTCACGAAGTTGAAAGGGACCTCCAAGGCAAGGAGAAAGGCCAGTGCCAAAGACTGCACCAGTGTCTCCTGCAGGTAAGGCCAAGATCCCTTCCTGTAGGTATATGACTGCATCATTTACAAATCTTGCAACCAGGTAGAAATGGATATCTCTATCAGAGGAGATGGTAGATTTTGCAGTCAGTCTAAGGCTTACCAAGCTATTGTAAATGTGTGAATTCGAGCTTTTATTTTTTGAACCCTCCTAATAGACCTAAAAGCCGCTTTCAGTCTTGTGACCCAGGAAGCCCTTGGATACCATCTGTTTCACCTCCAAACCATTTTGCAAAGGCTTTGCCTAGATCTTCTGCCACATGTTTTGTTACATCCACGCTAACTTCATATGCCAGGTTAGCAGCACTCACAAGAAAAAGATTGTACCGAGGAATCTAGCTTCTTAGGATTAACTACTTCCTGGATGATTTTCATAATTACAGATATCATAGATGCAAGACACTAGGTGGGGTAGAAGCTGGATCCATCCTTAACCACAAGATCTTTCCCTACTTGAGACCAACTGCTATAGGTGAACCAGTTATATCCTGGAAGGTTTACTAAGTTATGATGATCTCAGCAGCTATATCTTGCCCTGGGAGAGAAGTACTACTTGCCAATCACCTTCTCAGATCTTTCACTGATAGCAACAATGTCATTGATTGGGAGAACAGATAAGTCACTGGCAAAGATACAGTGATCTGGGGTCACCACTTCTACTTCCTTTAGCACTCCGTGGTTAAGACCAAGGTCCTCAAAAACAGCTTCAGTCACCCCATGGACCTTTGGAAACCCTGATAATCACATTGGCCAGTCAAGCTGTTTAAGATGGAATCCCTTTCAAATGATGTTAGAGCTTTGTTCTTTATTTTATCTTTTGATCATTTGAACATTTGTTGCTGTACCTGGCCCAGCCTGTCCTGTAGCTTTTATTAAAGTACAATTTTCAGACCCTCGTCCATAAAGATTTGGTCAGTGCTAGCTCCCATCTGCTCTCCACCAAGAATAGCTATGTGCTTAATATGCTGCTGTGGAGTTTCAAGTTTGTTTTATTTGCACAGGACCTGAGCATGATAATGTCCCATCAAGGCCTTTACTTATTTGGTCATTACAAGCTGTCTTAATTTTTGAGATTCTTCATCATAACCAGTTCTATTCCCTTACCCAGTTTCAGTCTTTACCACATAATTTATTTTAAGAGGTGCTGGATAAAGGCCTTTGTTCTACCTTCACACTTTTTCTTCCACCTTTTTGTACATCTGTTGCCTGACGAATGAAATAATCATGACATATAATGTCATTTTTTCCATCAATGTCTTGTCTTTCTTTGGGAAAATCTTATTAATTAATCCTTTGACAAAAGTACCTGCAATTTATTCTAGGTATTTATTTGCCAGTTCCTCTAAAGGTTTTAATTTTGGTCCCAGGGGTTCCACCATTAGTCAATCAGTCCCATTTTCTTTGTTGCATCTGCAATAATGTCTCTGCGAGTCAACATCATATCAAAAGCAGCAGAATTGGTCACTTTGGGTAGTATTTGTGTGACTCCTACTTCTGGTGAGATGTGCAGCAAGACTTCAGGGCCACCTAATACTGTTTTCTGTTTTTGTTGCTATTCTGTATTGGCATGAAAATGGTAAATTCGTGTCTTCTTCCCAAGCAGGTTCCACTGATGACAGCCCCCGCAGTCCTTGGAATTTCTAAGTTTCTCAACAATTCTGTCCTTTCTGTTATACTTGCATTATAACAATGCAAGGGGGTCTTACAAATGGCTAACATGTTGATATCAGCAGCTGCAACAAAGCAGCTTGGCTTTTTTGAGATAAGTGTGGTACTTCTGATTTGATCAGTCAGATTTTGTTCATTACTTCTACAATCTCATTGTGGTTTTTATTCAGGGTATTTATCTTTGAATTGAGTTAATTTGAGGAACTGCCATATCCCTTTAGACTGAATAGTTTAAGGGGCTTAAGTGAGCAAGGCAGAAGACCCTGAAAAGTTGTGGGAAACATTTATAACTTGGGTAGTGGAGGATCTTAAAGGCAAGGAAGTGGCTGAGGGTGCCAATTGCCTGGAAAGCTACCACTTCTAGCCAGAGAGGATGAATGAGGAGGTTGCTTCTTGTGGTGGATTAACTAATGGTCGACTTGTAATACCCAGCTGAACTGAATCAGCATGGCTGTGGGTGTGGAGGGCCCACCTGAGGATTGTTCCAACAGCATAAAAGGAGAACTGGAGGGGAAGATCGTGTGCTGTTGATTCTCCTGGAGAAGCTTGTCACACTGGCTTTCCTGATATGAACTCATCTTTGGAGGAGCTCGGGTCCTTGCTGTAGCTCAGGATGGCTGTGGTTCTCTTTGGGGGAGCTCTGGTCCTTACCTTGAGTGTTGCTTCCTGGCTCTAGTGCAGATCCCTCAGCCTGCTGGCACAGATCCTTCATCCCTCTGGCACAGACTTTCTAGTTTCCACCACTGGTCTTTGGGCCTTCCCAGTGCAGATCCTTGATGCAAACTTGCATGAGACATTGTTTGGGGCTCTAGGGCTCCAGTTGGACTCACGGAGGACATTGCCATGGCTCTAGGTCTTCAGCTGGACTTGTGCAGGACACTGCCGTGGGATCCAGGCCCTCAGCTGCATTCTTTGGGTCTCTAGTGTGTGGACAGATCTCCTGCACTCTTTTGCATTTGACTCTTTGGGTGAATATTATTAAATAATCCTATAAATTATGTGTCCTGTATTAAATCTTTTCTCTTGTAAACACTGACTACAATACTTTTCTTTACTTTTTCTCTGATTGGTTGAATTTATGTTTTTTAATGAATGGCTGTTGGGATTTACCAAGTCTTTTTCTCCATGAATTAATATAGTTTTGTACTATATTGTACTAATATTGTGTATTACTATTAAGTGATTTTTGTAAGGTAAACCAACTTTGTTTCCTAGTATAAAATCCAGTTGGTTATAAGTATAATGCAAAAGAATCAAATTTTTTTTATACAAACTAGTATTTTGTTAAGAATTTTTTCTTCTAAGCTAATGAGGGTTTGTAACTTTCTTTTCTTATGATATCTTTGTTTTTGGTTTTGATTTTGGTAGTAGAATAGGCTCAGAAGTATTCTTTTCTTTCTGAAAGTTTGTGAAGAATCAGCATTATTTGTTATTAAATGTTAGAATTATTCAGTGAAACCATATTTTTATTTTTATACAGTTAAATCATATAAAATCTTCGCTTATATCTAAAGTTACATTAATTTCTGAATAAAATCCAAATTCCTTGCCAAAGTCTATAAGACTTGATGCAATGGAGAAGTTATTTACATGCATTCTCTCATTCTACCATTTTCTTTCTTGCTTAGTAGGCTTTAACTATTGGCTTTTTCCTTTACTCGAACATTCTAATAGTGAGGCATTTTCACTTGATGTGATTTCTATTGTTTGTCTTTCTTATAAATTATATGTTAGCTCAAATGTAATTGCCCCACAGAATTCTTTCTAGTCTATTCACTTTTATTGCTGTCTTAGTGGCTCTTTACCCCCACTACTTCATTTTTCCCAGCACTGTTTATTATTTGAAATTCTTATTTATTTAGCATTTATTTTTGTCTTTTTCCCCTTTTAAACATAGGATCTACACAGGCAGGTATATTGCCTTTCCCAATTGTTGCTGTATCCCTTGATCTCAAACAGTTCCTGGAATTCAGTAAAACCTCAACTCTTATTTATTTGTATAATAAATAAATAAAATGAGTTACCTCGGTGTCTTGCCTAACATTTGGAAAGATAATTAGAAGTGTGATTGTTTCTGACAGTCCTTAATCAAAAACCCAAAAATAGATAAAAATAATCATGGAAATCATTAGGGATTCATTTTTATTACAGTATGCCTGTTTTTGACAGATAATAACTGTACATCTGAAGGGGGTATAGTATGATGTTTTAGTAAATTTATACATTATTGATCAACTCAGGATATTTAGATTATCTTTTCAAAGATGTACCATTTCTTTTGATGAGAACATTCAAATTTTTCTCTTCTAACTACTTCGAGTCACTCAATATGATATTGTTGACTATAATCACTTTTCTGTGTAATAGAACACAACACATTCCTTCTATTGGACTGTGACTTTGTCCCCATTTATCAATTTTCCCTACCCTTCCCCAACTCTTCCTGTCCTCTAGTAACCACTGTTCTCTCTATTTCTATGAGCTCAGCTTTCTTAGATATATATTTTTGTTGGCAAATAGCATTTAGAAAAGTTTGGTATTAGCGCCATCACCACTGTATTTAGTCATATTTGAAATAAGAAATCGTGGAAGTGGTTCTGGCCTTCAGGTTTCCTTCTGTCTTTCCTCCTACAATTACAGTGATTAAACAAATAGTTCCTTGTGTTCATTTTATAAATCTCAAGAGAGAAATATTCCATAACATTCTGGTATAGCCCATGGTAACCTTATTCATCTTAAACTTAACATTTTCTTCAGTTGTTTAAAATAAAAATTGGACTCTGCTGGAAGGTACAAGGCAGTTCCCATAATCTTAATAAAAAGATTCCCCTGAAGTTTGTGGCTTTCTAGGAATGTAGGTCGAATCATATAATATCCACATATAATATTTCAGCTAGAAATTTAGTTTTGTGTTTTTTTAAAAACCTCTTATACAGTGCTGGTGAGATAGCTCAGCGGCATAAGCGCCTGCCTGGCAAGCGCAAAGTCCTGAGTTTGGCTCCCAGTACCCACATAAAGGAAAAAAAGGGCCGGTGATATCGCTCAGCGGCACAAGCACCTGCTGGCAAGCGTGAGGGCCTGAGTTCGACTCCTGATACCCACATTAAAAAAAAAACTCTCATATAAAGTATTAATTTATAAATTTTGGGTTTTTTCTATTTATACATGTCATTGCATGGTGTATTTAAATTTGTTTCTGTTATGTACTTCTTCAGTGTCTTTGTCATCATTTTAACCTTTTTGGTTATCTAATACCATTTTCCTTCTAATGGTTTTGTAAAGTATATCATTTTATCTTCAGAATTGAGATAGAGCAGTTTTGCGATTGGGACTGTCGCTAAAAATTTTATTCCCTGCTACAAGTAACTATATGCATAGGATTATAAGATTTTTTTTTCACTTTATTGATTGTATATTTATTAACATGCCACTTTGTATATGGGTGCTACCTTCGTTTTTGTATCATCTTTAAAAATCTTATTTTTGGACCATATCTTTTTTTTTCAAATGGTGATATCTTATTCCAGCTGTAATTATTGAGTATGTATTTAATTTTTGTCTTGTCTTCCTTTTTTTTTTTTTAAATCAGTTCCATAAGTTTACATATTAGGCTTCCCAAGTTGGTATAGATTTACAGTCTAGTGCATCTTTCCTGTACTATGTACATGGTTGCTTAAAATAAGTGTTAATGGTGCTCTTTAAGGTAAAATATTCTAAAAGCCCTCAAATATAGTGTTACTTTTCTTTTTGTATAAGATGATGTGGGGAGAAAAATTGTGCTTCGAACTTACCCAGATAAGGATTTTAAAGAACATATTCTTGTCCTTTAAGAAATTTTCAAAGTCAGAGGAATATAACAGGTGTTTTGTTTAATTTCTAATTTCTTCAATATAGAGGTTTTCTTGCCTATCTACTTTTAAAATAAACATTTGGTTTTATTTTTCTGTTAACCATCACCACAAATTTACATTCCTAATTGGTGGTACATTTTTGAAGTTGACTACTGCATGATTTGTGAGAATGTAGTATCTATGAGAATTGATGTACTTTATAAATTGAATAGGAACCAGGTAGTTACTTAACTTATTTTAACTGTAAAGTTTATATTTGATATATTACATTTAATATTTTATTTATAGGTGTGTAACAAATTTTAGTTGAAACAGGAAACTTTAGTAACTTTATAAGCTTTAATAAGGTATAATTTAGAACAAATCTTCCTGGGTACTAATGATCATTCTTTCCTTTACCAGCTTAGGAAAGGTGCTAAGTCTCTGTGTCTCAATAGCTACATATATGAAATGAGGGTGACATAAAGATTGAGTAATTTGACAAATACCCACAAAAAATCTGTTGCATAATATTGTTATATAATTAATAGTAAAAATTCTATTTTTACTATTTACAGTGGCAGAATTTAGTTTTAATGCCAACTCATCTAACTATGATTCATTTTCTTTTTACCTTTCCATCTGTTTTAATTCAAAGTATTTATTGTTAATTAAAATATTTAACTACCACTCATTGAAATATGCTTTCCTGCCAATTAAAACTATCAATGATAGGAATATTTGACAAAAATCCAATTAACTATTATGACTACATATGATAGTAATGAAGCTAGTGTTTATTGATTGTGTATTTAGCATTTACTTAGAATTTCTAATTATTTTTTATTTAATTCCAAACTCCTATGGAATGGGCAATGCAGTCTAATTTTCACAGGCAAAGAAATTGAAGTTCAAAAAAGTTGTGAAATTTTCCAAAAGTCACATGGTATATCTAGGGTTTACACCTATCTGTAAGTGATATGGATAATTTTATTATGTAAAAAAAGACTCACACTCACCAAAAAAAAAAAAAGTGCCATTTTTGAATGTGACAATTGGCTGAGAAGATTGATCTGAATTACATTTTCTTTCTTCCAGATTGACAACAATTTGCACTGCCTCCCCTCTCCTGGCCTCAGCTGCACTTGCTAAGCATCCTTACCTCTAATTGCCAAATCTCTCTATGATTTATTATTTGTAATTGAACCTTGATAAAAGAATTTTTAAGCACTTGAAAGATTTTAAAAAAGATTTTAGCTTTTCAAGGAAGATGGTATGAAATTAAACATTCAATTTTTTTTCATTATCAAAGCAAATTGCTTGATGGTCCATACATACTTTTTAGAATACTGCATAACAATTCTTAAGTGCTTAACCAAACTTTATCTAAGCAAGTTTTAGTGAGTTGGTAGTGCTGCTTCTCAGATCTACATGGGCAATTGTAGGGGTATTGCTAAAACAGAGGTTTTGAATTAGTAGGCTTGTGGTGGTACTGAGAGTTCTGCGTTTCTAACAAGGTCCCATGTTTTCCCTCTGCTGTGCATCTTAAATTACGTTCTGAGGAGCAGAAGCTTAAAGGGCCACGAAGATACATCCCATGCAATGTTCAATAATATGCATCTGAATATTACTGCAGAGAGCAATGTGAGCATTTTTTGGAATATGTTTTGGTTGTTGCTGTCTTCTGCATATGAATGAATTTATGTGCTCAACTTAATTCATGATGGTATAAATGGTTTGGTTGATTGTCTTGATATAGCTTTGTAGAAGATTTGTGATTTTGCTAATGGTAGCTAGATTTGAACCTATGTATTCTAGCATTCATTCCTTAGAAAGCCTTGCCACACATGTCTCAGAGAATCCATTTTCAGAGGATATTCCAAAATCTTCCACTGGACCTAGAGTACAGGTACACACAGTTTCTGAACTCTAATCTGTAAATAAAATATTTGAAAAATATTGTCTTTCACTAAGGAGTTCATCCTAATCAAGTTGATAGACTAATTAGGATATAGAGGTATATTTATATGTAACTAAAGATAGGTTAGACTTTTGGCAATTTAGAAGGTATTTTTAACAGTCCTATTCCAAGGTTTTATTTCTTTTTTTCCCTGCCATCCTTTTTCCTCTCTATTCTAAGCAACAACTCTGTGGTGGTCTTCTATAATAGAAAAATGGAAAACAAATTGTGTGGAGTGGGGAGAGAGATAGAGTACCACTGTATGGACAAAATACTTTTTAATTCTAGGCATATTTAATTGAAAGTATTGAGGTAATTGTAGATTCATATGAGGTTGTAAGAAATAATATAGAGAGATCTGTCTACACTCGAAGTGAAGCCCACTAAAAAAGAGCAAATAGAAGTTAGTATTCAGAGTTTGCTAGAGGAAGAGAGACAGCCACTATCACGTGAATATTTTTGGCAGAGATTCAAAGGCAGATGGGTAAGTAGGGACATTTTATAGTAGAAAAAAAGGGAAGGCCTCCAGTGTGCTTTGATTGAAGGTTATTGGCATGAGGAAACTGGAAATTAGCTAGAAACAGAGCATCATGGATCATGGGTTTGGAAGGCATATTTAATTTTCTCTCAATCCTGAATTGTGAGGGTAGCAAACAAAAAAGAAAGCTAGAATACTGATCATTCTGAGCAGAATACTCTAGTGATTATGGATCAGAATTCTATTATCATGTATATCTTGCTATTTCACACTTATACAGGTGGTTGCATTCCAGAACTAATCTATTAGCATCCCACAGAACTTTTGTCATCTTGATATTTTAAAATTTGATGTCCATTGTGTTAGTCTGTTTTTTTTTTTTTCTTTTGTATCATTTTAAAGAAGTCCTTCCTATCTCATTTAAAAATTTTTCTTTTTCTGAATGATCCCACTGTATTTTGTTATACAAGCTTTGGTGCAGGTGTTCTTATGGACATATTCTGGTTCAGGCCTACTCTCAGTTTAGGTGTTTTGTCTTTCTTTTGACTATTTCTAAGAGGTTGCAGATATTGTTATTAGGAAAATCAAAGTATCTCCTAATCCATGCCAGTATCACTTCTTTATGATTCATGTGGACTGCTCCACCTTTGAAGGAACTGGTAACTCTGAAAGTACATGTAATCCCAGAAACAGAATTGTAAAGAGAATGTATATGTAAATAATTAATTCCAGATGGAGGTCAACTCCAAATATTCAGATAGAGTTTAATTCTGCCCAAGACATATTTAAAAAGCCAAACTTAATGGTTCTAAGTGTATCTAATTTCAAGCTGTCACCTTAAAACCAAGTTGGTATCTATTTCCTGTAGAAATGAAAGATTGCATGATTTTTACAGTAAATGTTACTTAGAGAAAAGATTTGCCCTATAGTTCTTGGCTAAATATCTAGGGTCATATGGAAAATCTTTGGAAGCAACTTTGGCAGAACACCAAAGTATTAATGTTTTCATTTTCTAATAAAATTTTGAGTTTATTGAAACTCTCAATTAGATTATGTCGTTTGAAGAGATAGGATAATGCAAAAGGAATATAATAACCTTGAAATTTTAAAGTATTGATTATGGAAACACTTCACACTAAAATAATTCAATATAATAATTAGTTGATCTAGTTTTTCTTATTATTGTGTTTTTAGTTCTTACAGAAGTATTTTAAAGCATAACACATTGCCAGCAGGAGCTTAAATAATAAAAATAAGGAATGAATGTCATTATAATAATTTTTTTGGAAAATTTCCTCCAACTTTATTTCTGTATTCAATATCTGTTTATTTATGCATTTATAGTTATGTTCATCACTGTGCCTTTACCTAGTGTTATCTTACTGATATCAGAATCTAATATAACTAGCTGCTAATACATTTTTTTCTGAGTGATAACCTTAGATGCACTTCAAGTCCAACAGATACAAAACCAAGTTTATTATTTTTATTTATTTATTTTTTATATGCGGGTACCGGGAGTCGAACTCAGGCCCTCGCACTTGCCAGGCAGGCGCTTATGCTGCTGAGCTATCTCACCGGCCCGATTTTTATATTTCAGATTGTCTTCTGAGTTGCTTAATTTGGTCGGTATTGTCCCCATCCATTATTTATTCAGTGAGAAAATCTTTCAGTTGTAATTCAGTTCTGTTTTTCATCTCCCGCACCCAGTTGCTAAGTCCTTTTTATCTAGCTTTCTAATTTGTAAAATCATCTGTTTTTTAGCACTTTGTTACTATTGCTGTAACTTCAAAATTGGCCTATAGTTTTCATGCCAGCGCTCACTCATCCAACCTATCTTCTGCCCTGTGTTAGCCTAGCAGATCTCCAAAGCAGATCTTGACACCGGGGCTCTTTTGCTGTTCATTTTTGGGAAGGAATAGGACAGAGTAACTGAGAAGAGGGAAACAAGAAGAGAATGATGATCTTGGGTGTGTTATCAGCTAGGTTCCCTTGAGGAGCCTATAAAATATTTTTAAGAATTGTATATCCAAGAATGAAAGAAGAGAGCCTTTAAACTAGCTTCCAACCCCAATTACTAAAGAATTTCTCAATCGGTGCTAACTCATACTTGCACATTTCCAGGTGTGGTTGAAGAGATGCCAAGATGCGGTTGCAGCAGGGATATTTGATTACAGAAATCAAGAGAATGGGGATGGCTTCACTGGGTTTTAACCTGTTCAATTACAAGGGCACAGACTTTGAATCCTTTGTTTAAGTCTATCCTCTCGCTGTTTTAAAATTCATAATTATGAACGAGAGGACTTGTGTTTTCATTTTCGACTAGACCTCACAAATTATGTAGCAGTCCTTAGTAGAGGCACCCAGTGTCCTTGAGGTGAAGACTTACAGATCATATTTAAGTACAATTGGCTGCCCTAGAAAAAGTTTCTGGAAAAAGGTGAGCTGACAGAATGTGAAGAGGGGCCTAACAGGTATCCAATACAAATCCCATGTATTGTATCTGTATCTATGTGTGTGTGTTTCTACTCATGAGTATATTAAGCTACAATTATGCAGAAAAGACTAATACACATCCTGCACACAAAAGTGCAAAGCTTGGTCTTTCAAATATGGTCAGGACTTGTGAACCTGGGGCTTTTCTGCCCCGAGCAGTCCCTGATGGTAACCCTGTAGGTTGGATTCAGGCCCACCATTCTGGTCAGCACATTAAGTGTGAAAGTTAGGTCACAAGGGTTTCTGAATAAGCCACCAATTGTTCAGCCCAATTTTGAGTTAAAGAGCTTATCCTTAACATCAGCCAGGGAGGCAAACCACCAGTAGAGGGAAGCACATACAGAGGAGTAAACAGCAAAAAAATCTACTTTTTCTTTCTTTCTTTCTTTTTTTTTTTTTTTTTGTCAATATGGTGACTACTATTCCAGTCTGTGTTTCAGGAAAAGAATGCACATGGATGAGCAAGAAGTGATTTAAACCATTTTCCAATAAGTATTCCATTTCTGTAACTTTTTTTTTGGTGGGTACCAGGGGTCGACCTCAGAACCTCGCATGCCAGCAGGCGCCTGTGCCACTGAGGGATATCACCGGCCCTTTTTTCTTATATGGGTACCGGCAGTCGAATTTAGGACCTCGCGCTTGCCAGGCAGGCGCTTATGCCGCTGAACTATCTCACCGGCCCCCTGTAACATTTTTTTGCTACCTCTTGTGCACCATTATATGAGTTCTAAAGGAAAATATTAAAAAGAGGTGTTTCTTTGAGTGTATCTTTCTTTGAGTGTATAATATGAAATGTGCTGTATCCGCCATCTTATAATATTGTTACTGGGCAAACATTTTTGAAACCTTTTATATATCCTGCAGATGTGTTTTTATTGGTTGTAAGATAAAGTTTTAGCTTTGAGATAATGTCGAAGAAAAGATTAGAGAACACAAAGAAAAAATAATACATTTCATTTTAGTTGCCCCACAGATTGAGGGGATGTCAAATATTATTTGTTTCTTTATAATAAGGAAAACTGTAAGGTGATGCAGAGAGGATTACTATCATCAGTTTCTTACTTTTCTCCCTTTTGCCTTTAAAAATTCTTTTTATTTGCCAAGCTATGAATAAATGAAATGACAAATGATAATTTTTTAAGACTAAATAATGAATACAAAATTTCCTTTTCATTCAAAAGACAAAACTGCTTTTGGTCAGATTCTGGAAACAGTTGAGTATCTCTAATTGTTTAGATGTATTTGGCTTAAAGTAAATCATTGCATGGCTGGTGAGATAGCTCAGCGGCATAAGCGCCTGCATGGCAAGCGCGAGGTCCTGAGTTCAACTCCCAGTACCCACATACGAAAAAAGGGCCGCTGATATCGCTCAGCGGCACGGGTGCCTGCTGGCACGCGAGGTCCTGAGTTCGACCCCAGGTACCTACAAAAAAAAAAAAAAAAGTAAATCTTTGTGAAGGGAAAGGTCAAAGGGTCGAATGAGATTTTATTCATGTTGATATGCATAAATCATGTGTCTAGATTTATACATAAGTTACAAATAGATATATTTATATGTAGGTAAACATAAATAAAAATAGGAATGACGAATCATGTAAGAGATTTAAATTGTATTATAGATTTTTCTAATTTTCTATTATCCTTAAGTAAAATGTTTTCATATACATTTCTCTGGTATGAAAATATAAAATCACAATATGAACTTATTAAGAAAACATATAACTTAGTCTTAACATATTAAAATGCAGATTAATTTACTGCAAAAAAAATAGGATTGATTCAAGTATGTGGCTTTGAGAGGTTATTATTATTTTTGTTGTTGCATATCTTTTTCCAAAGAGGAAGACAGCTACACTTCACTTAACAGTGGATTTTTCTTTGTGTCACTGTTGCAAATTAACTTGTGATGATCTCTACACAAACTGATGACAAATTGTTTTTGAAAGATGTACATACATTCATCATTATCAGTTGTGATCAGCTGCAGTGAAATTTTTTGGAAATGCAGTGCTCTAAATTCAGATGCTTAAGTAAAAATAACAAAAACCAAGTGAACAAAAACACTATCTTTTCAGAGTTGCTATCTGAATGTGTCCATTTTTAATGAGGAAAATGAGGTCAGCATCGTTTGGGGTCTTTCAGGAGAACACAGTGTACAGTACCAATTAGTGGCTCTTTTCTCATGAGGCCACAGTGACACAGTTCTTTATCTTGCTGCCAGGTGGCGCTGTGCGGTAGTAGGTACCCTCTTGTACAAGACAAAATGTCTGCTCTTGATTTGATGATTTAATTGCATTGCTGACCCTGGTAACTGATTCTACTGGAAGTGTGAAAATAAACTTGTTACAAATTTCCAAATCATCTCTATATAACTGTAGTTAAATAGATATTATTCTTCGTTTTTGGCGTGAGACTTTTGTATTACTGAATGCGTCCTAATAGAGTGAGTAAAAGACACATCATCTGCAGAATACATAATGTTTTTCATTATAACTTGTGCTTATGCCCTACAAATACTCTGCTTTCAATATAAATAAGGTAATATTAAAAATAATAGGGTTTTGTTTTGTTGCCAATAGGTCACTTCTTACTTCGAAAGAATCAGACAAAAAATTTAAAGGTAGTGAATAGAGAACGTATAATATTGGTTTAACATTTGTAAGCACACACTTAAATTTTTTTAAAAAAGAAAAGCCTTATATTTTTTCTTCAAAGAGTATGTTTCTGCTCACTTTTTCCCTCCAATGACAGTTACAGTCATTCTCAAAATGGCCAACTTTCTGATTGTTCTTTTTCTTTTGGCGTGATGCAATTTGGTTCTTTCTTCTTTATTATTACAGTATAATGACTTCACTTCAAAATTACTCTTAAATCAATCTCCACAGAGGAAGTTTCCAAGCCCAGTGCAGGTGACATACATCAGACCTAAAGTTATCATTTGATTTTTTTATTGATATTACAAATTAAAATTCTCCAAATATGTAAATATATATAACAAATATATTTTTTGGATATGGAATAACTGTCAGAAATATGAAATAACGTTATTGCTTTGGATTTTAAAAGATCACATTTAAAAGATATGGTTTTGTAATCGTTATGAAATATGATAGTTTTTCTGGTTACCAACCTTCTTATTTCTTCCTGGTAGAGGCATTTAGGTACTACAGTGTGTAACAATGCAGGTGGATTTATGGGTGTATCTTGATAGTATTGCTATTTAAGAATATCCATGTTTTATAGAGGAAACTTCCTGGGAGGGGGCTATTAAGCAGTAATTATTAAATTTTCTATGTCAATATAAAGAAATCAAAGTGGTGTGAATTACAAATTATGAATTAGTTTCACAGTGTGTGTAAAGAGAGATGGTATTATTGAATATTAATCAATAGGGATATCGTTCTTAGAGTAGTTGTTATTGAATATTCACACCATGTGCACAGAAAATGATTTTAAATATAGGTTGGACTAAAGCTGTGGCTTCAAGGAGTTTTTAGTTTAATGAATGATAAAAAGTCCTAATTCAAAAGAACTCACAAAAATAACGAATTATAGAATTACCAGGAGCAGCAGAAATATTTTACAACAGAGTGGGAATTAAATAAAAAGGTGTCATATCCCTATGACATACCACTTAAAACTCATGTTTTCGGGCCGGTGAGATGGCTCAGCGGCGTAAGCGCCTGCCTTGCAAGCGCGAAGGCCCGAGTTCGACTCCCGGAACCCACATACGAAAAAGGGGCCGGTGATATCGCTCAGCGGCACGGGTGCCTGTTGGCGCGCGAGGTCCTGAGGTCGTCCCCCCGGTACCCACAAAAAAAAAAAAAAAAAAAAAAAAAAAAAAAAAAAAAAAACTCATGTTTTCAAAGATATATAATCATATAGATAAATGCTCATCACTTATAATTGGGAAAAATAATATAAAGTCATATAACTTATCTTTCTCATATACATGATTAGCCCAATCTTGTATTAAATAATTATAAAATATGTATCTAAAAGATTTTAATCAAAATGCTAAAAGTATTACTGGACAGTAGGATTATGAAATGACTTTTATTTTTCATTTTTACTCTCAAAAAATTTCTTCACTACATGTATTATTTTTATAATGTGAAAAATGCATTTGAAAAAATTTGAAAGCATACAAAGACCATACAATTGTGTTAATTAATGTTAAAAAGTATTCGTTCAAATATTTATTGTCAATATATATTAGGAAAGAGATAAGAAATCAGATTTGTTGCAATTTTACCAATTTATTATGTCTCCATTATGGCCAAATTGAGCTAAAATTTCCCACTGCAATATTAAAATGGTACTATTTCATATAAACACACTATCTGAAGCATCTTTAGTTGTAATAAATTTAAATTTTCTGATAAGTGAATACCTTGTGTTGGTTATAGATGAAAGCTTAGTTTTGCCTTGATCTTAAGTACTGATTTGTTATATATAGTTAGGCAAAAGAGATAGCGCTCAAAAATAAATGAACTAAGGAAATCTTAATAAACACTGATTTCTAGGCTTTGTTTTGTGACTAATTAGTCATTTATAGAGCAGTTACTGTGTGTCAGGCATTGTCCTAATAGCACTTTAAGTACTTTATATCATCTGATTTTCAACTATTGTTTTTTCTGTCTTACAGACAAGTAACTAAGGCTTAGAAAGATAATAGTTATTCAAAATCACGGGATTAGTTAACTGCAGAGGGAGGATTTTAAAGAAGACCTTTTAGACTTAAAATCTATGCTTTTCTAATTGTAACTTAGTAAATTGTTTGGCCATGTAGACAAATTACTTTCTAGGATTCAAATATCTTCTCAATGTAAATTGAAGGAGTTGGATAAGGTTGAAGAGGCACTCAAATTTTTCTAATTAAAAAGTTAATTTCAGTTTTCCAAAATTTTATGTTTGTATTTGGAGTCAGACAAAAGATACTTATAATTCAAGCTGCTGAGAATGGAAATAGCTTGGAAACAATGTAGATACACATGCTTTTAAATTGTTTGTAGATAGGAGTTGACCGTGTTTCGGATTTCTGAGACTATTGGACAGTAATAGCTTGTGACTGTAAAATGTAAATTTTGTTGGTTAAAATGTAGTGTTAGTCTTACAATTAAAAAGTGTAAGGTCAGTTTTAAAGAAAAACTGTATGAAGAATATAATAGTAACGTGCAGGATTTGTTATAGCTAGGTAAAGGCAGTCTGCTTATTTGTTATGAAAAGACCAGTACCATTTAAATGAAGCAATTGTCAGGTTAGAAAATAATTCATCATTGTGAAAAAAGTAATGTAACAGAAGGAGAAATAATAGAATCTCATGATGGGAGGATGGACTCTGTATTTGAGAATATTTGCTGAGAGCCCTAGGAACAGATGAAGTGAATGACCTCTAATTTCTGTGATTCCATAACACAGCATTCTGAAAGTACCTTGCTTATGACACTTCTGGATTTACATTTTATCACATAATGAACCTCTGAATGATTTTGGTTGAAAGAGTTTCCCTATTATTGCACAAGTCATCTCATTATTGAATGGGACACCCCTATGTACTCTACAAAGCTCAAAACTGGAACTTCACTGTAATGATTTTCTAAGTTCATTTCATAATCAGTGATGCAATACTTCATACTCATATCCATAAATATGAAAGGTCTTGGGGACTCCACATGTGACCAATATTGTATGTCATTAAAATTATCCAATTTATTTATTGTAAAATATAAAAAATGGCCAGAATGATATAGAAAGCACAGAGTGCAGATTTCCTTTTTATTAGTAGTCTTTTTTCTTCCACCTCCTACACCCAATTTAGGGAAAATACAAAATGAAAATGTATCTTGAATATGCATCACAGGTTCCAAAAATGAAAAGAAATTGGATTTGGATAGCACTTACTCAATAGACAGATATGATACATGGTAAGAAGGTGCACTGTCTGCCCTGTGATAGATTAAACTACTTTGTAGGAAAATTACTGTGAGTCAGTCACCAGCACCACTGTGGCTAAATCTTTAATAAAATTCTCTTCCATATTCAGGAGTGAGGTATGAAGTACACAATAAGCAAAGTGAAGTAGAGTGCCATTTATCAAACAGTGGTCAGGTCTGTAATCTTCTGCTTTATCCTCTCTTTGTATTTTATTTGTCTTTACTGTTACAAGAAGGGATATTTAGCTAGAGTAGTGGGCATGAAGCCCTGATAAATCTCCTCCTTCTCCTTTTTCCTTCTTATTCCTTTTTGACAGTCTTGTCAGTATGATTTGTTTGTTCCCTCCTAGGTGGTCTTTTGCTTGTTTGGCATTCTTTTTTTCTCTTCGTTTTCTCTGCCTTTCTTTGAAATGCTCATTTATGCTATGGGAAATGATACCAAGACTACAGGAAAATGCAGTAGGAATGTTAACAGCTACCATATAGGAGTGTCCAGGATATATTCTCTAAATACTGAATGTCTCTGGGCAAGATGACACTGTTAAAATGTCATAGGTAGCCCCTGGGTGGCAGTGCACAGCAACTCCTGATACTAACAAAAGCGTTTTCAGTGTGCAGATTCATACATAAGTGCATATCTATATATGGATATATATGTGTGTATGTGTGGTGTTTATGTACATAAATATGTATATGATATATGCATAGTATAGGCTATAGGTCCATGTGAAATATATATGTTTATAATATATATGATAAGTACATATAATATGCACTGCATATATTTGTGTGATATTTATGTTGCATAACATGTATGTGCAAAATATATATATATATATACACACACTACATATTTATACAGTTGCCTCCAAAGACTTATTTTTTTTGTGGGTACCAGGGGTCGAACTCTGGACCTCGTGCGCCAGCAGGTGCCCGTGCTGCTGAGCGATATCACCGGCCCTTTTTTCATATGTGGGTTCTAGGAGTCGAACTCAGGACCTCACGCTTGTCAGGCAGGCACTTATGCCGCTGAGCTATCTCACCGGCCCTGCCTCTAAAGAACTTAAAAGTGACTTTGTCTCTGAAGATACCAACTCTCCCATGTTTCATAAATACAATAACAATAACATTGCTAAAAATAACTAGCACCTTTTAAAATCTTATGCTAAATGTATCCATCATTGTCTTTGAAAGCTTGCTGGTATGAGTACAGATGTAGTAGAAGAATCCAGAGAGTAGTGAAAATATGGCTAGAGATGTCTTGTGCCCCTTAATCTGTACACTATCAGTTTATAGGACAGCCTTAGGGTAAATCTTTTTTAGTACCATTATAACATTATTTTATTGTTTGAATAGCAATTTTATAACAAAACATTTATAGTCAGGCTCCCTTTGTACTTGACTGAAAGAGAGCAGTCGTGCAGAGTGATAAGCAACAATGATAATGATAACTGCATTTATAAATGCATGCACAATTTAAAGAAGTGTGTTAAAATAGACTGACAGTAGTTCTCCACATGAACCTGGAGCAGAGATAGACATAGTTCTTGTGGTAGGGATGCTTTTTCATTTTGGGCCAGTTGACTGTGTGTGTGTGTGTGTGTGTGTGTGTGTGTGTGTGTGTCTGTGTTTTCTTTTATCATTGTTTCTTCCTTTCAATTATGTGCACTTTTGATATATAGCTGTAGGGATATGAAAAACAAACATAGTAATATTCAGATATTGTCAGATTATGATAGAATGCAGCTGGATTTCTGAACAAACTATTCAATTCAAAGGTTAGTTCCTAAAACCAAATTGTAATTTTTGGTTATTATCTAGCATTGTCTATTTCTCTGTCTCCTGAGAATCCACTTTCCATGAAAAATTGGTAATTATTTCTGTGAAGGAGAGAATGGATCAGGGAGGCAAAATATATCCAAAACATAATTTAGGAGAGAGAAGTCATTTTGTCCACTTCGTACTAGTGGTTTCCAGTTTCTTAAATTTTTTAATTTCTAATATTCTGAAAATACATAAAACTGAAGCTTCTTCAGGTCCAGTTACATTATTTTGCTTTTTATTTTAAAATATTTTGTAGCATTAACATAATGGATATAACATAATAAAAAGAGTTGACACTGTGCAGTTATCTTGTGTGTACATAAAACTGAAACTATACTATGTGGATTCAAATAGTATATTTTCTTTACAAGGTATTCTCAAGGTCTCTTAAAATCAGCAATACAATGCCAAAGTATATATTTTGTGTTCCTTAGCCCCTTCTTCTCTACAGCAAAGTTAATAGCTTTTATCATGAAGGGGAAAAATCCATTTGTTTATATACTGCTTGTTTCAAGAAGAAATAAAGGTCAATTACAAAGATACATGAAATAAATTTAAAACTAACTGAGGGAAATGAAGCCAAGGGAAAGCCAGAGAAGAAGGAAATGGCAGAATGTGAAGTATATGTAGGGAACCAAATTCCTTCAGTGAAGCCTTAGGTACTAGTTAGATTTGGTCTGCAGGTTTAGTCCTCAGCTCTCTAGTGGCAAACACAAAGATGGAAGCAATTCTAAGATCTATGGTCAGCATCAAGAGAATAAGCTGCTCCTTCAGGAGATATGCAACTAATTCAGGTAATATAGACTCATGGGGAGTATATTTCTTGAGTCTTCATAGAGAGAATACTGTGCATTTCAAGAAATATATTCCTTCCCTACGGAAGACGTATACATTATTATAACGAAAACTAGTTGTAGATTATATAACATCTTAAAAAGGCAAAAGGCAGTGATGAAAACAAATTGAAGATTATTTATGTGTTCAGGAGTGATATGTTGAGTGCATCTTGTGTGTCTAGCGCTGGAACAAGTGGGAAAACTATAGATCTGTCCTCATCAAACTTACAATCTTTTTTTGAAAATTGACATCAACTAATTAGTTATGTATGTGATGAAAAGTTCTACAGAAGGAGAAGGTGAAGAGGAGAAGATTAAGGCTAGGTCTGGTGGTCTAAACTCATCAGTAATTAGATGTGACAAAGGCTTAAGAAATAGTGGAACTCCATAAAGTTTAGATTGCTCTGCACAAATGACATTTCTAGGAATTCAGTTTTTAATTTGTATGGATTAGTAGTGGGTTCAAGATTCTTCTTTCTGGGGGCTGGTGAGATAGCTCAGCAGCATTAGCGCCTGCCTGGCAAGCATGAGGTCCTGAGTTCAACTCCTGGTACCCACATATGAAAAGAGGGCTGGTGATATCACTCAGCAGTATGGGCGCCTGCTGGCGCGCGAGGTCCTGAGGTCGACCCCCGGTACCCACAAAAAAAAAAAAAAATTCTTCTTTCTGTTAAGAGTCTCAAAAGTGTGCTGCTTTTTCTGTGTTGCCAGTTGAGAGTAAAGCTGTGTGCTTTATGGATCAGTTCAACTAAGGCTAAAAAGACAATTGGAATTGAGAGAATTTCATATTTAGCCATATTATACTTGTTCAGAAAGAGAATTCTGTTTGTTTGGTTCTTCACTTATGAGTTACCTCTGCTACGTGGTTAGACTTTTCTTTAAGCTTTATTTTTGGAGTATAATTCACATACTAACCTGTGTCTTTAGAATTTTAAAACATTTTCTGTCAACAGTGACTGTTACAAACATGTTTCAAAAAAAGGAACTGTTTGGAAGATATAGTTTTTACGAGGACATGCATGAACCTATTTGGAAAATAGTATTGTATGACATTGAGTAATTTATTTTTTCAATAAATAATATAACTTAAATGTAATTGCTCCTGTTGTGTTTCTATTTAATGTTATTAATAGTATTGGGCATAGTTACACTTTAAAAGATGGAGATTAAAAACATTACAAACTATCTTTTCAGTGCTGTGTGTCTCTAAGACTTGCCTTATTCATTTAGTTTTATATTCATTTTTTTAGATCCATTTAGGTTTCTTCATATGGTTTATCTATGCCCTTATTAGAAGATTTTGTGGAAACAATGGGGAGGGAGGATAAGTGTCCAGTAAAAGGATTTTAATCCAGTATTGTGATATAAAGATGAAAAAAAGTCCCAGCAAGTTCTGGCTTCGTTATAAGCTAGCAGGAACATGTCGTCATTGGTAACTATATTTGGATTGTGAGCCCACATAACTTATAAGGAAGACAATTTCTGTTCAGTATGAAATCCTTCACCAATATGAAACAGGTCTGACATCTTCTCTAGAAGAATTCCCAAGTCCCATTATTTTGATTATCAGCCAGCTGTTGCTGCTTTTCCTGTAACACAGACGCTATGGACATACTTCACCTTTACTAGACCCCCACCCACATTGTTTCCATTTTTTAAAAAGGGAAGCTCTGTGTGGGAAAATAGAATTTATCTCCTAAACACTGACATATTAGAAAATAATTTCCTTATTTAAAGTGACTATGTTGTTGAGAAGTGGAGATAGGAGATAGTAATAGTTTCATCTCTTCTTTGGGTAATACAGAAATATAATAACCTTTAGAAGATTCCTAAAAAATGGTCTTCAAGTCTGCTTTCCATTTTTACTTCATGCCCACCCCATTCCCCGCTTTATGTTGTATGAGAAACAGAAAGTGTGTATTTCCTTGTCCTATCTCTCAAAGAATGATACTCTGTAGAAATATTATTTTTTTCACACTTTTACAGACCAATTCAAAGAGAGTCAACTCATTTGACTCTGCCTGCTCCTTAAGAAATAGCAGTAAGAACAATAACACAATAATTTTCCCTCTGGGACATTTTAGTTAATGTTTACTATTAAACTATGTCTCTCTTAGAGTTTAAAAACAGTGTTATAGACATATATCCAATTGTTTCTGGAAGTGCCTTTAAACTAATTAGAGATAGACTAATGCAGAAAATTCAGAAAAAACCTGACACTATTGTTGCCTAACATTACTTATTGCATGTAGCCATTATTACTTCTTCATGGGTCTTTGGCCTTTTATCTTATATGAAACTATTGTGGACTTCGCAATTACCTGAAGTTTGTATTAATTTTTAAAAACAAATATGGATCTACTTAGTGGCATATATGTTTCTTTCAACATTAGGGATTCTGTTTCAAACTCTTGCATAATTAGTTGTATGATAAAACTAAATAGATTTTCTTTTAGGTGGCAGGTTCCTTTCAGGTACAAAGTGGTAGAAGAAAAGTTTTTTTCATTTGGACCCATTATTTCTCCCTTTATCTTACCTGGGAAATGCTTTTTTGAATGACAGATTCAACAGGGAGCATCTTCTACTAGATTAGAGAACATCTAAGTGTTAACTATACCAGTACACTGAGAAACAATTAACAAAAGACATTTAAAAGGAGAAAATTGAATAAGAAATAAAAAAGAAGATGAATAACTAAAGAAAATAGAAGGGGGCAATGAAGAAAAAGAGGAAATTACTGTATAGAATTAAAACGCAAAAGCCTTACTATAGTATTGTTTTCAAAGCAAATACATTTCTTTATGGACATACTTTTTAATTCTTTATAAAGGAGATCATGTTGAAAACTTTGAAAGACTTTTTTGTAAGGTAAGAAACATTGCCCTACAAAATGGTATTTCCCAACTGTCTTAGTCTGTTTTCTGTTGCTTTAACAGAATACCTCAGTCTAGGTGATTTGTAAAGAAGAGAGCTTTGTTTTGGCTCACAGTTCTGGAGGCTCAAAGTCTGAGATGATGTAGCTACATCTCAAGGGCCTTGTTCTGCCTCATAAAATGGCAGAAAAGAGGAAAGACACTCTTGGGTAATACAGTACTGGGGTATGATGTGAACATCTAAGAGGTAGTGATGCGAAAGATTTCACGGCTGCGTGCTATTTGATTTCCAGGAGTATGCTACATTTGCATCCCTACACGACATATTGAAAATTTTAATGCAAATAGTTTTTCAACTTTAATTCCTAATACCAATTCTGGATAGCTGTCTGGTAAGGATTGATAATGACAGTTCATGGCTGTGGTCCTCAAATGATCATAGTATTCAAAGAAGATTTTAGAAGTGTTTTGTTTTCTTCTTAAGTGTGACTTTTAGGGAGAAGTGATATAGAAGGATGGGTAAAAACTTACTAATACACACTTGTTTTTTTTGTTTTTTTTTTTTTTTGTTTTTTTTCCTCAAGTGTAGCATTTTTTCAGGAGGCAAGTCCTAAAATTGCATTTTATTTTTACCTATTTTAAATTCATAAAATTGTGGAAATGAAAGTGCATATCTATTATAACCCAGTTAATTCCTTTAAAAAAAACACATGAGAAAACCAAAGACCAGAGATTTCTGCCGCTTGCATTAGGTCCAGTCAGTCAGTGACTACGTGAAGATGAAAGTGCCAAGACCTATGTCTTGGTTACTTGTCCTTTACACTTAGCTGTGTTGCATTTCATCCCCTTATATCTTATCTAAACATAAAATTATGGGATATTTCAAGCATACGTGTAAGTATGAATAAAGCAGAAAAGACAATAATACAATGAATATCGATGTACTTTACATGAGGGTCTTTAAAGTCATATTTTCGGACTATTTTGTCTCTTCCTTTGAAAGAATGAGCAGACATAGTTAATTCCCCAGCCCTTTTACCTCTGCCCTTCTGTTCTCCTTTTAGCTTGATATATATTGTGGTAACTTTTGTATTGAAAAAATTTAAATATATGGAAAGGTGAAAAAAAAAATACCAAACAGTAATGATCACATAGCTACTGTTTAGGACCTCTTATTAATATTTTACTGTATTGCTTTGTCAGATTTCTAGTTATTCCTACATTCCTGAGTTCATCTACTGTTTTGGATTCATTTCAAGTGAAAGTGCAGACATCAATACACTTCTCACTTTCTCCTAAATATGTCATGTACATGTCTTGAAATAGTGTCCAGTATTTGTTTATGTTTTCCTTTGGTGTTAAGTTCATATAAAGTGAAGTGTAGACTTCCTTTTTCTTTTCTTTTCTTCTTACTTTCTTTCTTTTTTTGGCACTAAGAATGAAACCTAGGGCCTTTGCACTGAGCTATATCCCCTGCTCTTTGTAAATTTTTAACATTGAAGCAAAGTCTTGCTAAGTAACTAAGTTGCCCAGCAGGGCTTGAATTGATGACCCTCCTGCCTCAACCTCTTGAATACTGGGATTACAAGCATACATTACCAGCCCTGACTTGAAGTATAGAATCTTTAAGAGTACTTTTATCAAGTTTTGATAATTCCATCCACCTGTGTAACCACCACCACGATGATGCACCATGTAGAATACCACCATCATTCCAGACAGTTCTCATGTGCTCTTCTGTCAATCGTGTCCCAGCCCACCTAGAAACACTCCTCTGTTTTCCACCACAGTTTAGTTTTGCTTTAGAACTGAATCTGAAATAAATCAAAACAAATAGTATATCCTTTGTTTTATAAAGCTTCTCCTTACTTCACATGTTTTTGAGATGAATCCGTGTTATTGGATGTATCAATATGTAGTTACTTTTAATTGCCGAGTAACTTCCAACGTATGAATGAATCATGGTTTTTTTATCCACTTCCCAGTTGACAGAATGTAGGCTTTCTAATTTTTGTCTATTATAAATAAAGCTACTACGAGAGCCACTCTGTTTTTCTAATATTTACTGTGTGGAGCGTATTTCTTTTTCAGTAATTTAAACTATCTTGGATTTTATGTATTATTAGTGTATGTTTGCAGTACATCATAGTTACATTGGGTTTAGGGAGTTGGTACATGTATATAGCATATCTTAATCATTTTCCTTCTCTTTATGCTCCCTCTCTACCCTCGTCCATCCCTCTTGCTCCGATCCTTCCATCACCATTTTGTTTTGTATTGTCTCTTCTTATTTAATGTTTAGTTATTTATGTTTTAGGTTTCTCGCATAAAAGAAACCATGCAATATTTAAGTTTCTGTGCCTGACTTATTTCACTTAGCATTATGATCTCAGGTTCCATTCATTTTCCTGCAAGTGACATGAGTTTATTCTTCTTTATGGCAGGGTAGCATTTCATTGTGTATATATACTACATTTTCTTTAGTACGTATACTTTGTCTATTGATAGGCACCTAAGCTATTTCCAGAGTTTAGTTATTGGGAGTTGTGCTGCTATAAATGTTTTTATACTTAAAATACATCTTACATCAACAGAATAGAGAAGGGTCTTCCATTTTTAAATCTATCTGACAACCTCTGTTTTTTAAATTTTTTCCTTTTTCTTTTTCTTTTGTACTGGGGATTGAACTCAGTGCCTTCACACTGAGCTATGTACCTAGTACATTCTTATTTTTCACTTTAGGACAGGATCTCACTAAGTTGCTAAGTTGTTCAGGCTGGACTCCAACTTGTGATTTCCCTGCCTCATTATCCCAGAGTGTTGGTATTACAGGTGTGTGCTACCATGTTGGGGTACAACCTGTACTTTTATATTAGAACTATTAATCCACTTACATTTAATATAAATTGATATATTTAGGATTAGATCTACCATTTAAAATTTTTGCCTTCCTTTACTCTCCTCTTTTATTCATCTTTTTCTCCTTTGGATTAATATATATATAAATATTATATATATATATGTATTATATTTATATTGTAAATGTTATATATATATTATATATGTGTTATATATAATTATATATTAAGTGTTATATTTAAATGTTATATATATTATAAATGTTTCATAAATGTTTAGAATTTCTTTTTATACATTGGCATTTCAGCTATGCCCTTTTGTATAACATGTTTTTAGCAGTTACTCTAGGGGTTGCAATGTGTACCTTAATTTTGTGCTTTAATCAGTGTTAATATTGAGTTATTTTAAACAAAATGTGGAAAAACTTATAACTCTATAGGTCTGTTTAACACTCTCCACTTACTTTTTTTTTTTTTTTTTGTGGGTACCGGGGGTCGAACTCAGGACCTCATGTACCAGCAGGTGCCCATGCCACTGAGCGATATCACCGGCCCTTTTTTCGTATGTGGGTACCGGGAGTTGAACTCAGGACCTTGTGCTTGCCAGACAGGCACTTATGCCACTGAGCTATCTCACCAGCCCTCCCCACTTTCTTTTGCATTGTGGTTGTTATGTGTAGTGCATCTACATACATTATAAATTCCACAGTTTAAACATATTCTTAAATTGTGTTTTTAAAGATATTAAAAGAAAAAATATCTTTTATATTTATTTGGCTGTTCATCATTTCCAACACTTCATACCTTCCTAAAGATTCATGTTTCCATCTGGTATTTTCTTTCAGCCTAAAGAGCTTCCTTTAGCATTTCTTGTAGTGTAGAATATTGGGCCATAAATAATCTTAATCCTATTTTATCTAGAAATAACCTTATTTTACCCACATTTTTGAAGAATATTTTCTGGATGTAAAAGTTAAGATTGAGAGTTGTTTGTTATTCTTATCTTTATTCACTTTAGAGATGTACCACTTTCTTTTTCTGTTTATTTCTGATGAAGTCAGGAGTTATTTCAATATGTATTCCCATGTATTGATATGTAATGTTTTTTTCTGTTTCCAAAGTTTCATCATTTTTCTTTTAATATTATTTTATTTCTTTATCTTAAATTTATTTTTAATTGTTACATAGAAACATAAGATACTACGTATTAATGAGGTACCATACGATGTTTCAATACATGTATACATGATGTAATGTTTAAATACAGTTGAGCATATCTATCTCCTTACTTATCTTTTTATTTGCATGAAGTTCACTCCCAAACATCACAAAATATCTTTTTCTTCATGCTGAAAACTTTGAAAATCTTCTACATTTTGAAGTGTGTAGTATATTATTGTTATTTATCATCACTTGTATCTTAGTACACATTGGTCAACTTTGTTCCATCCTTTTCCCTGGCCTCTGGTTACCACTATTCTACTCTAAACTTCTGTGAGATCAGCTTTTTAAGATTCTACCTATGAGTGAGAAAATGCAGTGTTTGCCTTTCTGTGCCTGGATTATTTCACATAATAACATTGTTTCCAGTTATATGCATTCTGTTGTAAATGACTAGATTTTATTCTTTTAATGGGATAGTATTTCATTATGTATACTATGTTTTCTTTATCAACCCATGACAGACTATTGATGTTCCTATTTCTTGGCAATTGTGAATTATGCTGGAATGCTTTGGATTTAAAGTTTATTTCAAATAAGTATGACTACTTCTTCTTTTGGATTCCACTTATATGGCATCCTATTCTATCTGTTCATTTTCAGTCTATATATGTACTCACAGGTGAGGCAGGTTTCTTGTAAGCAACATAAGATTTCTTGGAAGGAGCACGTAACTGGCTTTGTTCTGTTCATCACTCTCTCTCTCTAATTTTTTTTTTTATGTGAGTACCAGGAGTCGAACTCAGGACCTTGCGCTTACCAGGCAGGCACTTAACGCCACTGAGCCATCTCACCGGCCCTATCTCTCTAATCTTATAAGTAGAAATTTAATCCTTTACATTCAAGGAAATTATTGACTTGTAATGCTTTTACTACAGCCATTTTGTAACTTACGTTCTAGTTTTATTGTAGTTTCTTTCTCTCTTACATTCTTCCTTTGGGTTTAAGTGATGTACTCCAGTAGTTTTTTTTTTTTTTTTTTGATTGCTCGCTTATTTTTTTTAGTTGACCTATTAAAGATTTTTGTTTTGTAGTTACCATGAGGGTTACAAGACATCTTTTGATTATAACAGGCTATCTTGAAATGATAGCTACCTAACATGATTGTAAAGACAAGAACAGAAACAAGCAAACACAACGAGAGAAGATATACTACTAAAATATTCTTCACTTACATTCCATTCCTTCCCACATTTTGAAATTTCAATGTCCCATTTTATATTTTCATTTATAGTATTCACTACCACTTTACATATTAATGTGGCTATTGTTAGTTTTAATTTTTTAGGCTTCATACTAAAGAAATGAATGGTTATGAATCATACTTAAATATTAGAGCATTCTGAGTTTGTTTGTGTAATTATTGTTACCACAGAGTTTTATGCCTTCATATGTTTCTTACACATTAATGTCTCTTTCTTTCATTTCGAAGAATTTCTTTTTGCATTTCTTATTGGACAGTCCTGGTGGAAATCTCAGCTCTTGTTTGTCTGGGAAATTATTTCTCCTTCATTTCTAAAGTTAGCTTTTTTGGGTAAAGTATTCTCTATTTTTAGTTGACAGTTTTTGCTTCAGTAAATCTCATGCTACACTCTTCTGACCTAATTTTTCTGCTGGTGTCTGCCCTCAGGTGAATGGGGACACCCTTGCATGTTATTTAGGTATTTTCTCTTGCTATCTTGAGAATCTTCTCTTTATCTTTCACTTTTGAGAACTTGGTTGTAAGATGTCTTTAGTAGTCTCTGTTGAGTTAAAGCTAACTAGCATCTTTGACATTCCTGGAACTGAGAAATTGTACTCTTCTTTAGGCTCAAGAAGTTTTCTGTTATTATTTATTTGAATAATTTTTCTATACCTTTGGCATTCTCAAGTTCTTCTTGACCCCCCATATAAATATTTGCTCTTTAATATTGTCGTAAAGTTCCTGTATGCTTTCTTTTCTTTTCATTTTTTCTCTTCTATGTATTTTTAAACAGCCTGTCTTTGAGCCCACTAATTCTTCTGTTTGATCTATCCTGCTATTGATTCTTCCTGTTGAATTTTAAATTTCAGATTTTTTCAGCTCATCTCTTTTAAGTTTCTCTGTTAGAATATTGAAATGTTTCTCTGTGTTTTCTTCATATGCATTGAATTTCTTTTAAAAAGCTGATTTTTAATTCTTTAGGAATTCTCCCATACTGATTAATTTCTGTTCAGTTTCTGGCCCCTTATTTTGACTATTAGGTGAAGTCATGATTACTTGAAAGGCTGAAAGTGCCTGATGTTTTTTGGTATTTTAGCTTTTCCTGGGCATTGAAGGGTTAAGTATTTTTTCAGTATTCCTGGTCTCACTTTATTGGGCCTGTTTTTCCAGAAATTCTAAATAACTCTCTTATTTTCTCCAGTCTTTAAGCACTGTATGACACCCCTATCTAGGTTGGTTAGGAATATTCTGTTAGTATGTTTTTACCATTTCGGTCTGAGAGGGCAATCCAAACACAAGACTTCCCCCAATATGTTGTGGATATATAGTTCAGAATGAGGTAGGAGGGCACCTAGAACAAGAATAGCTTGTTCTCATAAAGCATCTCCCTGGAACCAAGGTAGGCCTAGATGCCTCATTCATGGACACCGGGACATTCTGCCCATCTCTGAACAGTCACCATGAATAGACCAATCCAAGGCTGACACCATCACTAAGCTGAGTAGCACTTTAAGCTTATAGTTCATTAAGACTACACTAGTACTGCATTGGGATAAAACAAAGGCTCACACTCCTTTGCTGAGGTGGAGTTATGATCAAAGATTGCTGACAACAACAGGGATGGTAGCTGGAAAAGACGATCAATAGACTAGGTCCACATGTTTTCTCCAGGACCTACAACTGTTTCAGAGACCTTGTAGAGGCTGTGAAGGTATCAACAATGTTAGGTTTCACCAGCTCAGCACTGTTTCAGCGCTTATATGCTGTCCTACTCCCAGTGAATGGGATCTGTACTTGGGATCATGTTAGTGAAGGTTAGTGAAGCCTTAGTCACCTAGGCTATGATCCCTGAGTCTCATAGCAGTAAGGACCTGCACAATCTTAAGAGTTCACTTAGTGGTGTCTGCCTGGCAAGCGCGAGGTCGTGAGTTCGATTCCTGGTACCAAAAAAAAAAAAAAAAAAAAAGAATTCGCTTAGGCTCATATCACAGCTGTTAGTGATGTAGGTCAGAATATGAGTCTGTCCTCTGAGGCATAGGTCTTTGCCAGGTATTAGGGAAATTCTAGAGCTCTGTCTGTGAGCATTGGCCTTATGAGAGCTGTGAGGCCCAAGTTTGGGAAACCTGAGTTTCACATCTGTATCAACTTGCAAAGTCTCAGGAGAGTGGGTATGACTTATTTTTTTAAAATTTTTTAGAACTGTAGATTGAGAAATTATAGTTGTATGTATTTATGAGGTACAGAGTCATATGATTTATAAAACAATATGGAATATTAATGATTTAAATAGACCTCACAAAACAGTAAAAATATGAGTGGCTAATAAGAACATGAGAAATATTGAAAATAATTAGACATTAATGAAATGCAAATTAGTACCAAGGGTGAAATCATTATACATCTAATAGAATAACTGTAATGCAAGACTGCAAATGTCTTGGTTAGTGAAGATGTTCAGCAATTTGGACCCTGATACATTGTGGTTGGGAATGAAAAATACTTTGGCAGTTTCTTAAAAAGTTAAAAATATCTTTACTATATGACCTAGCAATTTTATTTCTACAAATCTTCTCAGGAGAAATGAAAACTTACTCACACTAACACTTGCATGTGAATGTTGATAGAAGTGTTCATAAAGGGCCGGTGAGATAGCTCAGCGGCATAAGCACCTGCCTGGCAAGCGCGAAGTCCTGAGTTTGACTCCAGGTACACACATATGAAAAAAGGGCCGGTGATATCACTCAGCGGCACGGGCTCCTGCTGGTGCACAAGGTCCTGGGGTTGACCCCTGGTACCCACAAAAAAAAAAAAAAAGTGTTCATAAAGAACTCACACCAAAACAACCCAAAGGTGTATCAGTTGGTGAATATACAAACAAAGTGTGGCACATCTGTATGTTGACATACATTTCAAAAAGAAAAAGGAATGGATTACCTGCAAATGCAAACACACAACAAACCTCAGATACATTGCAGTAAATCAAAGTAGCCAGATAAGAAAGATGACATGTTGTATAATTTTGTTTTTTATGAAGTTTGTGGAAATTTCAAATATATATAACTATAAAGCAGATCAGTGTTTGCCTGCTAGCTTTTTAAGGTGATTAAAATGTCCTAAAATGGGATATTGGTGATAATTGCACAGTATATAAATTAACTAAAAAATATTGAACTACACATATGTAATGTGAATTTTAAGATATGTAAATTATACCTCAATCAAGCAAAATGAGACCCATGACATACTCATTAGAATAGTTAAATTGAAAAGACTGACCCTACCAAATATTGGTGAAAACATGGAGCCGCTTTATATCTCATTCATTGCTATGAGAGGGCAACATGGTACAAGCAGTATAGAAAATAATTTTGCAGTTTCTTTTAAATTTAAACATATGGTTAAATGATTAAGATGTACTGTATATATGTGCTAATTACTCAAGATGAATGCAATTATTATCCATCACAAACACCTAATAAAAATCATCAAAAAAAGAACATATATTTACACATGATCCAAAAATTCCTCCACTCAGTATTTACCAAAGAGACATGAAAATATATGTTTACAAAGAGATTTATATTTAAATCCTTATAGCAGTTTTATTTGTACTATTAGCCAAAAACTTCAACTCATACATGAATGGGTAAAACAAATTGTATTCTCTCCATATAATAGAATGCTTCTCATTAATTAAAAGGAGTTAACTATCCCGGCAACCATATGGATCAACCCAAAAAGCAATATCCCAAGTTTAAAAAAAGAAGACATAAATGATTACATATTATAGAGTCTACTTATATATAATTCTAGAAAAGACAGTATTAGTAATTATGATTGGGCAGGGTGAGAGAATTGAATTGATGACAAAGAGACATGAGAGAAAACTTTGGGATGAAGGAAATATTGTAGTTCATGATTTTTATTGTATTTACATGCATGTATATATTTTTCAGTTTGATCAAAGTATCCACTCAACATTGAGGGTTTCTTTTGTATTAAATCACATTAAAATGAAAAATATTAAAGAATATTACAAATAGTTTTTAAGGAGAAGTGTTATCTGTAAGAACAAAATTTTAATGATTGCTTATCTTTCCTAATGGAGAGCTTAACGTAATTTAAAAAAAAATGCCACTTCTACTATTTTTTCATTTGTTTGTTTTCTATAGAATTTTAATACTGCCGATGGAATTTTACCAACCTTTGTGCTGTTCAGGAGAGAGGAAATACGTGAAAAAATATATATACTTACATATAGTGTGTACTGATAGTCAAATACATATATATGTATTTATATATAGTGTACTTATATATAGTGTATGATTGCTGTTCAATTTCTAAAGCAGAAAAATTAGATGTAAGATTAGTTTTGAAAATGCTTAATTTTATTTAAAGAAGGTGGAGACTGAAAAGAAATTATCTATGAATCATATAAATAATATACATTAAATAACTAAATCTATTAAGTAGCCTGATATTTTAATAACCTGTAATAATAAAAAGATAATGGAATGAGCATTTTCTCAACAATTGTTGAAAAATTGAGTAAAATTAGAGGTAAAACATTTTTAAATTTATAAACGTCATTTTAATTTGTTTATATGGCACTCTTATGTTACTAACTGATGTGTTAAAAAGATAATCTGTTATGAAAAGACTCTTTTCAGAGATCTAGTCAAGATTATTTTACAGGATTGAGACTGGGAGCGTAATCAACCAGCCATGAATTTATTTGGCCAAGGAGCTCGTCACTTTGAGGTAAGGCAGAAGCATAGAAATGTCTCTGGCCTTTGGGGATTCTGGAACTGATGATAGCTATTCTATGACCACATCACTTAGTAGAACTGAAATTGACTGGGTAGTGGTACTTTAGTTATGTAGGTAGGAAAACAGCAGTGGGTTCAGCCACTATATTCTACTTTTCTTGTAAAGTCAGAAGTTGACTGGCCTTGTGTGGAAAAATCAATAAAGCATTTATAACCCTTCATGAAAGAAAAGATTTTTGAAAGGGGAATATGTTGGTTACATGGAGAGATGACCCTGTGTGAAGGTGGGAAGGGAAGGGTTAGAGTAAGCGGATTAAGCAGTAGTGACTACAGGGAACACACGCCAGTATTTTTGATTTATGTTAGCGTTCATGTAGTGAGCACTGTCTGGAGAATAGCAGTGCTTTTCAAACCCTATTGATGAAGCTCTGCACACACGTGGCAGCTTTGCGAAGTTGTTGGAGTGTACTGTGCTGAAGGATTCTGCTTGTGTGTAGCTGACGATCTTTTTATTTCTTAAAGGATGTGCCCGATCTAGTGTATATAGTTCAGATAGGTGATATTTTGGCTCAAGCTTCCTACTCACACAAAAGTGATCAGTTACCTTTTTCTTTAAAATTCCTGAACAGCAAAATGTACTGTTGCCTGAGATCTAGAATTAAATCAGTCCTCTTCCTCTCTCTTGTTGCTTTCACTTCTGCATGGTTATTTAGGGTCAATTTAGTTGTCATGGGCATTTTAGGTTATTAGCTATATGACATCACTTATTTATTTTAATTCTGATTAAAATTTGATTAAAATTTGTAACTCGTCTGGATTTGTAGTACAATTTTAGTACCCTGAGATGTCAATTCCAATGAAACAAATTATTTGATTTAGAAGCCTAATACATTATACAGGAAGATAGATATGCAAATATTTTATGAATGCATATCTCTCAACCGATGAATGTTTAGCATTTTATAAATTGAGTGTATTTTCTTAAAGTACATACAAGTTGATGTGAAACATTGTTCAGATGGATAAGCCTTTAGAGTAAATCTGCCTGTATATCCCTCAAAGCTGTATTGTAGCATTTTATGATTTACATGGCCAAGCTGCTTTTTAATTTGTAAATATGGAGTAAGATGGAACAGTCTTACAAGATGCAAGGAATCTAATCCAATTTGATGTAGAGTAAAACATAAGGTCCAGATAACTTCCAAACTCAAGAAGCTGCTTTCTCATCCATTTTCTTTCTTAATCATCACAGAGCAAAATTTCTGCTCTAATTTTCTCTAAGATAGGTATCTCATCTATGTATACTTTTGACAACCTTTAAAAAATTACTCTTGCACTGGTTCATTTGATTTAGTGGTCAGGAAATTTCAAAGTAAGTTATCTGAAGCCTCCTCCAAGAGCAGTGGTGCTGATGTGATTGGGTAGATCAGTAAAGGCTGATTTCCTCACACTGAGTCTCCTGCCTCAGGCATCTTCCGCTGACTGTCACCCTGTTAATGTGCAGCAATTGCTAGACAGTCTTCAAGTCATTATCTTCTGAAAAATAACAGGTGGGTTAACAGGCTTGATGTCACTCAGTGAGTCAGGAGCAGAGCTGAGGTTAAGTCCTCAGTCTCTTCAAACCCATCTTGGTACAGGAACAAATGTATGTGCTGTGGCTCCATCAGCATTTCAAAGGCTTAAAGAAAAAGCTAATTAAAACAGCTCTAAATAGGTTCAACCAGGCTGTTACTCAGTTTCTTTTTTTCTCATTCTTTAATTGTATTTTAAATATCCTGGGTTGATAGAGCACTGCTTACTGTACAAATCTGCAAGGCATGCTTCCTAATTATACTTCTACCTCTCTGTGTTGCCTCCTTATATCAAATGATGATCTTCCTACCTCTCATCACATTTTATTGTTAAAAATGTAAAATCTGAAATTATAAGTTACAAGCCTTACCCTAAGTTTTAGAAGAAACTTTTTCTTAAATGACTTCTGATTCCATATGTGAGTTGCCATATTTAAGTAGCAGCTACTCTGATTATGTGTGGGGGAGAAGGGAAATGACATTTAATGTATACTGCAGACAAGAAAAAAATGACTTTAGTTGACAAGTTCTAGCTAGTGTATTCACAACAAAGCCTCTACCCAAAGGCCCTTGAAGAAGAGCAAGATTAGCCACTGAGCAACTGAATTGAAGTACTACATCCTTCTGACAAATTCCCAAAATGAATCAGGGTGAGAGAGGGAGAGACAAGTGTGCGGGGGGAGGGGAGAATTAGCAAATAACAACAAAATTAAATAATTTTACATACAATTCAGAAAAATGAACAGTTGCCTTGATTATCAGTGGTTTATAGTCACTTTTTATAGTTTTTTGTTTGTTTGTTTGTGGATGGGAGCTCCGATAACTTCGAAAATCTTAATGAGTCCTCCCCAACAAATTCATCATATATTATACCAATTTAAATATAATCTCAGGTAGTTCCTGAACTTCTTTAAAGGCCATTCCAAGGTCTAGTTTAAGAAATCTTATACTTAATTAAAGCACTTAGAAAAAATCTAGACTAAAAATTAAAAAATGGAATATTTCTAAATAATATTGGACCCAGTCTAAGGATTTTTAAATTATCATGTAACTCTGATGCATTTTCTCAAGAAGTAGATGATCTAATCCCCAAACACCTCTCACATTTGAAATCCCTTGTTTTCTTATGCCATTGCTGTATAAAACAATGGTTTTAATTAGTGTCATTAAAAATTAAGCAGGGAAAGGAACAGTGAGAAATCTTTTGAAATTCTAACACAACACTTGCCTGTTAGATTAGTAGAAAACTATACCATTCTAAAAAGAGAAACTACTATTATAAATTGTCAAATTCTGCAATTATTCTCAATATTTAATGTAAATATTTAATCATTTCCAGTTCGAAGAAAGTTTTCTTTATATCTGACCTACAGTTTTCATACTTTGGGTTTTTTTAATCACTGGTGATGATTATATAGCTGGTCAACATCATCTACCTCATACTCTAGAAAAGGTACCTTTTCTAAATCAACTAATACATGTAGATAATAGGTTGCTTTGATTGTATATTTAGTCTTGATCAGCTTCTAAAATATTTTGCTGTGATTTAAACTGCTTGAATTTCAGCTTATGAACCAGTTTCTTTGGAACAGGCAAACATGTTAAAATAGCAATTACTTTCATAATTGCAAATAGCTGAAAGTTCCTGGATATTTGATGCTCTTATTCTAGGTTTGATTTTCAATATGTTTTTGATTGCTGCCTCAAATTTCTTTGCATTTTCTTGCAGTTACATATATATTTTTTAACCGTGTTCATAGTTTTAAGATCATCAGGAAAAAAATTAAAAAAAGAAAATCAGTTGGATGGAATAGGAAGGATGCAGGGAAGACAACAACAACAACAATAAAAAGCTCCACTCTCTTAAGATGCCTTATCCCTTTTTAAAGAGCTCCATTCAAATAGGAACTTTTTCTTGATCCTTTTGTGTTTATTTTCTATTAATATGTTAATTGTGGATTTTTTGCAAACTCCACTTGAACTAAAAGAACTAAGCTTTCATGGAGGAAGGAATCAGATTTTTTTATTCACCCAACCCCAACCCTTTCCTATCTACACTCTTTTCCTATCTACGAATGGCTGGAAGTTTTTAATAGTTCTCTGTTATGCTTGTTATAAAGCTGTTGATCTTCTCAAACATAATACGTGATGCAAAAATGTTCCTAAGGAGATAGTGTTTCCTCGGAATCTTACTGGATTACTTGGGGTGCCATTTGCCCTAGTCAGAGTCTCTGTTAGTTCTCTTTGGTTTCCTAATCATGACCTTTTATATGACTTCATGGCCTTAGTTACAATTCTCTTTCCTTGAGACAGAATGTTTTTAATTCAGGGAAACTGTTAAAGTGACTTTAATGAAGGCATTAATTAAAAATAGAAATTCTCAAAATTATTTTTGTGCATTTTCTCAAATTATTCTAACTTTTCATACTCAGGTGTTGGAGCAGATGATGACCACAGTATTATGAACACATGATAAACACAACGCAACTGTATTAGAAATCAATAGTGTGTATTTTATTGTACACTGTAGTAAAATATACAATAGGGAGACTTAAATAAATCATTTATTCCCAGTCATGATTGATGACCTCATAACTCACGAGTGACAGGGCAGAGCAGAGCCCCAAACGAGTTATGAAATGTCATCAATAACAAGTTGAAACAAATGATTTATCCAGTGTCACAGCCCATTGTATGTTCAGTTTATGCAACAGCAGTTAATGATAAAAACACTCCAAATGGGTGCAGCTTGTATTTATCTGTTATATGTGCACATACTCTTCTCTACATTATTTTACATTAGGTTTGTGCTTATTGGCCATGAAGAAAATGATCAAAGTTGAAATAGGAATATGTATTGATGGAGAAGATATGGTCTTTATATATATATAAATCCTTTTGGAATCTCCACTTGACCAGTTCTTCCCTCTTTTTTTTTTTTAATGTGTCTCTTTCCTAGCAAAAAAAAGGACAAAAATATCTGCAGCTATGTAATTCATATTGTTTCATTTTTAGTTGACATTCTAGGAGACAGAAGAATTAGTTAGCATGATTTTTAAAGTTAAAGGGTATTATATAAATTTAACACTATTTTCCTCCGTATGTTTTTTTCTGAGTATATGATTTAGAATGGAACAATTTTATATCTCATATTCAAATACAGTAACACTATGAAGCTATTTTTATTTTCCAACCTCATCCCATGCATATTATATATATTTGTAAATCCAGCATGCTTCATATAGAAACCTTATTTGAAATATTAAAATGCTTTTGCATACTCATTGCATATTTAGTGATGTGCTTCATTGACTTGAGGGATATTTGTGGTTCCTTGGAAACTTGTGTTGAGGTTAATTTGATGAGGTTCATGTTCCAGACTCAGAATTGTTATTAACTTTTGAGAAAAAATGTCATTTAAATGGAATGTCGGGTTTGTTTTTGGAGCTGAATTAAAGGTCTAAACCTTATGACACTCCCCTTAAATATTTTTAATACTGATTCACAAAGAACAGCAGAGCATTGTTAGATAGAACTTTACGAAGTGAATTTAGGGGACAAAAACAAAGTTGTATCATGCTGGACTAGTTGTGTAAAGTTAAGCAAATCTTGCTTCTACCTCAAATGAACAACTAGAAAAAAGGTAAAGAGATGATCAGACATAAAGGTATCTTTTTGAGGTTTTTGACAGTGCCTACAAAAGCAAATGTATCAAATTCTACAGCTTCTTTGTGATTCCTTTAGATTTTAACTCCCCAGTGTACTCTGAATAGGTGCACTTCTTCAAACATTTATTGTCATCATTGTAGTCTAATGAAATATTTTTATCCCTTGAACTATACTGTAAAGGTTCCCAAACTTGGTTTTCTATCTCTTCTTATTTCCTAACAATATATTCTACATATAGTGGCTCTTAGTGATCTTTTAAAAATGTAGCATTCCCCAAGTATAGCTCTTCAATGACTATGCACTATGTTTAAGAGAAATCTAAATCACTTTTACTTGATCCGTAACTACCACCTGTATAACTTCATTCCCCTGATAACTCTCAACTCTTATCATGATTCATTTTCCTTTTCACTGTAGCCACATGCCCCCCCCCCCCCTTTTTTTTTTTCCATTTCCTCAAAGCGATCCCTACTACTTTGGGGCCTTGTACTACTTCTTTTTTTTTTTTTTTTCCCTTGGACTACTTCTGATTGGAATTTCTCCCCTTTGTCTGGAGATAGTCTGCACCTCATTGAGGTATCTCCTAAAATGACATTCTTAGAGAATTCTTCCCTGAATCTTAATGTAAATCAGGCCCCATTATAATCTGGCATTCTATATTTCCTTTACAAGGTCCATCACAATTGTTATTTTCTATTTATCTGTGTGAATATTTATTCAGTATGTTCCCATGTAGGCATTGAGCTCTAAAAAGGAGATCATAGATGTTATTCGTTGCTTTTCCCCACTGTTTTAGTTCAGTGCCTGGCACCTAATAATCCCTTAAGAAATAGTTTTGAAAAAGCAGAAGTTACGGTTTGAAAATAGCACAGTAGGAGATGTTAGTACTAACTAACTTCCTTTGAATAATTTAGTTAATGATCAACTATTACATAAATACAAAACCTAAGATTGTGGAGATTTACTAGACTATATGAGAAATTGTTTTTATTCTTGGAAGAGTAATACTAAATATGAGTACCTAAAACCACTTCAAGTGTTGATTAAATAGTTATTGGTAAAGGGGTAATAAAGCTACCTCTGGAAATTTTTGTTTTTTTTGGCAAATTTAACCATAATTTAAAACTGTGAGGAAAAGATAAACAAGTGGGAAATAAATAAACATTATTTCTCACATTGAACTGTATGTATAGTCATGAAGACATCAATTACTAGAAAGCTCCTGGAGGTCTGCTTTCCTAAGTAGAACATTTCTTGATTTAAAGAATCTAAAATCAAAATTCAAGTAGTCTAGGCTGAGAAATTATAAAAACAGCAATGATAGTGATCACTTGTCAGCAATGCACCTGGGTATAATTGTCTAACACACAGGAATTGAAAGATGGTATAGATATTTCCCTATAGATTTTAATTGTGTGTATACTAAAAATGGTTAATACTAATAATTATGATGCAATCTTAAGCTCTATCAGTAGCATAGTGTTTGTAATCAGGGAGACGGTAATTCTTTCGTCTGTGCTGACTGTGCTTCCTTCATCCAGAGTTCTGATTTGTTTCTATCCCAGAATTACTGGATCATAATATATATATTGGACCTAGAAATTTGTATTAAAAAGGAAAAAAAAACTAGCCCTGCATTTGGGAAACACTGAACCAAGGCATATTCTATAACAAATGGAATGCCTTAGCGGAAACAGTAGAAGGAGTTGGGAATGTTTAATCTGGGAAAATGAAGATATTACAATTGTCTTTCAAGATATTTGAAATCTTGACAAATATGAGAAGAGTGTGACTTGATCTCCATCATTCAGGTGGTAAAACTTGAATCTATGGGTAGAATATTCAGGTAGAATGTTATGATTTGGCATCAGCTTGAAAATTTATTAATATTAAGTGCTACTCATGGAATGGGTCACCTTGGTAATTGCCGAGATCTCTATTACTAGAGATAGTTCAATGAAGGCAGGGTAACCTGTATGGGAAAGGGATGAGCCAAGTTCTCCACAGTATTTCTCCTTCCCAAAAGGAGCAGTGGTAGAGGAGTTATAAGAGTTTTTCATGTAAATGACAAAATGTATGATACAATTTGGAATATATGATATAATGTCTCTTAAATATGATACAATTACAAATAAGCATGTAACACCTGTCTTTTTCTTATGAATTTCCATCTATCCATTTGTTTGAAAGGATTAAAAGTTACATATTCAAATCTAAAGGAATGATCCCAATTTTCAGTTCTAAATTTTCAAGGTGTTTACTCTTTCCTAGTAGTGTTTCTAATTTTTCACATAAAAAATATAAGGATTTTTTTTCAGTAACTAATGGATCAGATTCTTCTTTTGTTTTTTAGCTAATCAGTTCTGTGACCATAAAGATTCTTTTAGGGCCGGTGAGATGGCTCAGCGGCTTAAGCGCCTGCCTTGCAAGCGCGAAGGCCCGAGTTCGACTCCCGGATCCCACATACGAAAAAGGGGCCGGTGATATCGCTCAGTGGCACGGGTGCCTGTTGGCGCGCGAGGTCCTGAGGTCGTCCCCCCGGTACCCACAAAAAAAAAAAAAAAAAAAAAAAAATTCTTTTAAATCAGACAGAGAAACTCTGTGTTCTCTGCTTATGGCTTAAAAAGAAGAATTTATGCTAGAACCTGCCACTATAACTCAATAATCTGACTATTGTGTTCTTTTGCTCATCATACTATGTTTTCTAAAGCACCATTCATTTCCCGAAGTTGTGGCTTTAGAAGGCACTACCTTCCAGATGACCTTAGGTAATAATTAATTAGCTGTTTTACAACTGTTGCTCATGTTCTACTGATATTTAACCCTTTATGGCAATCTGGTCCTCATTTCTTTTAAGGAAACTCAGATCCTTTTTTTGTGTGTGTTAATAGAGTGGTTTGCCTAACTTCTAGTAGTTAAAAGTCCTTTTGGATTTTTTTTTTTGGTTTTCTTCAGTTTTTATTTTTTTATTAGCACATGTTTGCAGTACACAGTGATTATTTTTGTGTGTGTGGAGTTGGTACATGTACATAATACATCTCAATTCTTTTTTCATACCCTTCCTTCCTCCCCCTCCATCTCTTGGCCCTGTTCCCACCAGAGAAAAATGTATCACCCTACTTACTCTTATCTGTCTTTTTTTCCATTCTTTACTTATATTTTTTGTTTCTCATAGGAGAGAAAGCATGGGATAGTTAAGTCTGTGTGTCTGATTTATTTCACTTAACTTTATGTTCTCAGGGTACATTCATTTTCCAAGAAGAAGTATAAACTTGAGATTCTCACTTTTGAGTATTCATCTACAGTTATTACTGATAAATGATATATTTGTCAGAGGTTTATTTGTTGATAACAGAAACTAACTCAGCCATTTGAAACAAAAAAAGTGAAATTTTTAAAAAAACTAGCTACTTATAAAATGTTGAGAATTTAAGAGGATCAAGAGCTGGATTGTCCCTGCAGGTAGACTCCTAGAATAATGTTGTATAACAATTCTGCCATGGAATTCACAGACTGATACAATGAAGAGGCTGGGGAATCAAGAAGAAACCCTCAGAACTATAGCCTTCAGAGCCATATCACACCTACTTGACACGACCCAGAACAAATTAAGTCATCGCAAATTCTCTCCCACTGAAATTAGTGCTGAATTTAAGTAACATGCAGGGTTATCTAATTGCACTTAAACTACATCTAGACTTCCATATAAAATATAGGGAATATAGTTTTAGCTCTCTGGCTTCTATAACAACAACGTCATATTTATCACAGTTATTGTAGTAAAGTCTCTGGTTACTAATTATTTTTATTTCTACAAAGAAAATATATCACTTGGGAGCACTGTACTGTTTGGGGTAGAATCATGCCTTGTGTTATCTTTATTTATTATCCATTTTGGCAGAAAGTGATTTTTATGCACATAGATTTGATTTCAAATTGTCCTATTGGCATATGTCTAAAGATTTTTGTACTTGGTATAGTCACCTTACTGTAAGTCTTATGTAGCTACCTATAGTGAAGCTATTTTCTTATTTCATGAAGTCTTGGCAACAAGTCACACAATTCTGTGCTCTTTCTATTTATTAAACCAATTTTAGTATTCTGAAGATAATTAGAAGAGCCTAAGAATATAGTGAATAAGAAACATACATTGTTCTTTGATGTCCTAATATGTTCACAGTATTTTAGGTTCAGTATTATCTCTGGTCAGTCATAACTCCCTGTAACTGCCTGTTTTCATGAAGATTGCCTTGTTTATTAAAGTATATGGTAAACAGTGTCATGATCCATAGATACTTATATAAGTAATAATGAAATTATTATAATAACAAAATGATTATAAATGCTAAACTCAAACCATAGTTCTTAAATAGTGACCATAATATTGACAGAATGTACAGATATGAAAGAATCAGTAGTTCTAAGATGTTGAGTTTCCATAGAAGGTTAGGGTTAGAGGGGATCTTAATGATTATCTAGTTAAACTTCTTATTTCATACATAAGGATCCTGACAAATAGAGCTGATAATTGTCTAGTCATAACATTGATGGTCAGGCCAAAATTAGCAGTCATTGCCTTGAAATATGGTTTGTCCTGAGCTATAGTTACTCTAAATATCATTTTCTTTTAATATTTTAATATTCATCACCTATCTGCTCTTTATCCCATGATTCTTTCAAAGTAGAAAGGAAATCAGAATATTCAAATTAGTTTCAATACTGAAAAAATTTTACTGCTATTTAAAAGGAAGATTATGAAGAAGACACATAAATGTTTGCCCTGGCATAGGCAATATGTCAATACTTTGCTTTTTATCCTTTTCTCATTACCAAATAACTTCTTTTTCATATCCATTGGAGTGGAGCAGAGGTACCATGTGAAGATATAATCAAATATATTGCATAACAAATTTGGACTTTTCTAGAATTTAGAGTCATTAAATCACAGAGGAAATTTTTCACTTGCCTCAGTGTAACAGGAAAAAATGTTAAGTATAATTATTAAGATACACTATTATGTGTTGAGAGCCCTACCTTGTAGGGTTTAGTAATTGAGACAACATGTTTCCTTAACCATCCGCCATATTACTGATGTTATATAGGTTGCTCTATAGAAGCAAGAGAAGTACAAATGATGGAGGCCGGGGAAAGGTAAATACCCTTACTAACCATCTCTTCTCAGCTGTAGGAAAGAGGGAATTTGAAGTACTGAACTGTAAGATATGCCCAAAAATTATAATACTAATTTTGGTTCTAAAACAGCTCAGAGGGCCGGTGAGATGGCTCAGCGGCATAAGCACCTGCCTGGCAAGCACGAGGGCCTGAGTTCGACTCCTGGCCCCACATACGAAAAAGGGCTGGTGATATTGCTTGGCGGCACAGGTGCCTGCTGGCATGCGAGGTTCTGAGGTCGACCCCCGGTACCCACAAAAATAAATAAATAAATAAATAAATAAATAAATAAAATAAAACAACTCAGAATGTGGCATCACTGAAGGCAAAATTAGACCTTTATAATTTTTTTTCTTTTTTTGTTACTTCATAAAAGAGAACTCATTGATAGGATATAACTTTTAATTCTTTCCTGTGTCTGGTTTGCATTTACTGAGTTTCTTTAATACATTCTTAGAAGTGTCAAGTAAATAGATTAAAGCCTGCCGATATTAATTTTAAGTATATCAATGTTTCTAACCCTGTGATGAATTTATCTTCCCTCCTCCTTGAAAACAAAGCAATGGCTCAGTGTTTTAATTTGGTTTTATTTTTCCATTTTAACTCTGGTTCTTATTGTAAATATAGTGCAAATTAATTTCATAAAAGTCTAGTCTTGCATTGAAAAGTGAATAAAAATCTATTGAAACTATTCTTTTGGATTATTTTTAATCTAGGTATGTGATCTGAATAGTTAATGCTTGGATTCCTGGTTGAGAAAATTAAAAAAAATTTCCAAACATTTTTCCCTCTCATTATTCATGTCATAATCGCTACCATAGACTATTGGAAATATCATTAATCCACACTCAGCTCTGTGCTATGAATTTAAACTGCTTATTTACTAACTTGTATATTAATTTTGTGTTTTCTTCCCAGAAGAAAACTGTCTCAAGCCACAGAAATATAATGAGTTAACCATCCTGTGAGCCCCTGTGAGCCCCTATGAGAAAGAATATTTTAACTGACCTTTCTCTTGCTTTTTCTTTTTCTCTTTTCTGTCTATTGGTAGAGATGGGAAATTTTAATTAGAAAGTTTAGCAAACTTCTCCAGTAGTGAGATGATATTTAGTCCTCAGACCCACACTGTGCTTTCTACCCTGTTCTATTTGGTAACACACATACAGAACTTCAGTTAGAACCACTAAGCTACCAAGGCCATTAAATCATGTGGGAGATATATTATTTTGTCTGGGAGTTGCTAACAAAGAAACAAACAAACAAACAGTTATTGAAGTTCTAAGTTCCAAGTTCCTAAGTGTGCCAGTGCATCATGGTGGATATTTAATTACTTCTGACTAAAGTCTGTGTTCTTAAAATGGTGCCTCGGGCCAGGTTAAATGGCAAATAAGTTCCTTGAGAGTGAAAGGAGGTGCTCCAGTGGCTGCTCAGGAAGTGTTTTCTGGATCACTGTGAAGGGGGTCCAGACATTTCAGTTGCTGAGTCTATAATGAGTTCTTATGAAAGGCATTCTCTCAGAAGTTAACTAATAAAAATGATAAATTTAGAGAAATGGCAAATGGATGTTCAGGTGAATTGCTCCCAGGAATATTTTCAGCATATTGATATAGAGCCAATCTGAGCTAGCATCCTCACTGACTTCTTGTCTGAATACTACAATAACTTGTACTGATTCCATTCATTGTCCCTGTCAAGAGTGACATTTCTTAAAACACCAATCAGATACGCCAGTCTCAGCCTACATCCTTAAGTCACTTCTCAGTGCTCTTAGTATAATTCCATCTGCTCTAGCCTCAACTGCCCTCACCAGCTCACTAGGCACCTATTCGTTTCTTATTCTTCATTCTTGTGTTCCAGTCATTCTGTTCTCCCAAATCCTTTCTTTCTTAGTGCTTGTATATATGCTTTGGTTTGTTCCCACCTTTTCCCTTGGGTAACTGTTTCTCATTCCCCTGATCTCAAATGGAATGTCACTTTTCCAGAGAGGGCTTCTCTAGCCCTCAGTGTAAATTTTCTAGCTATATGTCCTTTTTACACTTTTGCATATATATATATGTATATATATAAAATTTCACTCTTTATGCAAAGGACTTGCCCAATAAATTTATTTACAATTATTTTTAATTACTTTTCTTGAACACACTTATATTTCAGTACTTCTCCCACCCCACAGCCCCAGAGTGAAGACAGCTGCCTCCTTTATTTTGGGCTAACATCACCTTTTAGACTCCCATGCTAAGGCATGTAAGCATTTTATTTCTATGTATTTACTTTCCTTCTCCTTATTTGTGATCCTGATATTAGGGATTTTACTTTTGTCTTTCTATTTCTGTTCTCTCACAGTCTTTGGCTCAAAGAAGACAATGAAAAATATATATCAAATGGATGAAATAAAGCAAATTAGCTCTAGTTTGTATTTCTTTATTAGCTCTAGCAAATAAAGTTTCCTGATTTGTAACCAAATACCCTTTTACTTAATACTGCTATGTCTTAGCTCTCAAGGTGGAAAGTAGAAGATTCTTTTCATTAACTTAAGACACATTTTTATAATGTTTGAATTTATGAATTTTTTATAAAATATAATGAAAGTTTTATAATATTGACTGAGAATATACTAGTTTTATAAGAAGAAGAAAATAATTAAAATTAAATAAAATTATATGACTACTAATGGCTTCTCAGAACAATTAACCTATGAGTGTGCTTTTTTCTCTATATGACTATAATGCAGTATGGAAATGCTCCTAAGTATCATGTCTTTTCTGCTGAAAATCTGTCATTACTGTCAAGAATGCTCCTGCATTGGCGTGTATGTGCTAATAATACAACTAGGGAAACAAAAATAGGAAAAGAGATATTTCTAAAATCTTGGTAGATTTTCCACAGGGCATGACAACATGAACATGAATAAATATACCTAGTGTGTATATCTCATAGTTTACATATTTTAAGTTTTGCTGATGAACTCTAAGTGCCTCAAGTATATTGAAGCAGTTTGTATTTCTTTATTATTTTAGGGAACAAAGAGCAGATAAATTTTCCCTTTGAACAGACAGAAATTTTCTAAGAGTAACACATGTGAGATTATGTAGATTTGGGGTAAAACTTGAATTAGAAATCAAGTTTCCTTTTTCTCTTAATCTGTTACCAGATTATATTCTCAAGGAAAGGTCCTATATGAGTGTATATGAAATGTACTATTGTTGAGTTAAATTTAAATATTAAAGAGTAAATATTTATTTTCAACTAGAGAAAAATTTTATTGAGTTTGACATCACATTTTTTATTGTTTTGGTTTTTTGAGACAGGGTCTCACTAGGTAGTTCAGGCTGGCCTTGAACTCACTATGTAGACCATGGTGGCTTCAAACTCACGGCAATCCTCTTGCCTGGGTCTCCCAAGTGCTGGGATTACAGACATGCACCCCCATACCTGGTGACACTACATTTTTTAAAAACACAGACATTTAAAAATACAACTTCTGCCAATTTATACACAGGCAAATATAGTTAGATATAGATATAGATATAGATATAGATATAGATATAGATATAGATATAGATACAGATACAGATATAGATGTTCATCCCTAAGAAAGAATTAGCTTAATGGATATTGCTTGTGAAGCTTTCTGAAAACAGATAACAGCAGTTTTATATTTAAACAATTTTAGTTAATACAACCAGTTCCTGAGTGTTCATTTCAGCACTGTGTTCAAAAGGATCATAACCTCTGTCTTTGTGTATGATATATTTATAAAGTGTTGATGTCAGGAATTTTAAACAGGAATGTATAACAGGAATTTTAAAAGGTCCATTGAAACTATGTGATTATAGGATTACTAATGAATTAACATTGTTTAAGATTAAGTCAGGCACACAAGCTTAAATATTTCATGGTTTCTCTTATATGAGAAATTATATATAGGGGGGAGAGAGAGAGAGAGAGAGCAAAATAGAAGGTAGAGAAATAGGAAGTAGGGAGAAGTTCAAATCATTCCCCAAATTCTCTACTCTGTTGTTTCAAAAATATTCAATACATAAGCTAATTTGTTTCATTTATACTAGCTTTGTTTAGTTCATTGAAAAGAAAGTTTTGGGCCAGTGAGATAGCTCAGCGGCATAAGGCCTGCCTGGCAAGCGCGAGGTCCTAAGTTCGACTCCCGGTACCCACATACGAGAAAAAGGGTCGATGATATCGCTCAGCAGCACGGGCGCCTACTGGCGTGCGAGGTCCTGAGGTCGAACCCCCGGTACCCACCAAAAAAAAAAGAAAAGAAAAGAAAAAAAGAAAAGAAAGTTTTGTGCTATTATCTTTTTTTTTTTTTTTTTTTATTGTAAGAAATAGACTTCTTTGTCTATAACTTGTACTCTGAGTAACATTTTGGCCATTCTTTTAAGATTATGATACACAATGTATTAACTATTGTCATTCTCTAATGAATTTTTATAGACATAAGAAGAGTATTTTTATATTTCCTTTATTAATATATACACATATTGCGTTAAAATAAAAAAGATTAGTGCAAATATGGATTTAGATTACTTGTTACAATGAAGTCCAGGGAACTTACAGATGTCTTAAGTCTTGGATAAGCATAAATTAGAAAATAGTTTCTTACAAGTATATACTCAAAGTTTGGCAGTTATAGATAGAATTCAAGTTATAAGACACGAGAGAAAGTATGGCAGGGGAAAAATTGTTTAAGAATCAAGATATTCAGCTTTCTGTTCTAGCCAAAGAGCTGGATGATTTTTGGGATATCCATTGCTGTCTCTGGGGCTTCCCTTTTTCATTTGTCAAATAATTTCTCAGCAGTTGAAATCTAAGGATTTGTTGTTGCTTTTTCAAAACCTGAAATATTAAAACATATAGAATGGAAAAAAGAGCATTCTAAGTGTTAAATCATATACACTAGATTGTATGTGACCAAAAGCTCATGCCCTATTACCCTTTATCTATAGGTGAGTTGGGCTTCAATATCATGTCTCTAGCTTTCTCTTTCTGGTTCACGGGATTATCTACTTCTTTGGAGCCTTGTTTTGTGCTATATTGATTTCTGTATTGAAGTAGAAGTTATAACCCTTCTACATTCCCACACAATGTAGGATAACAACAACTAGACATATATATTGGGGTTACTTTGCTGAACAAACTGCCAAACTAGAAATAAGATAAAAATACATCTTACTGTATTTGCGTACTTTTAAGAGTACACTGTTATTAACAATTATGGCAACCACTGTTAACCAACACATGAGGGAAATACACACGGAATATCAGAGGGATAATTTGAATGTGTTGTGTATAGCTTTGCATGGTGATCTCTTTTACTTATTCTCTACCCTTTTTGAGGTAGAAAGAGAAAAGACTTAATTTTAAATGAAGGTAAAATTTTGATTAAAATAGATAAAATGTGCTTTTCGCTTTTTCCATGTAGAACAGAACAGATTACCAAATAGGAGGGCTCAAATTTGGCCAGAGATTCTGAAAAAGGCAATTATACATAATCCAACAATCCCACTGAAATATGCAGTTCAGTACCTTATCTTGCTTACCTCTCCATGAAAGGTCAAAAGTACTTCCCACTGATCTATGTCTGCAATCCCTGAAAAATTGATTAAAATTCTATATAATGTGGAATTGCTGAATCTAATGAACCATAACTTATGTAATTTGTATTGTACTTTATCAGTCACCTTTTAAAAGAGTTTAAGAATGAAACTTTCTATTGTAGACAGCAGAAACCTGACAAATATTTGCTTTTTAAATACTAACTTTAGCAGTTTGTTTGACTTGATGAAGTCAAGTTTGGTGTGGATTTCTTAAAGGGATTTGAATGTAAAACTTAATTCTGACATTTAAATTTTGAAATGGAAGATATGATAATAAAGATATACCTTACGTTGTATGAGAAACAATCTTTTCATATACAGTGAAAAATTCACCAAAGAAGTATTTGAAAATTTCCTTTGCAAACTCTTAATTCAACAGGTATTATGTGGTTATAGAAACCTGTTCACTCTTGGGAAATTCTTTTATTTCTGAATTTCTCTCAGATAGGACCTATCACTGCAGCAGGAAATTTGGGGAAAATTAGGGAATAGGGGTTATTCTATTCATTCTTATATATTATACTTTTGACATGTGAAGAGTTTCACACTTTCTGTTTACCATCACTGTCAACACTTCCCCTCCCCTCCCTCAAGTTGTAATTGTCAGCTCATTCCAAAGCTTCATTCAGTTAAGGACCAAGGAGCATATGATCTCCAAATAAGCCTAGAATATTGACTATTCCCTTGCATGTCCAGTGAAGAGTTTCAGGAACATTAAGACTATTGTTATTTTCTTGAGTAGCAGAGGTTGTATCACAGCTCCTTGAAAACTGGAGACTTCTAGGATGAAAACTTTCAGTGAAAGAAATACCCTATCTTCTGATAACATGGTATGGGGTGGGGATACCTATAGATTGTGTTCACTGCGAATAAAATCTTAACTCCTTTATATGGTCTTCAAACTTTTGTTTTATTTATCCTAATTTCCAGCCTCATTTTCTGTTATTTTATTCCTTCTTTACCACCTTAGATATCTTTATATCTTTAGTGTTTGCCATACTTCAGTTAGCTCCAAGCCATATAATAATTCTAAATCTAAATTTTCTCCATCTGTTTCTCCCACCTCCAAATCTTCCTGTCTTCTGATTAAGTCCGATTTATTCCTCTAAACTCAGTTCACACATCTCTTCCTTAGGAAAGCCTTCCTTGACTAGGTCAACTCTATTTTCTGTGCTTATATTATCTTTCTATTTTTGCAAAACAAATTAGCACAGATTTGTAATAAACATAAGTTTATTATGGTAAGAAAACATAAGTTATACTTTTCTTGGATTAAGAGTCTGCACGTGACTTATCTACCACAGATCTGTTTGGCTCTCCCAAGGATACAATCAAGGTGTTTGCTGGACTGATGTTCTCATTGTAGGTCCAGAGCCCTTTTATATACTTGCTGACTGTTGGAAAAATTCATTTCCTTAAGATTATATAACAGAGGTCCCCTTTTCCTTGCTAGCTGTTGACCAGATAGTTTCTAGCTTTACACAGTTCCTTGCTGTGTGACTCTCATAGGAAGCTAACCCATAACATGGCTGTTAGCTTTCTTCAAGGCAGCAGCAATGCATCCTTCTGATGTTTAACCTTACTTTAATGCTCTTCAGATTAAGCCAGAACTATATAGGTAGACCAAAGATAATCTCTCTTTTGATTAATTAAAAATCAATATATTAAAAACCTAATCATAGGAGAACTATATATTTGCATGTTCTATCCAGACTTGAAGGATGAGAATTATACAGCAGGGTGCAGTGTTCTTAGTGGAGGGAGTTGGGGGCATTCTAGGATCCTGACTGTGTCCCTGCTGTCTCATATGTTTCTTTCCTTTTACCCCAAAACACAGTTTAATTGTATACTTATTTCTGTGATTCTTTGATAAGTGTAAGTCTTCTTCACTAGCATATAAGCTTCACGGGAACAGAAAAATAAAATTTTTGAGAGGTTTTCTTTGTTCACTAGTATATCCTTGGATATCAGCACAATATTTAGGTGAATAAATGCTTATATAAATGAGGAACTTTTATTGATTGAATAAATGAATGACTGAATGAGTTCTACTATAACTTTCAGGCAGTAGGTGGGCATTTTTAGGTCTACGTGGACCCTTGACTTACAAACTCAATTTGTTCACTAGGGTTGGTTGTAACTCAAATTGGTTGTAAGTCATGACTGATTTTCCCATAAGAAATAATGGAACTACCCATAATGCATTCCGAACCTCCCAAAGCACCCCTTAACTAATCTTTTCAAATAAAAACGTGTTGTATAATGTGTGTAATTTACCAGAAACACCAATAATTTTCCTAGTGTATGCACCAAAAAGTTATAAAGTGTGCCTAGTTTACTAGAAATAACAATTTCATACTGTACTCACCATTCAAATTGACAATCTTTGGCTTACAGGAAGGAAGGATGAAATAGAAAGTGGTTACTGTTTGGAAGGAGAATTACCTTCCATAAGAACGTCAGGAATCTGGCTCTCTGGTGTCCTTTTTCTCCTTGGGAGAGTCTGTAGCCCACTAGGACCTGCTTCTGGCTCACTAGGTCTCAACCTTTTCAGAACTAAAAACTGGTCTAAGGTTGTCTGTTTCTGTCTTTTCTTTAACAGTGTTCTGTAGTATGGCGTCACATTGTCATTAGCAAGTGAATGCAATGACTGGCTTTTTCTCTGGCTGGGTCTTCTTTAAAAATGTTTGTAGCTCTGTCCATTTTTTCAGGATTTCCTTTATTTCAAATGAAGAACTTTACTGCATCAATTGTTGATACTCCCCCTCCTCTTCAGACAAGATTGGGTGTATTCAGGGTGATATGGCCATAGACTCCCCCTCCTCTTCAGAAAGCTCCTCAGCTGCCATTCTCTTTTGCTCAGCTAGAAGTTGCTGAAGTTCCTCTGTAGATAATTCCCAAGTGTTCTTCTGCCAGTTTCTCAACATCACCACTATCCACCTGCAAGTCTATGGACACTCTGTAGTGACTGTGTCACCAACCACAGGGTCAACTGAAGACTCAGGCTCCCCTACATAGTCTTTAAAGTCTCTCTCCTGTGTAATTTTGGGCCACACTTTCTTCCAGGCAGATCTCAGTGTCCTTAGAGAGACATTGGCCCAGGATTTCTCAATTAACCCCACATAGGAAAGGATGTTGTAATGTTCCTTCCAGAATTCTTTAAGAGTTAAATCTGTATCTGAGACCATCTGGAAGCACTTCAGGAACAGTTCCTTGGTATATAGCTTCTTCAAGTTAGCTATAAGCTGCCAATCCATAGGCTGCAGTGAGGAGATATATTAGGTGGGAGGAACTCAACTGAGAGCCATGGGGATTCTTCAGCCAATTCTTCTTCCAAATCTCGTGGATGAGCAGGAGCACTGTCCATGATGAGGAGAGCCCTGAGTGGTAAACCTTTGTCCTCTAGATTTTTTTTTATGTGGGTACCAGGGGTCGAACTCAGGACCTCGCGCTTGCCAGCATGCGCTTGTGCTGCTGAGCAATATCACCGGCCCTTTTTTCCTTTATGTAGGTACCAGGAGTCAAACTCAGGACCTTGCGCTTGCCAGGCAGGTGCTTATGCCGCTGAGCTCTCTCACCGGCCCTCCTTCTTCTTTTTGATTGTGATTATTTTCTTTACCTTCTCTTCCTTCCTTAGATTCTTTTCTAGATTTTTGGGGGCCATTTTGATAGCAGAAATTGTAGCAATTATACAAAGCACTGACCAAAATCATGTCCACAAATGCGCACCTGGGCTTAGCCCAATATTTAGGTATGCTTACATATGCTTGCATTACGAGTCTTTTTCTACAGCTGCACAAGCAACTGGCATTTGGGTTGTAACTCAAGACCTTCATTGTAAGTTAAACCTAAAATTCCAGTTGTAACCAAAATTGTTTGTATGTAAGGCTGGTCATAACTCTGGGGTCCACTGTACATATTCCCTACATCTATCCACTGAAAGATAGAAGCTTAATACAAGAATCAGGCTTCTATATTGAGATAACATAATGAATAAATGGCTCCCTAGTTTCCAAGCCTAGTGGAGTTTATTTTTTGTTGCAAGCTTGCCTGGTATTATGAGCATTTACTAACCTTCATACAGAGATATCACAGTGCATCTACATCTTTTAGGAAGGCTGCATCAGCTGTGAAAGTAAGCTGAGCCCATTTGTCTTTGTTTGGGCTGCACAACAATATATTTTAGCTAGGTGTGCCTGTAGTCCCAGCACTTGGGATGCTGAGGTAGTGGATTCCTGTGAATTTGAGGCCAGCCTGGGCTGTGCAGTGAGTTGAAGGCTACTTACATATGTAAGAGCTATTTAAAAAAAAATAATAAACTGTGTAGTTTATAAATAATAGAATTTATTTTTTTTACAGTTATGGAGGATGGAAATTAGAGATCAGGCTACCAGGATGGGTGGGCTCTGCAGAGGGCTCTCTTTGCAGACTGCCATCTTTTTTCTTTATAGAATAGGAAGATGACAAGAGAACTCTTTAGGATCCTTTGTGTAATGGCTAATCCTACTTATGAGGACTCTTTAGCCACCTAGCTAACTCCCTAAAGCCACATCTCATCACATTGGGGGTTAGAATTTCAACATATGAATTTTGGGGAAGCCCAAATGTTCAGTCCATTGTAACATGGGAGACTCACATCTTTTTAAAAACAAAGGGCTGGTGATATGGCTCAGCGGCATAAGTGCCTGCCTGGCAAGCGTGAGGTCCTGAGTTCAACTCCCGGTATCCACATAAAGGAAAAAAAGGGCCGGTGATATTGCTCAGTGGCACAAGTGCCTGCTGGCAAGCGTGAGATCCTGAGTTCAACTCCTGGTACCCACATAAAAAAAAAAAATTAAAAACCAAGATGATTCCAGAAAGTGTAGCATAAAGATTCAATGCTGTGTGTGTGTGTGTGTGTGTGTGTGTGTGTGTGTTTTGTTTATAAAACTAAATATTGTTATCCAAGCATGGGGTGCATGCCTGTAATCCCAGCACTTGGGAGGCTGAGGCAGGAGGACTGCTGTGAGTTCGAGGCCAGCCTGAGCTAAATAGTGAGTTGAAAGCCAGCCTGAACTACATAGTGAGATACTACCTCAGCCAAAAGACCAAAAAAAAAAAAAAAAAAAAAAAAAAAAATCTGTGAATATTGTTGATTGAAAGGGAAATTGGAAGAACTCCCCATTGACAGAGGCATTCTTTCCCTTACCCATAATATGTTATAAATGTAGCAACTCAAGCCACATAATCTGAGTGTCCTATAAATCATATAAATCATAAATCATAGCTATGATTGTTTGTTCAGTGTGGGATATAGAGATTTAGGACTTTAGATTTTGCTATGATGGTATTTCTTTAGGCCAGTACTTACATGAAATTTTGAATTTGGATGGTCTTGGAACGATATACATCCCTTGGTAGCCACCAATGAACCCAAAAATGACACAGCATGTAACTCTAGGTAACTCTTAACGTTAATCTTCATAGTAAGTCTCATGATGCTTGATATACCTTCTTAATAGCTCATTACTATTATTGTTCTGATGCCTCTTCCAACGAATATGACACTTTTAATACCATACCTAGGGACACAGCTTGTCTTTGTGGATGTCTGTGTGTAGCATGTCTGTGTGTAGCAATCTGTGATATAATATTTTCTCTATTGGGATCAAGTTCATATTATGGTTTTCATAATCTTTCTTTCTCACTCAAGAGTATCCGTGCTTCATCCTTGGAGTACCAGAAAACTGAAAAACTCTTCTCAGTGCTCATGTCTACCACAGTTTGAGAACATAGTGTTTAATAATTGTTTGTTGTGTAAGTTAATGAATAAATAATATCAACAGTTTTAGATATTTTCAAATTTAAGTTCAGGTGGTAATTGGAGAGGCCAGATTAAGTTATATAAAAATATAGAAGAATGGAATGACCTGGCTAAGAGAAGCTGTGTGAGATAATTCTAGAAACAGTGAAAGGCAGTGGGACGTAAGAATATGTTACAGCCAGCAGGTTAGAGCAGGCAGAGGCTACAGGGGTCTACTTGTTCTAATGAGTGAGAAAACAGCATAAGGAACTTGCGAAGAATAGTAGAATAGGCAAGAACAGTTGATGGCCAGCCTAAAAGAAGGAAATGACAATTTAGTCTCGACAGCAAACCTATAGAGTAATTCCTGCAATTCCTGGAGGAGTAGAGAAATAACACTGGGACCTAGACTTAGAGGAATTTACTAGTCAGGAATGGGAACAGGTATGTAGGTATGGTGGATGAGGAGAGTTGTGGAGAGACACAGCCTCAGATGTTATAACTAGAGGTTAATGTAAGGACCTTGGACCACAAATCATTCAGGAGGTGAATCACTAGGACTGTGGCCCCAAAAAGAGCAAAAGCAACAGAAGTTGACTTAGTGCTGATTTGCTAGTCCAATTTTTGGTAAATTTTCTCTCCTTTGGAAAAGACCGAGACCTAGATGCTGAAGTTGAGCTACCTCTGCCAGTGACATTAGAGAGACTTCAGCTGTGGTCAGGCATGTTAATTGAGACATTCCGAAGATACAGTCCACAATCTCACATGTATTCTGAGGTGTCCAGGGAAGGGTAGTGTACACAGCAGAAAATCTGGTCCCCAAGGCTGCAGAGTTCATAGATTGGACTGTGCAGCTACAGAAATGAAAGCCAGTGAATGACAAGATACCTTGTTCAACTTGGTTGACAGCCATAGAAGAAATGTTAACCCAAAGCTTTTCAGGTTCTTTTTGACACTTTAGCCCTTAGACCTACCCTGAATTTCTTGGCCATCATTGCTAGCTTCATTTACATTTTCCTGTTTCTGTAAAATACTCTGTGTTCTGACCACTTAGTCAGAAGCTGTCTTTTTGCCAATAAATGATAAATGACTTCTGAAAGTTCGAGATAATTATGGTATCTATGGGTAGAGTGACTTTTCCCCAACTCTAAATTTGAATAAATTCAAGCCTGTGGGAAAATGCTAGAAGAATAATACAATGAATATTCTTGATAACTTTGTCTAGAGTCACTAATTTTTTTTAATTTATGTATTTATTTATTTTTGAGAGGTTCACTATGTTGCTCACACTGATCTTGAACTCCTAAATGCTCAAAGTAATCTTTCTGCCTTAGCCTTCTTCATGCCTGGGACTACAGGCAGCACCAGTGGATTCACTAATTATTAACATTTCACCATATTTTTCATCATCTATCTATCTATATAGCTATAATTTGTTGAAAAATTTCAAAGTTAGTTGCAGAATTTATGCCTTGTAATGCTTCAGTCTTTATTTCATAAAAACATAGTTATTTTTCTAGTGGTTTTACCATTATTGTGCTCAAGAATTTTTATATTGATGCTATAATATCACCTAATATAAAGTCTGTATTCAAATTTCCCAATTGCTTAAGAAATGTCCTTTATAGACTTTTTATAGTGACTTTTAAAATATCTAATTTTGTGGGATATTTACAAAAAAATACAGGCACATAAAATTCTAGGGTATCTTGGGAATAGTATATAGGATGGGTATGTTCATGCCACTTTCTCATGAAAGTAATTGTTTTCCTCTTTCCAATGATGTAAAAGCACAACTATCAATTAACAATATGTCAAAAAGTCTGGATGCATAGTAATAGCTTTTATTTAATGGAGTTACAGTGAATTTTCGCCTTTAGTTTAAAGTAGGTCTTCACTTATTGGATGCTAGCTTTCATATTTAATTGTGTTCATACTTGATCTTTTGGCCAAAGCAGCAAGAGACCAGTTTAAAAAATTCTATTCCTCTTAATTTAAAGGCAGTGATTAAAGGATATTCTAGAGCTTTGAAACTGTTGTGAGTATTCTACTTAAGAAAATAAACACTAATTGAAAGGGCTAATCAAAAACTCATCATCCTGAAGGGCACTTGGATGGTTCACAAGTGTGCAGCTTAGGCAGACAAGGTGCTCTTATGAAGGTCTCATCATTCTAAGTAGAGGGACCTTAAGCTATGCATGAGATGAGTCCCTGTGATGAGTTTGACTATTTATGATGACAAAATATATCTGGCATTAATTTTCTTCACAATTTTGCATAGCTTTTAGGAATAATTTATCCTCAATCAGTAGCAAGAACTTAGATATTGTAACATTTCTGTCAGGAAAATAATTGCTTTTGCTAATCTGTAGTCCTTGTGCACTTAGTTCTGTCACCCAATGTCTGCAAATATTCAGTAAATAAATAATAATTTCCCCAAAGTCATGCTTTTTAGACGTGCGTAAATAATTAAATCATTCCCCTGTATTGACAGTTGTATAAGAGTCTTTCCTGTTTTGGTAGAGCTACCTTCACGTAATGAATCATTCATTATCTCAGGAGCATAACCAAACTTCACAGATGAAAATAGGCACTAAAGATGCTTTTTCAAATAATTTTTGTAATTCAGACAATTTCCTAAAAAATAAAACTTTCTATAAATGGACTCAGCAAACTGTGTATATAGCAGCACAATTCATAATAGCTAAATGTTGGAAGTGGCCTATATGTCCATCAACAGAAGAATGGCTAAAGAAAATGTGGTATTTACACACAATGGAGTACTACTCTGCCATAGAGAAAGATAAGGGAGTCATTTGTAGGAAAATGGATGCACCTTGAGACCAGAATGTTAACTGAAATAAATCAGACACATAAGCTTAAATATCACATGGTATTTCTTATATGAAAAACACAAAGTTTAAAATGCAAAATAAATAATAGATAATAAGAATTAGGGAGATAGATTTTTCTCATATGGAAAGAGGATCAAGAGATGGTGGGGGTGGGGAGGGAAAAAGGATGAAAAGGGGAATTAAAACATGTTATGTACACATACGAACGCCACACAGAGTATAAACATGTACTGCAAACATGTACTAATAAAATGAATAAGTTAAGTAATTAATTAAAAATATTTGTTAGCTCTCATAATGGATTGGAGAAAAAGAAATTCTAATAACTGATGAAAAAGTTGATAGTGGGAAAGAGGGTTTACTGATTATTTGGGAAATTTGTTTTTGAGACTATTGCTGTCAGTAGAATTTTGTTGGTCATTACAAGTGCACATGTGCAAAATGTAGTTAAGTAACCAAGGCTGGAATGTGACCTTCATAGCCCAAATACTATGATAAAGATGTTTTAAAAGTATTATAAAATTTTATTGTCCATGTGTATCAAAACGTTGTAAATGTGGTAGCAGAAATTTGGTTTCCCTCACTCAGTGCTAAATCACTCTTTTATACTTGCTTCATGGTTGCCTTCAGTTTTAGTTTTCCCATTTTCTTGTTCACTACTATGATATTCAATTCAATAAAATACATGACTATTAATTTTATCAAATTCTGAAATACGTAGGCCATTATATTTTTTTGAAAGCTGTTAACTACAGTCATATTTATTAGAAAAGGAGACCTTCAAATTTCATGGTGATCTTTAAGAAGGTTTACCAAAGTCTTTGTAATAAGTTCTATCTTTAGGCTAGAATAGTTACCATTGGTCCCTATGTCCTATGGAAATACATCTTATACGGTGTTCTGATCAAGAACCAGTATTTCCAGGGAGGCATATACCTTTTAGGTCTCTGACACTGATACACAATTATTTAGTCAATTTACACTGTTATAATAAAATACCAAAACTGAGTATCTCATAAACAACAGAGATTTATTTCTTGCAGTTCTGGGAGCTAGAAAGTCCAAGATCAAGTTGTTGGCAGATGTCATGTTTGGTGAGGTTCATACATGGTTCTGGTTCATACATGGCACTCTTTAGGTGTGTCCTCAAATGGTGAAAGAGATGTGTAGTCTTTCTTAGGCCACTTTTATAGGAGCTTTAATACTGTTCATGAGGGCAATGTCCCATGACATAATCACCACCCTAATCCCACCAGTATGTGAACTATAGAGAAACAACCCTTTGGACTTCCTCTTCTCACACTCCCAGTGACCACAATGCATCGAAATGAGATTTATTAGAGGCTGAGGATTCACTTCTTTCCTGAATGCTTCATTTTGAGAATTCCAAATGGGATACCATGACTATTTAAGTAAAGTTTTAGAAAGCCATTCTATGACTGTCATGAGATTTTATAAAACTATCTATTAAATTGTACTATATGAGTCTATTGTGTAAGTAAAATAATAATTTATTGTCCATTTGACACTCCTTTAAAGTGAAAGAGGAATATTAATAATTAAGATAATAGTCCAGGTAAACCACAATGTAGGATCACCGAGTAGTAGCAGTACCTATGTAGGATTCTTGTGACAAGTCAGTGACAAAATATATGAAAACATCTAGCTGTTGCATAGCTGGTGCCTGCTTATGTTATTATTTTTTATGCTTCCTATTTTGGCCAACAAAATGAAATCACAGCAAATTGTTTATTTTCTTTATGTTTTAATAGCTGGTGTTGGGTCTAATGATAAGGTAATGAGAGTCTAATAGAAAAATCATACAGGGTCTTCTCTGAGAGGAAAAGAAACTTAAAATATATTCACTCTGTCTTCTGTGTTCATTAAACACTGAAGGAAGGGAAATCTGTTTTTAAAATTAAAAAAAAAAGCACTATACATTCCATCCTATCTTTTGAAAATACCCAGCTTCTTAGCTCTGTAGTTACTTCCATAGGAAGCTACTTCTAACTGAGTACATTATGTTGAAGCTCTTAAACTTATTGGGGCAGGAAAAAATTGTAAATAACTAATTTATTAGATTAGTAGTCCTAAGGCATTGATTTTTGTTTTTACTGATTCCATATACTTATTAAAATACCTATCACATAGTGGTGACAATATTTGTTGAATTAATAAAAATATGAATAAGTGAATTTCAGCAGCTAAATATGAACATTATGAGATAATGACCTCTACTATTACCATGAAACAAAGGCTTCATGATTGCAGGAGACTTTCCTATGCTCCAGCTAGAACTTTTGTGGTCATAGAACCAAGGAATTCAGAGATATTATAGTTGCAGTAAAAGTATGGAATTGTTTGTTATTTCGACTGGTGCTTTGTTAATTGATTATGAAAAGAAAAAAATCAGTAAAGCTAATCTGCCAGTTATCTCACTAAGGCTTTCTGCTGCACACACGATAAATTTGAAACATGGAAGTCTTGGCTAGATGTTGAAGTGCTGTATGAAATATCAACATTGTTTATTAATATTCAGCATCTATAAGTACTATTGAGAATTATAAACAAGTATATTTGTTTTATATGTGAAAACTAAAATTTTATATATCATTTTTGTTCTACAGAGTTGTCCTTGTATTTACTATCACCTGGAACTTGCTATTACTTGGGTATCCTTTATTTCTTTTTCTTTTTTTTTTTGTGGGTACCGGGGGTCGACCTCAGGACCTCGCGCACCAGCAGGCACCCATGCCGCTGAGCGGTATCACCGGCGCTTTTTCCGTATGTGTGTTCCGGGAGTCGAACTCCGGCCCTCGCGCTTGCCAGGCAGGTGCTTACACCGCTGAGCCATCTCACTGGCCCCCGGGTATCCCTTATTTCTAACAAAGGCCGGAGTCAGAGACTCATACAATGTTGGTAATTGTCTCCCCGAGCCTAAAAACAAGACTGTATGTGTCTCTTTCTTCCTTCCTCCTTCCTTCCTTCCTTCCTTCCTTCCTTCCTTCCTTCCTTCCTTCCTTCCTTCCTTCCTTCCTTTCTTTCTTTCTTTCTTTCTTTCTTTCTTTCTTTCTTTCTTTCTTTCTTTCTTTCTTTCTTTCTTTCTTTCTTTCTTTTCTTTCTTTCTCTTTCTTCTCCTTTCATGTGCAAAACCTGCCTTACTATTTCTTGTATAAAAGAGAAGCTGGAAATCCACATTTTATTATTTATAACAAATGTTAATAGACATAAGCATGAAATGTTATCCAAGTACGTTTCTTTGTACTAAGATCCTGAGTTAAAAATGAATTTAAAAATCTTTTTACCATTTAAAAGTTATGATTTTCATGTACATTCTGTGAAACGCATCATAGGACAATGTGAATGGTTAAAGTGGCACAAACATATGCAGAGGAAGTGTTACAGGGGATGCTGAGATACCAAATTGTACTATGCAGTCAATTGAATTTAACATGACTTTAGGGCAGTTAGCAAGTCTGTGCTCAGTAAAAGCAACCCTTTTCTCAGAAGTTGGGTGGTAATTGTAGATGACTAATCAAGATTTACCATTTTCTTCTCCAGTGTGGACCATCTTTTCCCAAGTGATAAGAGTTCAGGGATATCTCATTGGGTTGTAATAATGTGTTCACTCATTTCTCAGTGTAAATTTTTTACTTTGGCAAAAACAAATAGTGTCACATATCACAGAATTAATTATCCACAATAGTTTATATTATTAAAAACAGTTTAATGTTCGAGCCACCAGAGTTGTACAGAAGCCAATGCTGCATATTAGCTATTGTTATTAATTCCTCTGCTTAACTTAGAAACTGAATAACTCTAAGGCTGTGTGGGTTCTAAATTCTGTTTCAGCTCCCCACATACTTTGACATGAGCTATTTTACTTCTATTTCATTTTCCATGTGTATAAGAATAGGAAGCAATAATAGATAATTACAAAGCAAATATAAATGATTGCATTCATGTTAAATCTTCTTTTAAAAGTGTGAACAAGATTAAAACTAATTTAAACATTTGATCAATAAAAATGATTGATTCTATTTTCTTTTGTTTTGTACATTCTCACAAGTAAAGGGCAATTACATGCCAAGAATAGTAAAAAAAAATGAATGTATTAAATATATTCCTGGTTTGAGCTGTGAGATTTCTTAATAAGGAAAGATAGTTGAATGCTTTATGAAGTTTATGAACTTGTAATTTGCTTCTGTAATTAGATGAGACTTTGACAGACTCATCCTTCTACAATTTCATAATTGAGAGGCTTTTGCCTACAATAGTGTTGAATCAGATAGACAGGCTTAATGGACTAACTATTTCAAAGATTGGCCGTAGCTTATGCAAAATATGAACAATCCTTAGACTATTTTAAAGGCTTCCTGCCACAAATTGTTTTCGCAATTTTCATTTCATTTTTAACTATAAAGTTAAGGCATCTTTAGTTATTTTTATTTTAAATTGCTCCTGCTGTTTTTCTCCTCCTACAAAGCAGTCACTGTTCTTTTTCCTTTCTCCTGGCCATTGTAATCTTTGTTATATGAATAAAAACAAAGTGGTCTATTTTACAAAGAGTTTCTTTAAATCCTTCCTTGCAGTTGCAAGGAAAATGTCTTACTATTATCAAATTGAAAAAGGTATAATGTAGTGCAGTTATAAGTGAGCTTTATCAATGAGTGTTTTCCTTGGTGTTCTCATTTCCCAAAAGCTCTTTCTGCTGCATCTTTTAACATCCATGGCTGAAAAAGTTAATTCTGAAAACAAAGTACATGTAGGAAGGCAAGTGATTGATCAATGCAAAAATTAAAATTGGGTCACAGTGGCGCAATATCTTACTTTTTGGCCCACAGGAGTCTTGATACAAATTAATTGTTTCTGTGATTCTTAGACCTGCATCAATCAGATGTAAATTGCTCCATGCATGATTGCTGTTTTCCATTCTTGAGTTCCCTATAGAGCACTGTTGACCACAAACAGAAGAATGGAGCTGAGTTTCAACCACAATTGTGTGCCTGCACATACACCCAGCACCTTTCTAGGATTTCCTTTTAGAGCACCTTAGACATTTTTCAAACCAGGTATAATGTTAGGCAAGTCTTCTATGACCAAGGTTTGCTTTTCAAGCAAGTTTTCAGACCAATCTCAAGATGCTAGAACACAGAGCATCTAGCAGTCAGCAGGAATGAACATGAAATTAATGCCAAGATTGATTAGGGGAAAACAAATGTAGATGCTCTCAAAAACAGATTTCATATGATACTATACGCACCTGTAGACACAGCGGTTATAACAGAAGCTTAAACTTAATTAAAATAACTTAAAAGACCCAGCCAGGAGACCTTTTGACCATATTTGTGGCTGAGTACTGTATTTAGCCCCAAGAAATATGAGATCTACTTTTTATTTCACAGCAACTTACCATTTCAAAAAACTTGGATTAAGGAGTTTATTAGAAGTGACAGAGCTGCTTTACTTCATATGTAAAGAAAGGCTTGAAAATGTAGAATAGTACGTTTTCAAAGAAATTTCACAACTAAATTTTAAACATATATTGGGAAATGAAGAAATTAGAATGACATATGTATGAAATGTAGAATTTTAATCAAAAAGCATTCATTCAGCTCTTATTGGTTTTGTCTTCAGTGTCAGTATAAATTGTGTTTACAAATTGCATTTAAAAAACCAGTAAATACTTTTCAAAGAAAAAGTCCTGTTCTTAGAAGAAAGTGCTAATTAGTCCTTACAGCTGGATTCAAAGTCTCAGATTGCCTGAATTTAAAATTTGACTCAGGTGCTGTGTAACTTTGGCAAATTATTTAACCCTCAGACTAGTTTTCTTTTCTATAAAATGTGTAGTTCTCATATTGGCAGTTATGCAGAATAAATGAGGTAACTTACTTCTAAGAGTGCTTGATGTTTAGCACATGTTAAATACATGCTGATCATCATCATCATTTTATATGTGTTATCTCTTTAATTGCCAAAAATAAAAATTCTTATACAGTTCATAGGAGTGTATTGAGATTCAGTGGTGTGCTGACAGTGGTTTTTTTTTTTTTTTTTTTTTTTGCAACATTTATACTGATTTATATACTGATTTTGGCAATTATCTTTGGGTATACTGAAGCTATCATTGGAAGGTGATATTTGCAATAGTCTAAATACAGTGGGACCTTACAATGTGTTACTGAAGACATCTGGCCTTAAAGGAGGGTGGTATAGCATATACGTAATGGCTGGGTACTTCAAATCTTGCTATTATTGGCTGGCCATGGGAGAGCAAGCACTCATGCTGAGAAAACCCACTTGCAAAGGAACTGCAGGTGGACTTTTAGAGCTGAACGCATCCTTCAATAGACAGCTAATAAATAATGGAAATCCTACAACCACAAGAAACTGAGTGCTGCTGAAACCTGAAAAACCCTCATGACTGAAGAAGTGAGTGCTTCCCTTTCTAACTTCCAAATGAGAACATAGGCTTGGCCAACATCTTGTGAGACTCTAAGCAAAGGACCAAGTTGAACCACTCCCAGACTTCAAATCCACCAAATTTTTGGTACAAGAACTATATTTTCTTTTAAGTCATTCTGTCTGTGGTAATTTATTAACATTAGCTATGAACTCATTTTTCGTCTTCATTTAATATTCAGTCAGATTTCTTGCTTTCTAGGAAAGTAATTTTTATGTTAGCACCAATGACATCTTTGATTGGAATTTTAGCAAGCTATACCAGGGGCATATACAACTATAGAAGCCAAACTTTATGCTGTAATATTGATACCTAGAAAAAGATGATTTTGAATCCTTGTTCTGCCACTGCCTATTTAATAAATGTATTTTGTCTGAGCTGGAGGGTTTTTTTTGTGGGGGGGATAAAATGGAAATCATATCCTGCAGTTTTTTAGGATTGTGGTAAAGATTACCTGAGATACCTCCAAAATAATTAGCCTAACACCAACCAAATAATAGAAACTCAATAAATAACTATTTTTATTAATAATATCTGGAGACTGCTCTATATTTTAAGGATCCATGGAGATGAGGTATCAAGAAGCACAAGTGAAAGCAGTAGCCCTTGAATACATTCTTAAAATAATATTTTGATCTTGCTTTATCATGAAGAGATTTGATATATTGATGTTTAATATAAAAAGATACAATGCTATTGTTCAAAATATTAGGTTTAAATGAAAAAAACTAAAGAGAGTCATGTTTTTCGGGAAGCTTTACTAGGTGAAAATCAAAATCATGAATTAGAAGGTAAAGAAAACCCACCATGTTTGGAACTTTCCACATCTCCATTTATTTATTTATTTATTTATTTTATTTTATTTTATTTTATTTTTTTGTGGGTACCGGGGGGTCGACCTCAGGACCTCGCGCGCCAGCAGGCACCCGTGCCACTGAACGATATCACCGGCCCTTTTTTCGTATGTGGGTTCCGGGAGTCGAACTTGGGCCCTCGCGCTTGCTAGGCAGGCGCTTAAGCCGCTGAGCCATCTCACCGGCCCTCCACATCTCCATTTAAAAGTGAACTTTTTTTTTTTTTTATGAACTCTTCTCTCCTTCCTCTTTTATACCAGATATTGCCTCAGATCGATGGAAAAAACTACTATAAAATTTCTGATGCTTCCTTTTGTCTTTTAAAATTAAAGCAACATAAATTTTGTACAATGTATTTTATAAGATGCCAAGAGATTTCATTTGTACTCCGTGTTAGTTGGCTTTCCATCACTGTGACAAAATGCTCAAAACAATCAACTCGTAATGAGGACAATTTCATTTTGGCTCCTGCTTTCAGAGGTTCCAGTCCATGGTTCCTTGGCTCTGTTGCTTTGAGCTATTGTGACACAGTACCTTATGGCAGGAGTGGTGGCAGAGAGGCCCATTCATCTCATAGCTGCTGGCAAGCAAGGAGGGAAGGGGTTGGGGTCCCTATATCCCCTTCAAGTGCACACATCCAGTGATGTAATTTCCTCCCATCATCTCCACAAACATTCTATGGGTTGTAAATGATCACATCTCCATTTCACAACGCAAAAGATGTGGCTCATCAAATTTGCTCAGGATTACCTTGTTTATAAACTGTGTGAAATATGACCAGGAATATAAGTCTATCTGATTTCTAAGTCTCACCCATATGTTCCTGCCTTATGGGGCTTAAGAATTAGATACTATCTAGTTCATTATATTCACTGTTCAGAAGACTAAACTTAGGTTCTCATTTGCCTGATGTATATGTGTATGTAGTTCTACTAGCTAGATAAAAGCTGAAACTTTAACCATTATGTTCCTTGAGCTAGAATGCAAAAAATTACACTTGATACTCACGGTCGAGTACTCATGTGTGGTTGCATCTACATATATGTATGTGAGTTTATACATTTGTGAATATGGACTATATAGGGCACATAGGTCATATTTAGATGTCTTCTTGAGATTAGAAATATAAACTTTAAGGTGAAGAATTAACTTGCAACATGTGTTTTTGTTAGTATGGTAGCTTACTACCTAGACAAGAAATGAAAATTTTAAAATTATTATTTTGTATATAATAATTTTTGTTTTTATATGGTTAACTCCTCAATATTATACTGTGTTGTTTATCATTACTCTCCTTTTTATGTGTAAAAATATTGTAGTCTTATTTCTAAGATGACTTGAAATTTATTCTTTAATTTCTTTTTTACCCTGACATTAAAATTAAACATTCTATTTTCATCCAATTTAAAATGTCATTGTATCATATTCAGAAAAATAATGTAGCTTTAATAATGAAATACACAGACTTAGTTTTTCACAAGTTAGGAGTATTTATTTTAAAAGAGGAGAAATTTAAAAGGACTCCTTTTATAAATTTATGCATCAGCAAGCCTTATAAATATATAAATGTTCCATAAAGCCTATTAATAGGCATTTTGTTTACATATTTTTATCTCAATTATCTATGCCCATAGGACCCATTCAATCAATTTTTCACTAAGTAGTTTTCTAAATATAATTACTCTTATGGGTAGGTCTATGAACAGCAGTGTCATTTACACTATAGTTCACTAATTGCACTTCGAAGCTATTATAATGAATTATACCAGTACATTCTTCAAGGAGATCAGTTAATGCTAATCATTTGTATCACATATATCACTTAGAAGTGATCCATCCATAAAAGCCTTTCATTTATAGCCTCATTTCTTTTTAATTCTCTTGTAATGCAAGTTATAGCTGTAAATATATACGGCATGTACTTTTCTTACCTGTTAGCCTGGTGGACTGATTCTAAATTAATATTAAAACTTAGAGAAAAAATTTTATGGTAGGAATAAAATTATTTAAAAATCCTGTGTAATAATTATATGTATAACTATATATATAATATTATATATATATATATTACGTATGGATCAAATTTTAAGAGCTTATATAAAATTTCATTTTCCTGAAGATATTTTGTCATGCCTTTCCTGTTTCGAGAACACATTTTGGCATTTATTTCTGTGCACATTTCTTTCTGTGTACAAAGGAGCTAGTATTTAATGTGCCTATCAGAAATAAATGACAAGAGGTTTATATGTTTAATCCTATATATGTTGAGAAGATTTTACAGGTAATTAAGGCAGGCACAATTTTGGGGAGGCTGATGCAATTGGATCAAAAGTTGGAGCTATGAGGGTAACTTAGCAAATCAGTTATACACTTTCACAAAATAAAAGCTAAAAAGGGATAGACTGGGGATGTAGCTCAGTAGAATGGCTCTGGGTTCAGTCTGCATTACTGCAAACACACACACACACACGATTATAAGTGTGTTTTTTAATTGTAAAATAATGATAAAAAATTTTGTAGCCCCAGGATCATGATAGGAAGTGACATACATACAGTGACAAAAATATTTAAAAACTTCCTTTAAAATATTTCTTTTTTTTGTAAAATTCACCAATCAAATATTGCTCAAATAATTTGTTAGAAATTGAGAAATATTCTTTTGAAATATTCTTTTGAGAATCCATATTTTTATGGTTGTATATTGCACTAAAAAGTACAGATTTAATATTGCAGAAGCTGATGCTATTTGTTTTATTCAAAATAATACTTTTTATAAACAATATCAAATTTATTTAAAAAAAATTTTTTTTTCTTTATGTGAGTACCAGGAACCGAACTCAGAATCTTGAGCTTGCCAGGCAGGCACTTATGCCGCTGAGCTATATCACCGGCCCTCAAATTAATTCTTAAGTAAAAAGTTAATTTGGCTTGTTGTCGTCTTAATGTGAATTTCTTTCTTTTTTTTTTTTTTTTTGTGGGTACCGGGAGTCAACCTCAGGACCTCGCGTGCCAGCAGGCGCCCGTGCCGCTGAGCGATATCACCAGCCCTTTTTTTGTATGTGGGTTCCAGGAGTCGAACTCAGGCCCTCACGCTTGCCAGGCAGGCGCTTACACCACTGAGCCATCTCACCGGCCTTTAATGTGAATTTCTGATCTTACCTCATAAAATTAAGAAGGAAGAATAGGGATGGTCTTGGGAAGTTTTTATAAGGAGTGACTGCTGACAAAAATGTTACTATAAGTTCAGATTCCACATATCTTGCTAAATTATTCTTTAAGCAGATAATGAAACTGAGAAGTAACTTACCCAAGATTATAATGTTGTAAGAGAGAACACTGGGCTTTGAAACCATTAGTTCTACTGAAGAACTATAACCTCTGTGTGTTAAACTTAATTTTGGTACGTGGTATTGAGATGTGTCTATAACAGGTTTTGATACAAAGGGAACTCCTGAAACTCTGTTTTGTTCTGCAGTATAGAGGCAACCAATATGCAAAGTTAAGTGTGTTTACCTGCTATTCATTATATTTATGCAGGGAGAACGGACCTGTTTTCTTCATTGACTATTGTTAGCACCACAAGTAAGAAAACATTTAGCAGTGTTGTCCTTAGCTATCTTATTTCAATTCTTCTAAGAAAAATGAGGATTTTAAAAAGTTACCTTCCAATCAATATGTTTAATGATAGAGCAAAATCTCATATTAAGACGTATCAAATGTGTATGCAAACCAAATAGTGTTTCCCCAAAGCATCTTCTTTCAATAAAAGCCTAAGAATAGTGGTTCTGTCTTCTAACATTGACTGTTTTATTCCATTGAAATTCAATTTAAATAAAATTTGACAATTTTATTTCATTGCATTCTTGTTGCTGTTACCTCATTTTAAAATATTCTTGTTATTTATGATATCTGTTTCTTTTATTGTTTGCTTATTTTGTAGAAATTCAGAGAAAGCTATCTTATTCAACATTTAAGTATGTACTTGGAGGTCAAGATTTCAGTTTTCAAGAATGCAGTGACAGGCTTCACATTTATCCTTTCACCTTTACTTAAAACCTGGACCAGTAGATTAGTTTTTCACATTTTGGACAAATCACATGTGAAAATGTTACCTGAGAAAGAAGAAATATCAAGGAGAATCCTATGACTGCCGCTGTTTATTAATTGGAAAAAAATCCTAGGATGCAGTCCAGCAAAGGACAATCCAAACAGAACGTGCTGGTCTTGCTAAGTTGCAGAAGCAATATTGTGAGTTTGGAGATTCCAAGGGGTTGGAAATTATGGCCAAAATATGACAGAGGAGTGAGTGTCCATAGAAAGCAAGTTCTGCAGATGTATTGAGGGATCACTTTTAGTCTTCTATTTGAGTGAGGACACAACCTGCAGCCGCAAAAATAACCACTAGGAAAGAGGAGGAAGAACTATACTCGGAGCTCGCATAGGGCTAGGGATAACTTGTGTTCCTTCTAGTCAGAATGAAGAAACATTCAGTACAAGAACACTGAATACAGTCCTCACAATGGTATTGCCTTAAAAGTAGGTCTAACTTGGCTCTGGACTAAATGCTTCCTTTAACCAATGCTAATGAAACTGCAGAGCAAACCTTATACAGTCAGACTGCTTCTAAGTAATTTCATTATGGCCTAAAATAATGATCAGCCATATTTAAAGGACACAGAAATATAAAAGGCAAAGTGTCGCATATTCAATGAAAGATTATCAGGCTTGCAAAAAAAATAGGAAATTGTGATGCATAACTGGTAATAAATTAGTAAACAAATGATAAAGTTGACACACAAGGAAGTTTAAAACAGTTCTGATAAATTAAATCTATGTGCTTAAGAAATTAGAAAAAGGGATAGACATTACAAGGAAAGAAAAGGATGACGTAAAAAAGACCTAAACTTTTATAAGAAAAATATAATTCCTGAGATGAAAAATAAATTGGCTAGAATTAATAGCAACTTAGACATTACAAAAGAACTGTTAAATTAAATTGAAATCATAAAAGTAGAAACTGTTTCCAAAGTGAAAAACAAAGAGACTGAAAGGAAAAAGAGCAGTGTACTTAACTGGAGTACCAAAAGGAGAGGGATGAAGTGGCTCAACATATTTGAGGAGACAAAGATGAAAAAAGTTCAAATTTTACAAATACAAAGATCACAGATTCAAGATGCTCAGTGAAGCACGAACAAGGGAAGCATCCCATGCACACAACTAGTCATGGTAATACGTTGTAATCTCTTCTGAAAAATATTTTAGATTTTATTCCCATTCTTCAAGTGAAGAACCCAAGGCTCAGAGTGTTGATTTGACCACATCTGTAGTTCGTGATATCTTGGCAATTAAAGGCTTCCCTTCCATTACTGCTCTCAGCCATATGTGGTTGTGGAATGCAATCTTTTCCTATGGCATATTTGTATGAGAATTCAGGGATGTTTAATTTACATAGTGCAAATAAGTCCCATATTTGTTGTGGCCTTTTGCATAGTGAATTCATAGTCTGTACTCAATATGCTGAGTAGTAATGAACAAATAAGAATTGGAAAATGGAGGAAACTATGTACCAGCAATAGAGTCTTTGTTAACCTGTGGGAAAAAGTAATAGCATTAATGGGTGAGAACAAAAATTGAAATTGTGTATTATGAAAAATAAAACAGAATATTTGAAGAGAAAGGACAAAATGAATCAACTAAGGAATAAGATTGAAAAAACAAAGGCAAAAGTTAATAGTATGTTATGATAAACTGATGAGTCAGAATCTTCATAACCAAGATCTAAAAATGAACGAATGATTAATTCAGTTAGCTATTTTTATAGAGGTGATTTTTCTTGCTATTTAGTTTTCTAACATCTTCTGTCTAAACTGCATAACATTATCACTTCTATATTCCAATTTCGCTCTTGGTGCCTAAAATTATCACTCTTTCATTTCAAAATGTGACTCCTTCATTTAAAAATGTGACTCCTATTCTTTGATCCACTAATTGGCTTTATTATCCTAGAACTTTCCTGGCCTTTTTCCATGTTGATTGATGATTTAAAAAATTCAACTAATTTCTAGAATTTCACACCCTTTCTTCTTAATTTTTTCTCCTTCCCCCTTTTTATGGATATTTTAGGTGGCACCTAAAGTTTCTAGCTCTAAGAGAAATTCCAATAGTTTTAAGCATTAGTCCCATGAGACCCCTTTTAAAATAGTGAATATTAAATGTAACTTTGGAACCAACACACTGTGCCATGAACCCTTGAGAACTTTTGAGATATAGGAATTCTACTATTTAATGAGCTAATATTCTTGGAACTGAAATAAAGCTTCCAGAACTTCTTTTTATCCCTAATTACCTTATCACATAGACTTTTCCTAAAATCAAGGTCTTGTAATTTGGGGTTCATAAACAGTGTACGGATGGAACTCATGGCTAAAACAAAAGCCATATCTTTATTTCCACTAATGTGATGAAATTTAGCATTTCATTCAGTTATGAAGGTATGGCACAAACCACTGTGTTTTAAGCAGTGCTTGTGAATTGGTATTAATATAAATCATTGATATTTTCATATTGTACTATAATTATCTTGGATAATTCAAAAATTTTAAACTTTATCCATATTTCAAGGTAAGTATGATTAAAATTGCTGTTAGATTTTATTGTTAAATGAAGCAATAAAGGAATCAAAACTTATTTTTTATTTTGACAGTGAAATTTCAATGTTTTTTTATATAATTTAATGTATGTGCTTTCATGCATTAAAAATGCCATCTGAGAATGGGATCATGGCACAAAAGAGGTAGGGAATTCTGTATTTGATAATAGTTCAATATGATTTTAAACAAGAGCCCGATTTGGTTTAACTGAGGCACAGGTTCCTGAGGGTATATTGGTCAAGTGATTCTCTTAAGGTTATGATATACCTCCACAAAATGCTTCTGGCAAAATAATTTTCTTAGCTTAATATTATGTATTGATAAGAGAATGCAAGTAGTTTTCTTTTTATTGTGATCTAATTAACACAGAGAAACTAATTCAAATTTAGCAAATGCTGTCCTTGGAGAAATACTGTACTATAGAGGACAGAAATCCAAATTGGGTGGCAGGAGCCCAAGATTCAAATCTGAGCTCAGATCTTATGTAACTCATCTCTTTTGTACTTCCTGATGTAATCTGCAAAATAAAGGAATTGTATTTGGTGATATTTAAGATCCTTTGCCTTTTGCTATTGTGAGTATGAATGTTGCTGCTATTAACTGCACATAGTATTTAGAGGACCTTTTCCATAGTCAGGATGGATCCACTTACATTGTTCCATCCTTTCTAAAATCCTGCCACCCTTTGATCAATCCATTTTTATAAAATGGTGAATTACAGTTAGGAAGCTGTAGTACAGTCTCTGGGTGAATATAGAAAAGTGGCTTTCATTCCTTAAACATTATTTTTCTCATAGGATAATGATAATAATTACTCTGAGAACAGTAAAGATTAAATAAAATATCATATCAAACAACCACAATGGAACTTGACACACAAATAGATGTTTAATGAATCTTAGACCTTGTTCTCGCTCAAAACAAAAGACAACTAAATTTCTCATTGAAAACTATACCTTAATACTTTGATACACCAGCACCATCGTCTTTGAGATTTAGCCAACAGGAATTAATAAGTGGTTATGTGTGGGTATGTGTATATTAGTGTATCCAGATGGGACCTAGTGAGTCCCATCCTGGAGTCTGTTAGTAATTTATTAAGAAAAATCATTTTCTCATGGTGTAGCTCAGGCCTATGATGTATGCTTAGCATGCATGGGTCTTGGTTCAATCCCTAGCACAAAAATAAATAAAAATTATTACCTCTTGTCCGCTTCTCTTTTTGTTCTGTTTCTTGCTCTTATTATTGGGTTAAAATACTATTACTATGTGTTTTTGTCTTTGCATTTGTTCAAAACTTTAAAAGATGTTAGCAATTAATGAATTCTATATGTTGGTGAATAATCAAGTGAATAATCAGAGTATGGTTATTGCCCCAAAGAGCATTTTTTTTTGTGGGTGGTAATGTATTGTGTAAAAGTTATGTATGTACATATGTACATATGTAAACATATATGAAAAATATACATACATACATTCACATTACATGGATATATACTCATTATAACAAACCTTCTGCTTGCAATTAATAAAATCAGTTTATATTATCAGAATATACAATGAAAGCATTCGTAACAGACTAAAAATTATAAAAATGCCTACAGAAAATGAGTGTATTGAATTTCTTAACTTTACTGTGTCTCAAACTATATCCTAACCAGTTGGTATAATGTAATTATAGCCACCTAGAAATATATAGAATTTTATTTTAATGTTAAAATGTTTGTAGCTTTGAAACTTAAGCTCTTTCCCATCGTCTTTTCTCTGCTGAAAGCTCATTGGCAAAGGATACAAAATATTTTAATAAGTGTTTCACAAACACTTATTATTCAATCATTCATGTATGTTAAATTCTTTTGATCAGTACTCCCTAAATATATGACAAAGCAATATGTACTTTACTGAATGTGAAGTGAAATTTATAGTGATAGACTTGATGTGGATATAAGAATTTTTTTGAGCCAATGTTTTGAACTTTTACTATTATTGAACATTATTATCTTTTTATCAGTTACAACCTTCTTCCAATATTTTATTGTTTTACTTCACACTGAAAAGTGTTTCAGTTCCATGAATAGTCTTCTACTAGTTTTAGAATGAATGATTTCTGCTTGGATTTTTAGAACTTTGTTATCAGTTGTATTTTAATTAAATTTTTAAAGTTACCTATTTTATTCAGGGATATAGGCTGACTTTTAAGGAAAAAAAATTTTTTTTGGGTGGGTACCGGGGGGCGAACTCAGGACCTCGCGCGCCAGCAGGAGCCCGTGCCATTGAGCGATATCACCGCCCTTTTTTCGTATATGGATTCTGGGAGTCGAACTCAGGACCTTGCACTTGCCAGGCAGGCGCTTAAGCCCCTGAGCTATCTCAGTGGCCCAGGAAAATGTTTTTCTAAAGAAACCCTTACCTTTATTTCCAGCTTGAGAATATAAATTTATTTCAGTAAAATAATGCAACAATTACAAAGTAGCACATTAGTAAGTTTAAACAATAAGTTGAAAAATGTGATTGGTTCCGTTAAGATTTGGAATCAAGTGAGCATTTTAGTAAAGGGAAGGATTTCACTGTGAGTTGCAAGGACCTTCCGCTTCTTTTTTTGTGGGATGGGAGTGGAGAATGTCTCAGTAGAGCCAACATTCTCACCGTCATTTGGTAGTTAATGGTACAGTGGAAAATATAACTTGAGTTTTTTGACTTCCAGTTCAGTGGCAGATATCCCAGGAGCCTTTTTTTTTTTTTTAGTGGACACATCTTTCAATGTTTGTTCAGCATATATGAGAGTATTTGTAATGTGATCATATGAAAGTTACTGGCCAAAGCACTTTTAGTTCTGAGAAGGAAGCAATTTAAATTTTTTTTTTGTGGGTACCGGGGGGTCGACCTCAGGACCTCGCGCTCCAGCAGGCGCCCGTGCTGCTGAGCAATATCACCGGCCCCTTTTTCGTATGTGGGGTCCGGGAGTCGAACTCGGGCCCTCGCGCTTGCCCGGCAGGCGCTTAAGCCACTGAGTCATCTCACCGGCCCTAAAATTTTAAAAATATAGATAGGTTTGTTTAAAACTTTTGTTATAGGAAAAATTCAACAACAATAATGCCACTGTTATAATGCCATCTCTGTAATAATAGCAATTCTGTTATAAAACATTATTATGAAAGTACTATTATAAAAAGTTCTGTTATTTAGAATTGCTTCAACAATAAAAGTACTAGAAGGTCTTCTTATACTGTAGAAAATTATCACAAATTTTTTCTTGTTTTGCAATGAAATTTTTATTCCATATCTTATTTGCTTTTCTGTAAAACGATTTTCAGATTTTATTCTGATAACTCTGAAGCCTAGGCCAGATTGCTATTTAGGACAGGAAATTGCTTGACGAAGTCAAATAATATTCATTATACTAAACAAAAACACATAGTGTAGTTGATTAGATCAAAAAATAATTTAGGTCTAAAACATACCTCATTTATTCTTTACATAATGGATAGAAAAATTTTAGTAACTTACATATTATAAGGATGAAGTATGAACTGAGGTAAAAAGTTGTTAAGTATAGAGCTATCTATTGAAAACATATCGTCTTAAAGTATTGAAACATTATGTGATTATTTAAATTAAACTGAGATGATATATTTTTAGGAAATTTTTATTTATAAAACTCATTAAGACAAGCAAGACGTTTCTTACAGTCAATATTAAGCACATCAAATGAGAAATTCACAGGTTTTAAGAGAAGTTAATGATATGCAATTGGTTTCCATTCATTTTTAAACCCCAGAAAATACAGTTTAGAAATGAAATATTATTCAGACTCTCTGGTGTTCAAACAAATAAAAATGAAATTTTGCTTGCCTTAAATAATATGAATATTCATAATTGCAATGTTTTCTTATTATAAAATCAGTCATTGAATCCAATACAGACCAATGGTCACACATTTGTTATATGTGTGTTGGTTACTCTTCTCTGTCTGCATTATGACTTGTTTGCACAGTATCAAGAATATCCTGAGTCACACAGATAACTATCCCTTAAAATACTGCCTCATGATGCCTTTATTCTTTTTAATGAACAAGATATAGAAGAATGAGAGAGTAGAGGGAATTTTGGGTTCGATATAGAATTAGTAACTGTAAGTAAAAATGGATCACATTATTTACTCAATCAAAGCACCAAGGACTCAAAATAACCACTAAAACCATCTCTCATACTATGTTTTTAGGACACACTTTGTTAGGTGTTCACTTGTTATATTACTGACTCTTTGGCTGTCAGAGAGCATCTGCTGTGCTGGCATACCATGGCAGTGCCTCACAATTAGCTGAATATGTGGCACCCATGTGCTGAGGAAAACACCTGCCAGAATGATATCTAAGTGGGATGACTGTGGCACAGGAAAACACACAGGTACACTTGTGTATACCAGTGGTGTATGTAGGATACTATTTATATTTAACACATTTAAGTGTGATTTTAAAATCAAAATTGTGAAAATATGTGAACAAGGGTTTTTAAAATTAAATCAGTATCATATGTCTTAGAAAATCTCTTAAGTACCAAATTCTTTAGAAAAGATTGTTAAACTGTTGGGCAATGTGGATGAACCATTCAGTATGTGAAACTCATTTGTAACAGTTGCACCAAATCATTACTCAGTACATACCTAACTACCTTGAAGAATGAAGGTCCTTTGAATCATAGGGGAGTCCATTTTGTCCTTTGTCATTCTGTGAGAAAATTCTTTCTTGCAGCGAGCTGGAATTGTTTTCCTGAATGTTTCACTGACCTCAAAGTTCTTTTCCTTGGAATAATACTGAACAAATCTGCATTTTGTTCTTGTGGTGATTTCAGATATTAGGTAATGCTAATATTTCATTTTCTCTATCTGAAGGCTTCAAATCCTGAGTATCTTCAATTTTTCTTATTTTATTTAGGTTAGGTTGTCCTTACTTGTTTCCTTCTGATTTCCATAAACCCATAAAATCCCTTAAGAAATGGTACTTGGGCCTAAATATGATTTGACATCACATAAAATAGTTAAAAATTGTCACCTCCTGTATATAAAAAACTAAATTTCTTAGAGCTATAATTCCATTATTTATTCTATTCATGCTACTTGATCTTATTGCCATTAAGAATCACATCCCCCCCAAATATTTACATATATTGGGAAGTCATAGTATTTCAGGCCTTTGGTTTTAGGAACTACAAAGTTGGATTTGAAACTTAATGTAAATACACATAATTTAAACTTACACTATTCTCATTTGCCATTCATTTTTGTGGCTGTGTCATTCTTTATATTTCTTTATGGAACTTTGAGATCTGAAAATATGATGAAAATTCCATACTATTGTTCAAGTAAGAAATAACAGGGAATTGTTAAAATCACTACTGAAGAGCCTTTGGTTATCTATAGTTCTGAAGTTTAGGTATATTGTGTCTATCACATTAATACTAAGATATTTCACTTTAGAAATTTACTATTAACTGTTAAAATTATAATTACTCCATTTGTTTTATTTCTCTAACATTCTTGCAAACTGCCATTTCTTGGCCTTTTTGGTGGGGAGATCTGGAATAATACAACAGATTTAGCTTCTTGATACAGATGAAATAAAAAAGTAGATAATTGGTGAATTTTGTTAGTTCTAGGGAAAAAGGTTACTACCATAAATGAAGTCAACTTAGAAAGTAGAATTTGACTTAATGAATTTACCAAATTCTAAGTTCCGTGGTTGAGCCTTGAGCACCATGTGAATGGATCTTTTTCTCAGAAGTTCACTTACATTAATTAGTCACTTTGGAGACAGAAGTGTACAAACCTAATTACAATCAATTTTTTTTTTTGTGGGTACCAGGGGGACGACCTCAGGACCTCGCGCGCCAGCAGGCGCCCGTGCCGCTGAGCGATATCACCGGCCCCTTTTTCGTATGTGGGTTCCGGGAGTCGAACTCGGGCCCTCGCGCTTGCCGGGCAGGCGCTTAAGCTGCTGAGCCATCTCACCGGCCCAAACAATTTGTAATAAGACACTTAACTCTTACTGGGACTGTCATATACTATATATAGATTTATATAACATTAAATTTTTTCTCAGAGAGTTATCTTGGTAGGCGTGAAATTAAATGAAATGTTGCAGAAGGCATCCGTTAGCCCTGTCCTCAAGCTGGTCACTTTAGATAAGGAATGACTTGTTTAAATCTGCAAGTATGAATGCCACTTGTTTTATGTTCTAGACTCAAATTCTGGTTTTCCTGTTCAGACAAAGCAGTCTCTCAGATTGACAAGTCTTTCTTCTAGATGTATGAACTCATTCATCCAAGTCTTGCTATTGTCTGGGAGACTTTCCTTTTCTTTAAAATGATTCTTATATCTCTGATTAGTTCTATTGTGTATCAACTTTGTAACTCCGAAAGACATTTTACATTTTATATTTCCTTCTGGAAAAATCAGACCTCCATGAAATGTGGCTGACACCTGAATTGAGCCTAAGCAATATATTGGTCAGCTTTCCTGCTGCTGGTTTCCTGCTGCTGCAGTTTTACTGCCTGCAGATTTCCTCCGTTGTTTTCCAGATTCCTGGCATCTCCACATTGTTGCAGTCTCCTGAAATTTCACTTACATAACCATAGCTTCATGCACTGATCCCCCAGGGGTTCCTTGCCTGAATCTCCAGGTCTTCTTTTGAAGTCTGGGTGAAAGCCTCCTTGACATCACAATTATTGCATTCTGTATGCCAACAAAACCAGCATCACAGGGATGATGCGAAGTGTGTTGACAATGAAAGCAGTAGCCAGGACCCCTTGGATCATGACTGCAGTGGCATTTCCATGCCTGGATAAGTGAGCCTGATGAAGTGAGTCCCATGCAATCAGCTCCCTAGGAGGTCCTTTTTCAGCAAGTGTACAGGAATTCTCTTCTTAAATAAAGGTTTGACACTTTTGCATTACTGAGCCTGGGGTGAGTAAGTTCTTGCTTATTTCTGAGATGTTCTCAAGGCATCTTTCTTGTTGCCCCTGTACAAAGTACATAATTTCTTATTTTAAAATTTTTATTAGTACATATTCGCAGTACATAATGACTACATTCATTGTGGATAACTTGTACATGTATATCACACATCTTATTTCTTTCTACTCTGCCTCCCTCTCCCTCTCTCCATCCTGTTGTCTTTTTCTCTTTTTCAAAAGATCTATCTTCCTGTTTCTCATCATCTTTTATTTTTCTCTTTAATTTATAATTGTACAGATCTCTTCAGAAACCATTCCTCCTTTGACTTCAACTTTACACATGGTCTTTTGAGGCAAAATTTAAAATTTTCAAACTTTACAGGTCTGCTTTTTGTCCCTAATTCTTACTACACATCTGGTTAAATGCAACTAGTAATAATCATGCCACACCTGGGTGTTGGGCTGCTTTGAAATTTTCTCCACCAGATCAAGTAGTTAACTTCTTTTAACCATGGTTTATTGCAAAATCTCAGGACAGGGGCAAAATGTACATTTTTTTTTGTGGGTACCGGGGGTCAACCTCAGGACCTCATGTGCCAGCAGGCGCCCATGCTGCTGAGCGATATCACCGGCCCCTTTTTTCGTATGTGGGTACTGGGAGTCGAACTCAGTCCCTCGTGCTTGCCAGGCAGGTGCTTACGCCACTGAGCCATCTCACCGGCCTGCATTTTTTTTTTTTACCTGAGAAGAAAACACATGGTCTGTCATCCACTTGCATATGAATTCCTTGTTTGCTACTAAAATCTCCTGAGTCTGGCTATTACTATCCCCATTCCCATCAGCATTCTGATCCTCTGAGCTTTGATCAGATCCTCCCATCAGGTTCTGCTTACAAGGATCTGAGGACTTCTATAGCCTACATCTCCATACCTTTCCTAACTCCTCCTGCAAACCAGGTAAAAAGGCTTCTAAACCAGATGCTCAGGTGTAGTCATAGCAATGACCCCATTCCAGATATCAGTTTTCTAAATTGGTCACCTTTCCTGTTTCTGGAACATAATACACAATACCCACAATTTAAAAGAGGAAGGATTTAATTTGGCTCATGGCTTCATATGATTCAGTCCATGGTTGGCTAATTCCAAGGCAAGAATATCATGGAAGAAGGGTGTTGTAGAGCAAAGATGCTTATTCATGAAAGGCAGCAAGCAAAGCATGATATATATATGGCATTTTTATGTATATATGGCAGGTATATACATATATATATACATATATATATATACATATATATATATACATATATATATACATATATATATATAAAATCTCTCTGAAGTTTATTTTTGCATATATGTCATTTAATTTAAATTATTCTCCATTCTTATCTATGCTTGAAAGTTGATAAATTTTTGTGCACTCATATTGACCTCTTGTGTATGGGCCTTGAATTTTTTAGGTCCACACATGTGGGGTCCATGTGATAGTTAAGCTTGATTGTGTCAGTTTGATTGGCTTGGGTGTTTACCAGAAAATTGGCAGAACACACTTATGGGTTTGTCTGCATGGGTCATAGAAATGTGACTTTGGGTTCTATATCTAGTCCCTCACCCCTTGTACTCTGACACTGTTCCCCTGCTCTGCTTCCCAGCCCTCAGAAACTACATAAGCAGCTTCACTCCCCATGCTCTTCCAAGAACCATGATGTTCTTGAACTGTGTTCTGCTGAATCCCCTGAAACCAAGAGCTAAATTAAACCTCTCCTCCTTTAAGTTGTGGGCCTTGGGTATTGTGTCTCAGCAATAGAAAAGCTTATGAATACAGTCCTTTTATGGCTCAGATATTTGGGATATAGTTAATTATTTATTTTATTCTAGAGTTTGAGGCCAAAATTAGTGAAAGGAATGGGTTGTGAAAGGTGAGAGTTTATTTAGTGTACTGTAGTCAACTCTTGCACAATTAATGGTTCCCTCCTTCTAACAACTGCCCAACCTCTTTTTTAAAAAATGTATTAGTGTATGTTTCCAGTAAGTGCATTTTACAATCATCTTGTGAAGTTATTTTTCGATTTCTCTATGATTGCTATTCTTTCTGGCATTAGATGGAATCTTAGTGTTGTTTTAATTTTCATCTCTCTAATGACCAGAGATGTTGAACCTTTTTCAAGTATCCAAAAGAATCTATTCTCCTCACTTTCTTTTACTTCTTTTCTCCTCCTTTTGGCTGGGTTTCTCACTTCTATCTTAACATGAAATGAGAGAATTCTTCTAGATTTAATTTTGGATCTGTGCCCATTTTGTGAACTTTCCAAGGGAAACTGCTAATAATCTAAATATGCAATGGTGAAATTTTGAAATTTAAATCTTCCTCCTTTCCTGTGGCTTTGTGCTCCATATTCACATGCCCAGTTTTCTCCCATTGTAGTAAATATGCTAAAATTATCCAACCAGTTGCTAAATTATGCTTGATATTTTCTTTACATTTTCCTTCCATGTTCCATTTATTAACAAAACTAACCAATACAAAATATATTTCTATATATTCTCTCCACATGTCTATTTTCAGTACCTTGTTCCAAGGTACTAATTGCCCTAGGTGATTTATAACATTGTAAAAGGATTTCCTATTCCCCATATCTCTAATAGTACTCTATTTCTGTTTTCATGGCATTTAACATGATCAAAATTACTTACTTGTTTGTTTGTTAAACTCATTTTTTATTAGGCTGTAATCTTACAACAGCAGGACGCATATTAGACTTGCTCTTCCCTGTGCTCCCATTGCCTACTATATTATTGGTACATATTAGACTCCTGATAAAGAGAAGACATTCCATCAAAAAGTCATGCTGTCTTGAGTAGTTTTCCCGTCTCATGCATTTTTATAATTTTACAATGGATAAATTCTTAAATTTGGGGGGATAGATTTTTTTAGTCTGGACAAGGATTAGATTGGTCAGATAATCTGAAAAGTCCTATTATTTGCTCTTATTATTCTTAATTTTTTGAGAATGCTCAGTTTAGTAATTAAAAAGAAACTATTTTATCTGCTTCACTATTTTATTGATTATATATTTGCATGTATTTCTATCCTCTTTCAGAATATTTTATACTATACACACATACACATATATACATATATATCTCCTTATGGAGGGCAGATCTACATGTGTATGATTTATTTCATTGGTTAATTTTCTTACTATGTTGTTGGTCCTTCATCGAAAGTTATTTTTAACACATGTTTGTAGTACATGACGTTTACATTCATCTTAAGGAGTAGGTACATGTACTTAATGTATGTTGGTTCTTTTTTTCTCTTCTCCTCCCCATTGATCTCCCTCTCTCCATCTCTAGATCTCCTTTCCTCATTTTTATTATTATCGTTGCTAATATTTTTTAGTTCACATTTGCAGCATATAATGATTACATTAATTGTAAGTATTTGATACATGTATATAATGCATTTTAAATCTTTTAATTCCCCTTCCATTCTCACCCTCCCCTCACTCTTAGTCTCTTGGACTTCTCATTTTCGAAAGATCTATCTCCCTGATTTGTTTTACCAATCTTTTATTTTGCTCTTTATTTGTACTTTGTATTACTCAGATGAAAGAAACCATGTGGTATTCAAGCATATGGGTATGGTTTATTTCACTTAAATTATGTTTTTAAGGTGTATCCATTTTCCTTCAATGTCTCAAATTTCTCCTTTGTTGTAGCCAAGTAATATCACATTATGTACAGATACCATATTTTATGAATTTATCTGTTGATGGACATATATGTTATTTCCTGGATTCAAATATTGTGAACTGTGCTACTATAAACATTGATATACATGTATCACTGTTATATGATGTATTTAGCTCTTTGGGGAAGATACCTAGAAGAGAAATAGCTATGCACCAAATGAAATTTCTATTTTTAGTTTTTTGAAAAATTTCCATACTGATTTCCTTAATAGTTGTACTAGTTTACATTTTCTCCAACAATGTAGCACTGCCCTCCCTGACTCTTAAACATTTGTTATTATTTGATTTTTTTGTTGTTGTTGATTGCCATTCTTTCTGGTGTAAGATGAAATCTTAGGGTTATTTTAATTTGAAATTCTCTAATGGCCAGAGATACTGAACATTTTTGCATATGTTTATTAGCCATTTGTACTTCTTCTGAGAAGTGTCTATCTATTTCACTGGTGCATTATTTTGACTGGTTCTTTTATTTTAGGTTTTTTTTCTTTTGAGTTATTTGTGTATTCTGGATATTAGTCCTCTCTCTGTATAAGGAATATCTGGTAAATATTTTTCCCATTCTGTAGGTATTCTCTTCACACTGTTGATTGTCTCCTTTGCTGTGCAGAAGAATTTTGATTTCATATAATCCCTTTTATTGTTCTTTTGCTGTTATTTCTTGTGCAATTGGAATTTTGTTCAGAAAGTCCTTGCCAACACTTACGACTTCAACTGTCTTACTCATTTTATCTTCCATTTACTAAAGAGCCTATTTTTCCTCTAACATGTATTTTTGGCTCCCTTGTCAAAGATCGAATAGCTGAATGTGCCTGGGTTGTTTCTGCATCCCTTATTCGGTTAAGAATTTTTTTTTTTTTTGTGGGTACCGAGGGTCGTCCTCAGGACTTGCGCGCCAGCAGGCGCCCTTGACACTGAGCGATATCACCGGCCCTTTTTTCGTATGTGGGTTCCAGGAGTAGAACTCAGGCCCTCGTGCTTGCCAGGCAGGCGCTTATGCCGCTGAGCCATCTCACCGGACCCCTCGGTTAAGAATTTTTATGTCTTCTTAGTTTAGCTTTGATAATTCATGAGTCTAGGAATCTATTTCTTCAAGATGTTCGAATTTTTTTTTTTTTTTTGTGGGTACCAGGGGGACGACCTCAGGACCTCGCGCGCCAACAGGCACCCGTGCCACTGAGCGATATCACTGGCCCCTTTTTTGTATGTGGGTTCCGGGAGTCGAACTCCGGCCCTCGCGCTTGCAAGGCAGGCGCTTACGCCGCTGAGCCATCTCACCGGCCCTAAGATGTTCGAATTTGTTGGAATACAATTTTCATAGTAGTTATTATCTTCTGGATTTCAAGTGTCTGTTGAGATTTCAACTTTTTCATTTTGAATTGCATTGATAACTTCTCCTTTTCTTTTGATAAGTTTGGCAAGTTTGTGAGAACCTGTCAATTTATTTGTGTAGCTGTAAGGTAGAGAAGAGGCAAGGGAATCCAAGGGGCTAGGTAAGATAAGAAGAGCAAATAGAATAGAATTGGGAGGACAGAAGGTCAGTATGAAAGGAGATGGGAATGTCTAAAAGAGAGGAGAATATAGGGGAAAAGCAAATTTAAAAGGAAAAATTTTAAAAAATGCGAAAACAAGTAAAAATAAGAAAATAGTATTGCTACAGAAGTTACAATTGAAGAAAAGAAATACAGAGATGCGGAGATAGAGAAAAACTAAATAACAATGAAATCAAAGCAAAAAAAAAGTAAAAAAAAAAATAATCCAGCAGTGACCTGGGTCCAGGACTCCAATAAGAGAATGAACACCAATCCCTTCCTGACTACTATCTGAGTGTCTACACAATTACCTTTTTAATTGCACTCTGATTGCAGGCAGCCACACATTGACTCAGTGGATGAGCATGCCATGCATGGAGGACTCTATTGGCAGGCAGGTGGGTGGACTCATGCATCTACAGTAGTGGACTTCAAGTGGAGGCAGCCAGAGCATGGTTTGCTTGTTTATCTTCTCTCTGGCCAGTGTTAGGGAGCTTACATTGCCAGTCCTGAGTGCTGGAGAGGACACTGCAGGAATGCAGCTTTCTTTATGTGTGGAGAGAGGGCAAGAGGGGTGGTTCTAAAAACAGAGTCTGGGGCCGGTGAGATGGCCCAGCGGCTTAAGCGCCTGCCCGGCAAGCGCGAGGGCCCGAGTTCGACTCCCGGAACCCACATATGAAAAAGGGGCCGGTGATATCACTCAGCGGCACGGGCGCCTCCTGGTGCATGAGGTCCTGAGGTCAACCCCCCGGTACTCACAAAAAAAAAACAGAGTCTGTCCCAGGAGTCTGTTCTGTGCACCACTAGTTTGTTCCCTCAGTATATCTGCAATGGTCTCATGAGGGCTTGTTGTAGTCAGGGTTTGCAAAGGAATAGATTTAATACAGGACATATAATTTATAGGATTATTTTATAATATTCACCCAAAAAGTTAAATGCAAAAGAGTGTGGGAGATCTGTCTATGCACTAGAGAACTAAAGAATCCACCTGAGGGCATGGATCCCACAGCAATGTCATACACAAGTCCAGCTGAAGACCTAGAGCCATGGCAATGTCCTCCATGAGTCCAGCTGGAGCCCTAGATCCCACGACCATGTCTCATGAAATTCTGTATCAAGGATCTACACTAGGAAGGCCCAAAGACAAGTGGTGGAAGCTAGAAAGTCTGTGCCAGCGGGGTGAAGGATCTGTGCCAGCAGGCTGAGGGATCCACATTGGAACCAGGAAGCAACACTCAAGTAAGGACCAGAGCTCCCCCAAAAAGAACCTCAGTGACAGCAACAGGGAGGACCCAAGCTCTCTGACAAGGAGAATAGCTGAGTTCATATCAGGAAAGCCAGCATGACAAACTTCTCCAGGAGAATCAACAGCATACCATTTTCCACTCCAGTTCTCCTTTTATGCTGTTGGCAACAATCCTCAGGTGCGCCTTCCACAGGCAGAACCACACTGATTCAGTCCAGCTGGGTGTTACAAGTTGACCTTTAGTTGATGTACCACAGGGCTGCAGGGTGTGGGAGTGAGCCGGGCAGAGCAGCCATGTCTACGCCACTTCCCTTTTGCAACTATCCAGGTGTTTGGTTTGATCTACACATACCATCTTTCCTATTGCTTTTCTGTTTCAGGGTGTATAAGTACCTCTCCCATTCCAGAAAACCTTTGTTTTCAGCAAATCTTCTTTGAGCATCTCTGATGTGACTCTGCCTCTAGTCAGCCATGTTGGATTCCCTCAATCAAAAGTTTTCATAGTTGTAAATTATTTTTGACAGAATGTGTGTTACTTTCATAGATTTTACATTAATAATTTATAGCTTCATTAGTGGTTTATTGGCCAAGTTTCCCATTATTAAGACAAAATATCTGACATAAACAAGTTTAAGTAGAGGTTTTATTTGAACCATGGTTTCAGTCTGTGATCAGCTGGCTCCAAGGCAAAAAAGCATTATGGTATAAAGGCATAGTGGAGCAAAGCTGCTCATGTCCTGGCACAGGGGAAAATTATTAGTCAGAGATACACCCTCCCATGCCCCACTTCCTCCAGCTGGGCCCCACCTCCCAGCACCACCCCACAATTCATTAGTATAACAGAGTCCTTAAAGAGAGATGGAAGTAATTTTAGAAGAGCAAACATAAATCTTTGGGATGAAAAGTAACATAAGAGATAAAGGCATCAATAGCAGAATAGATCAAACAGAAGAAAGAATTAGTGAGTTTGAAGAGAGGTCATGTGAAAAAACATGCAGAGAGAAAAAAAAGGGGGAATGAAGAAAGCTTACAAGAACTTTGAGACAGCATAGAAAGAGCAAATAGTCAAGTAATTAGGATTCAAGAGAGACATTAGAAATCCAAAAAGGGGCCGGGAATGGTGGCATGTGCCTGTGATCCCAGCACTTGGGAGGCTGATGCGGGAGGATTGCTGTGAGTTCTAGGCCAGTCAGGGCTACATAGTGAGTTCAAGGCCAGCCTGAACTACATTGTGGGACCTTGTCTCAAAAACAAAACAAAACAAAATACATAAAAAAGCCAAAGAGGTAGAAAGCTTATACAAAGAGATAATTCCATAAAGTTTTCCAACACTAAAGAAGGATATAAATATCCAAGTATAGGAAGGTAAAATATCACCAGCCAGATGTAAGTCAACCAAGTCTATACCAAGATGTCTTACAATGAAGCTTGCTAATGTTGAGAAAAAAAAAAAAAAAACAACTCTCAAGGCAGCAAGATAAAAGAAACAACTCGTAAGAGTGTCCTTCTCAGCAGGACAGTCAGGATATGGCATGAAAATTTCAAGGTACTGATGAGAAAAACTGCCAAACAAGAATACTTTAATGAATGAAACTAACCTTTATTAAAGAAAGACTCCATCCATTGGGGAGGAGCACATGAAAGCTAATTAGGACTTTGCCTTGGAGCTCAGAATTGAGACTACCACAGTAAGACTGAGTATCAGGTCAAGAATATACTGAGACCAGATCTCGTAGATTCAATTAATCTATAAATTAAGCTGGTTTTCTTAGCCACACCCTTCTTCCATGCTGTTTCTACCTTGGAGCCAGATGGCCATGTACTGAAACCCTGAAACCATGAGCCAAAAATAAATCCTTTCCTCCCTTAAGTTGAGCATTTCAGGTACTTTCCCCCAGCAACAAAAAAGTGATCAATAAGCTGTCTTAGTTTTTTCATTTCCCTCAAGGTGCTCTTAGAAGTTTTCTATCTGAATGCCCTCTTGGTAGGGTCCTGTGTCTAGATATGGCTTTATGGGAGAAAAGAGGAAGTAATTCCGTATAAGTGGAACACAACAAAAAAGCTTCCTGTGAAGTGACAGAAAGAGGTAACAGTGTGCTCCAAGAAATCAAGGAGGAGAGTAAGGAAAGGCTAGTGTGGCTGTGACATAGAGAAAATGATTTGAAAAGAGATTGTAGCAAATGTAAAGGTAAAATAATAATCTGAGGAGAGGGAAAAAGATGGCGGATCTGTAAGAAGCAGGCAGTGAACCTCTCCAAAAGTTGCCATCCAGACACTGGAATATAGTGACTGGAGGAGGACAAGAAAGAGGGAAGTGTCTCCCATGGACCCAGGAAAGATCTGAAGCGCAGTTTGGGGCCCACGGAGAAAGTGATGAGAGAAACCTCAACAAAGAAGAAGGAGGTGGCCTCTGGCGCCATTTCCTTGTGTCAGGAATCCTGATGCGACTGAAGTGGTCCAAATCTACAGACATGCGGTGACTGCCGGCGTCCCCCGGGGCCTCCACGGAGGAACGCGAGAAGCGGCAGTGCAGAGAAGCAAAGGCCGTGAAAGACACACTGACTGGCGGTGAGTGCTGACGCCCAGCCATCCCGCGCGAGAGAGCGACTAGCCGGGCGCCATTGTGGGGGGGGGCAGCAGCTGAGCTTGAAACTCAGGGCGGCTGCCACTCCATTCACGGCTCCAGCGGGGACCTCTGCAGAGGAACGCGAGATGCCGCAGCACAGAGAAGCGGCGGCTGTGAAGGACACACTGATTGGCGGTGAGTGCTGACACCCAACCATCAGGTGCGCGAGAGCCACTAGCCAGGCGCCATTGTGGGGGGGGCAGCTGAGCTGAGAACTCGGGGTGGCTGCCACTCCAACCACGGCTCCAGTGGGAACCTCCGCGGAGTAGCGCAAGACGCCGCGGTACAGAGAAGCACCAACCGAGAGGGATGCACTGACTGGCGCTTTTCTTCCTGGTATTCCAAGAATCTCCTAAGAGTTTGAAATACTAGCAATAAAGCAACCTACCATAGGCAATTTACAAACAGCATCCCAGGAATTAAACTAAAGAAAGAAAAGAAAATGAGACGACACTTAAACAAGATGCAACCCCACACATCCAGTTCACCAAAGGCAAACCCAAGGGGCAGTGAGGTGGGACAAATCGAAAGCCACCCACCTGACATCTCTGAAGTGGTAACAACAAAGCAGTTGAATGAGGCTCTGGAAAAATTTAAATCAGAAATAATTTCTCAGATAACTGCAGAGATAATGTCCACAATGAAGAACATGCTTAAGGATGCTAGAGCAGACACAGACAAAAAAATAGATGAGCTTAAGAAAATGATGGAAGCCATGAATGCTCAGCATAGGAAAGAAATGGAATCCATAAAGCAGATTCAAGCAGATATCCAGGAGAACAAAAATTCCATTGAAAGTATTTGTAGCAGATTAAGCCAATGTGAGGACAGGATCTCAGATATAGAAGAAAGGCTTGCAATTAGTGATCATGAAAAGAAGGAATTCTTAAAAACAGCAAAGGACAATGAAAAATCAATCCAGCAGCTGCTAGATGACGCAAAGAAGAATAACTTAAGATTGATTGGAGTCAATGAAAAAGCAGGAGATAGCACAAATGACATCAGAACACTGTTCACAGACATTATCACAGAAAATTTCCCTGGTAGAGAAAAAGAATTTGACGTTCAGATAAGTGAGGCTTATACAACTCCAATTAGCCATGATCAAAAAAAATCTTCAGCCAGGCATATCATAGTCAAGATTCCAGAAATTCAACATAAGAGTAGAATCTTAAAAGCTGTTAGAGAAAAGAAACAAATCACCTATAAAGGAAAGCCCATCAGAATCACAGTGGACTTTTCAGCACAAACCCTCGTCAAGAAGAGCTTGGAATGACGTATTTCAAGTTCTAAAGGAAAATAATCTTCAACCCAGATTGATGTACCCTGCAAAACTATCTTTCAAAACTGATGGAGAAGTAAAATACTTCCATGACAAAGAACATCTGAGAAAATTTATAACCACCAAACCAGCACTCCAAAATGTTTTGAAGGACATTCTAGAAAGGGATAACAAGGACTACAACTCCAGAAACCCCAACAGAAGGAATCCACCAGGCAGAGCAAATGATTAAAGAAAGGGAGAGAAAACAAAAATTAAAAGAGGGAGAGCCAACAAGAAAATAACATAACAAGGATAAGTCAATACATATCAGTTTTAACCATTAATGTTAATGGTCTCAATTCACCAATCAAAAGGCACAGACTGGCGAATTGGATCAAGAAGCAAGATCCAACAATATGCTGTATACAAGAAACACATTTAATTCAAAAAGAAATTCATAGACTGAAAGTAAAAGGATGGAAAACAATATTCCATGTGACAGGAACCCAGGAAAAAGCAGGGGTAGCTATTCTTTTCACAGACAAAGTGAATTTCAAGCCAAGAATGATTCATAGAGATAAAGAAGATCACTACATCCTTGTAAAGGGAACAATCCAAGGGGAAGAGATAACAATCATAAATATAAATGCAACAAATACCAGTGCACCCAACTATATAAAACAAATATTAATGGACATGAAAAATCAAATAACTACTAATACAATTGTATTGGGGGATCTCAATACCCCACTGTCACAAAAAGACAGATCAACTAGACAAAAAATCAACAATGAAATAGTAGAACTGAACCAAACTTTGGAACAAATGGACGTAGTAGATGTCTACAGAGTGTTCCACCCCACAACATCAGAATACACATACTTCTCAGCTGCACATGGGACATTCTCCAAAATAGACCACATACTAGCTCATAGAACCTGCTTAAGTAAATGCAAAGGAATTGAAATTATCCCATGTATATTATCAGAACATAGTGCAATGAAATTGGAAATCAATGGCAAAAGAAACCACAAGAATTTGCTAAACACATGGAAATTAAATAGCACCCTACTGAACAACCAATGGGTCACAGATGAAATTAAAGAAGCAATTAGACAGTTTCTGCAACTGAATGATAATGACAGTACAACATACCGGAACTTATGGGATACAATGAAAGCAGTCCTAAGAGGGAAATTTATAGCATTAAATTCCTATATCAGGAAAACAGAGCAAGAACAAATAAACAACCTAATGGAGAACCTCAAACTTCTAGAAAAAGAAGAGCAGGCTAGGCCAAAAGCTCGTACAAGAGAGGAAATTATAAAGATCAGAGCAGAAATTAACGTATTGGAGACTAAAAAAACAATACAAAGAATCAACAAATCAAAGAGTTGGTTCTTTGAAAGATTAAATAAAATTGACAAACCCTTATCCAACCTTATTAAAAAAAGGAAAGAAAGTACTCAAATCCACGCAATTAAGAATGAAAAGGGTGATATCACAACGGACCCTGCAGAAATCCAGAAGATCATCTATACCTACTTTGAAAACTTGTATTCTAATAAGATGGAAAATGCAGAAGAAATGGACAGATTCCTAGATACATATGAATTACCAAAGCTCAACCAAGAAGATATAAAAACCCTAAATAAACCAATAACAATCAATGAAATCAAAGATGTAATTAAAAACTTCCCAACAAAGAAAAGCCCGGGCCCTGATGGATTCACTGCTGAATTCTACAAGAAATTTAGAGAAGACCTAACACCACTACTTCTCAAACTCTTTAATGAAATTGAAAGGGAAGCAATACTCCCAAATTCATTCCTGGAAGCAAGCATTACCCTGATACCAAAACCAGAGAAGGACCCAACTAAGAAAGAGAACTACAGACCAATCTCCCTAATGAACATAGATGCAAAAATCCTCAATAAGACACTGGCAAACAGAATGCAGCAAATCATCAAGAAGATTATACACCATGACCAAGTTGGATTCATCCCAGGGATTCAGGGATGGTTCAACATACGTAAATCAATAAATGTAATACACCATATTAACAGAACCAAGGACAAAAATCATATGATCATCTCAATAGATGCAGAAAAAGCTTTTGACAAAGTCCAGCACCCATTCATGATAAAAACCCTACAGAAAATTGGAATAGATGGTCTTTATCTCAATCTGATAAAAGCTATCTATGACAAACCAACAGCCAATATCATACTAAATGGACAAAAACTGAAAGCCTTCTCTCTAAAATCAGGAACCAGACAAGGATGTTCATTGTCCCCACTCTTATTCAACATAGTCCTGGAAACTATAGCCAGAGCAATTAGACAAGAGAAAGAAATAAAAGGAATAATGATTGGAAAGGAAGAAGTTAAATTATCATTATTTGCAGATGACATGATACTCTACGTAGAAGACCCCAAAAACTCCACTAAAAAATTGCTCGATTTAATAAGCAAATTCAGTAGTGTAGCTGGATACAAAGTCAACACTAAAAAATCAATAGCCTTCCTGTACACCAATAACAAACTCACTGAGAGAGAAATTAGGGAAACAACACCTTTCACAATCACATCTAAAAAAATGAAATACCTAGGAATCAATCTCACAAAGGAAGTAAAAGACCTGTACACTGAAAACTACAGTACTCTGAAAAAGGAGATTGAAGAGGATCTCAGAAAATGGAAAGATATCCCTTGCTCTTGTGTCAGAAGAACCAATATAGTGAAAATGACCATACTTCCAAAACTGTTATACAGATTTAATGCAATTCCGATCAAAATTCCAACAACATATCTCACAGAATTAGAGAAAACAATCCTAAAATTCATCTGGAACCAGAAGAGACCTAGAATAGCAAAGGTAATTCTGGGCAACAAAAGCAAGGCAGGGGGCATCACAATCCCTGATTTGAAATTATACTATAAAGCTAATGTGATAAAAACAGCGTGGTATTGGCAAAAAAACAGACCTGAAGATCAATGGAATAGAATAGAAGATGCAGAAACAACTCCAGACATACTAAGCCACCTTATCTTTGACAAAGGTGCCAAACATATTTACTGGAAGAAAGACAGCCTCTTTAATAAATGGTGCTGGAAAAATTGGCTCTACACATGCCAAAGATTAAAATTAGACCCATATCTTTCACTGTGCACTAAATTCAAAATGGATCAAATAATTAAATATTAAAACAGAAACATTAAATCTCCTGGAAAATAAAATAGGTAAAACTCTTGAAGACATTGGTGTAGGCAAAGACTTTATGAATAAAACCCTCATCGCACAGGAAGTATCACAAAGAATCAACAACTGGGATCTCATCTTATTAAAAAACTTTTGCACAGCAAGAGAAACCACCAACAGAGTGAAGAGACAACCCACAATGTGGGAAAAAATGTTTGCCTGCTGTTCCTCAGACAAAGGATTACTATCGAGAACATACAAAGAACTCAAAAAAATCAGACCTCCCAAATTTAAAGACCCAATCCAAAAATGGGCATCTGAGATGAATAAATCTGAGAGGTCTTTTTCTTCATCTTCTCAGATGAAATACAAATGGCAAATAAATATATGAAAAAATGTTCAACATCACTGGTCATCCGAGAGATGCAAATAAAAACAACACTGAGATTCCATCTCATCCCAGAAAGAATGGCTGTTATCAAGAAGTCAACTAATAACAAATGCTGGAGGGGCTGTGGGGAAAAATGTACCCTTCTCCACTGTTGGTGGGAGTGTCGACTGGTGCAACCACTGTGGAAGTCCGTGTGGAGACTCCTCAAAAAACTGGGGTTGGAGTTCCCATTTGACCCAGCTATTCCCCTTCTGGGTATCTTCCCAGAAGAATTAAAAACATCGTACCACAGTGATATATGTGCACCCATGTTTATAGCAACACAATTTGTAATAGCTAGATCGTGGAAACAACCCAAATGCCCATTAACCGAGGAATGGATAAAAAAGATGTGGCATTTCTATATAATTTAGTACTACTCAGCCATAAAGAAAGATAAACTGGAAACTTTTACAGGTAAATGGATGCAACTTGAGAAAATACTCACAAGCGACATAAACCGGACGCACATTTGTAAACATCGTATTGTCTCCCTAGTATGAAAATGCAATTTCACTGTGACTATTCCATTCCTTAGTCTTCTATTTTTACCTAGCTTTTACATGCTTTAATCTTATACTGAGTAATATTTTTCTCCAAAAGGTATTTGTACATTCTCTAATGCTTGAGTTCCTTAATACATGAGAATGTTTACTTGTTGTCTTTAAAAAAATAAACAAAGTTTGAAAAAAAATGATAATCTGAGCTCAGGATTAAGCAATTGCCTCACGTAAAAAAGAAATGCAGAATGTTGAGCTATTTTTTGTTGTTGTTGTTGTGTTTCTCCTTTCTCCAGGATCTTAGGCCATTAAATCCTTACTCTTGGTTGCCTCTCACTCCTGTTTATGTTTCCCAGATTCTCAAGACTGAAGAAATCTCTGGATATTAGTGTATCAATTTCTTCTTTGCTTCTGTAGATTATGCTACAAATCTGTCTATGTAGTATGGGAGAAAAGAGTGGAGAATGTCTTGGATCACACCAATGCCTTCAAGTACAATTTCCTGGAGTTGCTTTTTAAATGCCTTTAAAGCTTTTAAAAAAGCATAAAATAGGAGCAATAAGTAGATTGCCGTCTGCTTTCAAAATAGAAATACTATATGCCAGAAGCATTTTCCATGATATGTTCAACTTTAGTACCAAAACTTATATGTATAGTGTGTTAGTCACCCAGAAATATATGAAAACACTTACAGAGTACGGAGTAGCATTTATTCCAGTAATGCAAGGTTGATTTAACATCTGAAAACACAGTAATGTAATCCATCACATTAGAAAGAGATGTATCTTATGACCAACTCAATGTAACTAGCAAAATCATGATATATAATTCAACATCCATTCATGTTTATACTTTTAACAAACTTGGAGAAGACAACTCCTTTACTGTGACTTAGGAAAGCTCTACAGGAAAATCATTCCTCAAGGTTAATTTTTAAAATCTTTTGTCTAAAACTAAGAATGATATGAGAATACTGCTATCATTATATCTATTTAATATTGTAATTCTGTAGTGCACTAAAGAAAATAAAGGGAATAAAATTTTTCAAATTTTTAGTTTATTAGTACATGTATATAGTACATAGTGTTTACATTCCTTGTGGGAAGTTGGTACATGTATGTAATACATCTTGATTCCTCTTTTCATCCCCTTTCCCTTCCCTCCCCCATCCATATACTGATTATCTTTCTTTTGTTTTGTACATGTTTGCAGTACATAATATTTACATTCCTTGTGTGGAGCAGGTACATGTACATAACACATCCAAATTCCAATTTCTAATCCCTTATCCCTGCCCTCCCTCCATCTCTTGCTCCCCTTCCCCTTTGAGAATGATCTATCTCGCTAGTTCCTATTAACTATCTTTTATTTTGCTCTTTATTTTTACTCTGGTTTCTCATATAAGAGAAACCATCTGACATTTAAGCTTATATGTCTAACTTGTTTCACTTAACATTATGGTCTCAACATACATCCATTTACCTACAAATTACTCAAGTTTTTCTTTATGGCAGAGTAGTACACCGTTATGTGTAAATACCACATTTTCTTTATCCATTCATCTGATGGACATAAGGGCTTCTTCTAAGATTAAATTATTATGTATTATGTTGCTATAAACATAGGTATGCATGTATCACTGTAATATGATGTCTTTAACTCTTTTGAGGAGACACCTAGAAGGAGCATAGCTAGATTAAATGGAAATTTCTAGTTTTAGTTTTTGAGGAATCTCTATAACTATTTCCATAGTGCTTGTGCTAGTTTACATTCTCACCAACTATGTAGAAGTGTTCCTTTTTCCTTAAAGCCTCTCCAGCATTTGTTATTATTTGGTTTCTTGATGATGGCCATTCTTTTTGGGGTGAGATGGAATCTCAGTGTTTAAATTTCCATTTCTCTAATGGCAAGCAATGTTGAGCATTTCTTCATGTATTTATTGGCCATCTGTACTTCTTCTGTGAAGTGTCTATTGATTTTGCTCACCCATTTTTTGTCAGGGGCTTTTATTTGGGGGAATCTAAGTTTTTTGAGTTCTTTATATATTGTAAATATGATTCCTCTGAGGAAATGCTGGTAAAATTATTCCCTATTCTGTAGGTTGGGTTTTCACTCTGTTGGTTGTTTCTTTAGCTGTGCAGAAGCTTTATAATTTTACATGTTTCCACTTGTTGATTCTTAGAACTATATCCTGTGCAACTGGGGTTCTTTTCAGAAACTATTCCAATTACTTCAAGAGTTTTACTATCTTATCTTCCAGCAGATTGCTTCTGGTTTAACATTTAGTTCTTTGGTGGACTTGGTGGAGCATGACCGTAGTCCCAGCACTCAGGAGGCAGGAGAATGCCTTGAGTTTGAGTCCAGCTTGGGCTACATAGTGAGTTCAAGGCCAACCTGAAATATAGAGCAAGACCTTGTCTCAAAAAAAAAAATCAAAAACAAAAAAAACCAAACCAAACAAAAACAAAAACATTTTAATTCCTTGATCCATTTTGATTTTAATTTAGTACATGGTGAGAAATATGCATCTAGATTCAATCTTTTGTATATTAATAGCCATTTTTGCCAATACCGTTTATTGGAGGGGTTATCTTTCTTCCAGCATGTGTTTTTACATTCAAGTAGTTGAATGTACTTGGGCTTGTTTCTCCACCTGCTGTGCTATTCCATTCATCCTTGATCCTCGTGTGTGTTTTTATGATATTCCCATGCTATTTTTTTTTTAATCCCAGTATTTTTGTAATGTAATTTCAAGCCCATGATTGTGATGCCTCCTGCTTTGCACTTTTTACCCAGTGTTGTTTTTGCTATTCTGGGTCTTTTCTGCTTTCATATGAGGATTGTTTTCTGCAGTCCTGCAAAGAATGTTGTTGGAATTTTCATTGAGATTGCATCAAATACACAAATAAATTCTGGAAGTGTGGCCATTTTGACTATATTGATTCTGTCTATCCAGAAACAGGGTATATATTTCCAATTTGTGATGTCTTCTTCAATTTCCTTTTTCAGAATATTGCAGTTTTCATTGTAGAGTTGTTTCACTTCCTTAGGGTAATTCCTGGGTATTTAATTTTTCTTGTGCTATTGTGAACTGTTTTTTTTCCCCAAGTTCTTTGTCAGTTGGTTCATTGTTAGTGAACAGGAGCAGTAGTGACTTTTGTGCATTGATTTTGTATCCTGCTACATTAATGAATTTGGTTATTAATTCTAAGTGTTTTGGTGAATATTTGGAGATCATCTAAGTAGAGGATAATGTAATCCACAAATAATGGTCATTTGACTTTCTTGTACATATCCATTTTATTTCTTTTTCTTGCCTAATTGTTCTCACTACTGTTTCGAGTACTATGTTGAACAGGAGTGGTGATAGAGGACATCCTTGTCTTGTTCTGATTTTAGAGGGAAAGCTTTCAGTTTTTCACCATTTAATTTGATGTTTGAAGTGGGTTTGGCATAAATGGCTTTTATCAATTGAAATAAGGTCCTTTTATACCTCTTTTCTTCAGTGTTTTTTTTTTTATCGTGAAAGGTGGTTGAATTTTGTCAAAGGCTTTCTCTGCATCTATTGAGATGATCATGTAATTTTTGACCTTGCTTCTATTTATGTGATGTATTTCATTTATTGATTTGCATATCTTGAATCATCCTGTATCCTAGTGATGAAGTCTACTTGGTCATGGTGTATGATCTTTTTGATGATTTGTTGCATTCTGTTTGCCAGTATCTTGTTGAGGATTTTTGCATCTATCTTCATTAGAGACATTGGGCTATAGTTCTCTTTTTTGGTTGAATCTTTGGCTTTGGAAATGGGTAACATTAGCTTTTAGGAATGGTTTTGGGAGTACTGCTTCCATTTCCATTTCCTTAAAATACTTGAGGAATATTGGTGTTAGAACTTCTCTGAAGTTTTTGTAGAATTCAGCAGTGAATCTGTTCAGATGTGGACTTTTCTTTGTTGGTAGGTTATTTGTTACTGTTTCAGTTTCATTCCTGTTATTGGATTATTGAAGGTTTTTAAATCTTCTTGGTTCAATTTTTATAATTCATATGTATCTAGGCATCTATGCATTTCTTCTGAAATTTCCAATTTATTGGCATACATGTTTGCAAATTAGTTGTTAATAATATATATATATATATTTTTTTTGGTAGTTTCCATTGTGATTTCACCTTTGTCATTTTTAACTCTGTTGATCTGGGTCTTTTCTCTCCTTTTCTTGCTTACATTGCTCAAGGGTTTGTCTATTTTATTTTTTTGAAGAACCAAATCATCTGTTCATTAATTATTTGTGTTGTTTCTTCTCCCCACTTTGGTCTCAGTGTTGTTGATGTCTATTCTGACCTTTATAATTTTTCCTTGTACTAGCTTTTGGTTTGGGTTATTCTTGTTTTTCTAGGACCATGATGTACGTCATTAGGTTATTTACTTGGGCTCTCTCTGTTTTTAAGACTTGGCCATTCACAGTTATCAACTTCCCTTTTAGGACTCCTTTCACTGTGTCTCATCAGTTCTTGTACATTGTACTGGCATTATTTAGTTCTGGAAATTTATTTCTTCCTTGATTTCTTCTGCTACTCATTGTTTAGTTGAGTGTGTTGTTTAGTTTTCATGCATTTGCATACTTTCTGTGTTTTCTGTTTGTTGTTTATTTGTTACTTTATTGTGCTATATTCTGATAATATGTACAGCATAATTTTAATTCTTTTACATTTACTTAAGGGTGATTTATTGGATAGTATGTGTTCTACTTTGGAGAAAGTTGAATGTGCTGCAGAAAAGAATGTGTGTTCTGTTGTTTTTGTGTGGAACACTCTGTAAATACCTATTAATTCCATTTGTTCAGAGGTTTTGTTTAACTCCGATATTTCTTTGTTGATTTTTATGTCTGGTTGGTCTATCTGTGTTAGTGAAGTATTGAGGTGTACCATTATAACTGTGTTTATGTCTATCTGATCTTTTCTGCGCAGTAGTACTTGTTTTTTGAAAATGAATGCACTGTAGTTCAGTACATATATGTTAATAACTATTACCTCTTCCTATTGGATTGTTCCCTTAACCAATATGTAGTGACTTTCTTTGCCTCTTTTGATCACTTTTGACTTCAAGTCCACTTTGTCTGAATATAAGATTGCTACACCTCCTTTATCTTGGGTTTTTATTAGGAAAAATCTTTTAGAAGAGAAAATAAAATATCCATGAAATATGATTGTGAATATATCAACTAAAATCTATGGAAATATGTTCAATATGCAAATTTTAAAATGTTGCATAATACAAGTTTGAAATAAAAGCCAATTATATTAATTTATGCCAGAAATAATCAGGTAAAGTACAACTTATAATATATCTTTACAACATAAAATATTACATGTAAACATATATCTAACAAAAGACCTGTATGAAGACCTGTATAGAAAACTATGAAATATTATTGGGAGTTACATAAGAATACCTAAGATGGAGAAATGTGGCATAATTAAAAGATTTGCCACTTTAAAACTATTAATTTTTCCCAAATTTGTTTTTAAATTCAGTGCAACTCAATTCAAAATCCCAACATGTTTTTAAAACTTGAAAAGTTAACACTAATATCAACATACTTATAAAACTACAAAGTATCAAAATAAATAATCTTGTAAATGAAAATATTAATAAACTGGGTTATATTTTAGTCTTTGGCACTAGTGACCTTGTCACATTGTCTTGGCTTAATTCTAATTTCACTTGTAGCTAATGCATAGATGGTACCTTACGGGCTACCACCCGTGAGACACCTTTCTGATAATATCTTTCCTGAAATACACGGTGCATATATAGTTTCTGTTCCGTGGATTTTAGCCTTACCAGGGACTCCTGTGGCCATTATGCAAACACAGCCTGGAAGAATGGCATTAATGACCCTCAGCACAATCCTCAAATAGCAGAGCAAGAGCACATTAAATGCTTTGGTTTCCTGTCCGTCAGACAGACAAGTCTGGGCCGCATTCTGTTCAGTGCTCAGAAGGTTCTGACAGAATTAAACCTCCTTCCATACTGTGATGTGTAAATAAAAAACATTTTTGTTAGTTTTTCTTTCTATTCTAATTCTCCCTATTGCCTCACCTGTTTCCTAAAATCATTTCCCAGTTAAACTGCATATTTACAAATGCCTGCCTTGGTTCTATTTTTGTAAGAACTCAAAAGAAAAAAATATTAAAGTTAAGATATTTTTCGCTACAATTCTGGGCGTCAAACTTAGGGCCTTATGCATGCTAGGTAAGCACTTTACTGCTGAGCTATATTACCAGCCCAAATATTTCCTGCTTATTAATGGCATTATAAAAATGTGAAAAGAAAACCCACCTAGTAAGAGTGAATATTTCCAAAAAATTTACCTAAAAATTTGTATACTGAAATATTTTTAAAAGCATCTATAAATAAAAAGGAAAAATAGTCCTTCAGAGAAATGTATTTGTATTTTAAACAGGGATGACACTAAAGAAATATAAAAATGGTCAACCATAAACCAAGTTACTAATTTCTAATTGAAGTTAAAGTACAGTGCGATGCCACTACACACTCATTAGAATGGGTAAAATTAAGGGTAATGAATACACCAAGTGTTAGCAATACAAATTCTTCTACTCAGCTAGTGGGAAAATGAATCAAAAAAAGCAATCTGCCCGGAACCCACATACGAAAAAGGGGCCGGTGATATCGCTCAGTGGCACGGGCGCCTGCTGGCGCACGAGGTCCTGAGGTTGACCCCCCGGTACCCAAAAAAAAAAAAAAAAAAAAAGCAATCTGGACAAGCTGTGTACCAAAGTACACAGAATAACATGTACATAATAATTCAATTTCAAGACACGTATGTTGTAAATGTATGCACATGTAACACCCAATAAACAGAAAGGATCCAAATGTCTAACCACCCTAGAATGGATAAATATATGATATATGTAATACAGTGATACATAATATAGCAATGAAAATGGTAATGATAGAGTGATACATAAGAATGTTGCATATATGTTATTTGTAATGTAGATTTAATCATAGCAGAATATGTACTACATACTTCTATTTATATAAAGCTAAATTATGCTTAGTGAGGAGTACATTCTGGTGAAGATTTTAAAAAAGGGTGTAACTGAAAGTTAAGGTAGTGGTTAGGGGAGAATAAGAAAAGTGATGTTGAGAGTAGGCAGATGGGGGACTCCTAAGATGCTGGTAGTATTCTTTTATAAACTAAACATCAAGGAAAATGTTTATGGAAATTTTCAAACATAAAAAAGGCAAAAAAGCACTTTGGTAAACTTCCAAATCCTTGTTCCCAGTTTTAAAATGATCAATTTATGATCTATTTTGTTTTAATTCTACTTCCTCATTACCCTACCCACAACATAGATCATTTTGGAGCAAATCTCATACATCATGTCATTTTATGTGTAAGTATTTATATATAACTGTATGAGATAAGATATTAAAATTATATATTCACAATTCCATTATCAAAAGAAACAATAATTTCTTACCATCATCAGCTATCCAGTCAGTATTAAAATTTTCCTGATAGTCTCAATTATTTTACCAAATAATTTGTTTAAATCAAGATCCTCAGAATGGCCTATCTCTTAATTTTGGCTGTTATACTTCTTGTTTGGTTGACCATGCATTCTAGCTTTCCCAGAGTCCCATTTTCAAAAGCGCATCCCTTTTTAGTCACCAAAATATTCCTGTGTTGGATGAAAAGTTTATGGTCACTCTACAAGTAAGTCTCTTTTCAGCTTTAAGTTCCTTCTTATTTTGCTTTTGTTTTATTGTTGGAAGAAACTAAGTCATTTGTCTTACAGTGTTCTTCTTTGGCTTTAACACTTGCAAATTGCAATTCCCTGGTCTTGTAGAGTATGTTCCTTTATCACTTTTTAGTTTCCTGGAAACTAAAAATTAGAAATAGAATTAAAGTTTGATTTGATTCAAATTCTGTTTGGAGTGAAGGTGGGATCACTTTGTAGGTTATGTTTTTACAGCTGCTTGAAAAGAATGTAACATCCCTTTTGTATCTTTTCAGTAAGATTAGCATTCATTGATGATCATTGTTTAGATGTATAATTTCAAAAGAGGTTTGCACAATGGCATTATTAATATTATTTTTATTGATTATTTAGTAGTTTATAGGGCTTTTCTATATTGTAGAATTATATAACAATTCAATTAGTCATTTGTGGACTTTTTTTTGCATTAATATTTGTTTCATAAAAATCTGAAAAGCACATGTATGTAACTACAAATATGTAGAGACATAGGGAGATAAATAACTGAAATTGGTGAGAAATATTTTTAAATTATAATTATTAAAATGTTTTCTTTATTAATCAGAACTTATTTACTTATAAAAAGAAAATTTGTCCCAAACTCTCATTACTGAATACGTTATTTTAATGATGGCAATGAATGATATGTTTTTCCAATGTGGCCAGTTATTAGGACAATGTACAAATTGCTCTGTAGGTTAAACTGAAATGAGATAAGTGGGAAAAGTAGAATGTGATGATGGTGAATGGGAAGAAAAGCGGAGTTGTGGACAGAGAGTTTGGTGCAGGCAGAAAGCCAGAGAGAAGTGGCATGGTCAGGTTTTGCATGGTGTGTTCACATGGAGTGGCATAGAAAGAGCAGATGTGAGCATTTGCAGATATTATCACAGGATGAAGGGGACCGAGATTAAGGAACCCCCTCCAGAGATCAGTAGAATACTGTGCCTTCTCCCATTCCAGTACAATTGAAGGTGTCTGGTTATAAGACAGAGGCAAGATATCTCCAGCTAGTCATGCTCACAGAAGTGCAACTAAAATCTAACAGAGCTCTGCCTACAGAGGGAATGAGAAGAAATCTTTGTGATTTGTCTAATCCCCCAAGCCCCTTTGCTCTCTGGTAGGCAAGAAAACATGTTACTGAAGGGGAACCAGCTCAAGTACCAGCTGACACATGTAGCCTATGAGGCACAACCACAGAGGACTGGAGCTCAACCCTCTGCAAGTGCTATAAGATAAGCTCTCTCCATTCTTCAGTTAAGGGGAAGTGCACACTGGTCAAATTCTGACTGAAGTATGATAGGACTGAGAGAACTCTTTACTTTTTGCATTTATGTATGTATATATATTTTTTCCTTTAATCTGTTATTGCTTTTTGAAAGAGCTAAGGGGGACTGTTGTGTGCTAGTGAGAGTGTATATACTCCCCAAACTCTTTTATGAAAATGAAAGGGAAGGAACACTTCCAAACTCATTCCTTGAAATGAGCATTACCCTGATACTAAAACTGGACAAAGACCAAAAAAAAAAAAAAAAAAGAAAATTACAGGCCAATTTTCTTAAGGAACATACATGCAAAACTCCTCAGCAAATTATTTGCTAAAGGAATACTGCACGTTATTAAAAAGGTCATACATCATGACCAAGTTGGTTTCATCCCAGGGATGCAACTATGGTTCAACATAAGTAAATCAATAAATATAATATACCACATAAGCAGAACTAAATATAAAAATTGCATGACCATTTCACTAAATGCAGAAAAAGCCTTTGATAAATCCAAGATCTACTAACCTGGACAAAAATAGGTATAATAGAACCTTATCTTATCTGATAAAACTGTATGACAAAGCCACTGTTGACACCATGCTGAATGAAAAACTGAAACTATTCCTTCTAAAATCAGAAACAAGACAAAAATGCCAACTCTTACCACTCTTGTTCCATATATTACTCAAAACTTTTGCCAGAGCAATCAGGCAAGTGACAGAAATATAGGTATACACATAGGAAAGAGGGAAGTCAGAGTATCCTTATTTGCAGATAACGTGATCCTTTACATAGAACACCAAAAATTCCACCAGAAGACTCTCTGAACTAATAAACAAATTCAACAAAGTTGCATGATACAAAATCAACACACGAAAATCAATAGCATTTATGTACATTAACAATGAGCCCACTGAAAAATAAATTGGGAAAACCTATTCATTGTAGCTTCAGAAAAATTAAATTTATAGGAATTAACCTAAATATGGAAGTGAAAGATCTCTATAATGAAAACTATAGTTCTCTGGGAAAAAAAAGAGGATTGAAGAGGATATAAGAAAATGAAAAGACATCCATTGTTTCTGAACATCCATATTACTCAAAAGGAGTTATAGATTTATATAGATTTAATGCAATTGCAATAAAAATATCAAAAACATTATTCATAGAACTAGGAAAAACAGTCCTGAAGTTTGTATGGAAGTGGAAGTGGCCCTGAATAGCCAAAATAAGGCTGAGCAAAGAGAGCAAAACAGGAGACATTATAATAGCAGGTTTCAAGTTAACTACAAAGCTACAGTAATATAAATAGCATGAACTGAAACAAAAATAGACATGTAGAACCATGGGATAGAATTGAGTATGCAGAAGAGATCCCATGTGTCTTCAGCCATCTGAGTTTTTCCAAAGGAAATAAAAGCATATGCTGGAGAAAAGATAGCCTGTTTAACAAATGGTACTGGGAACACTGGTTATCCGTGTTCAGAATAATGAATCTAGACCCATATCTCTTAACCTGTACTAAAATCAATCAAAATGGATCAAAGATTTAGACACAGAAACAAAAATACTTAATTTGCTGGAAGACAAAATAAGTAAAACTCTTGAAGACATAGGCATAGGTAAGGACTTTCTGAACAGAGCCTGAATTGCACAAAAAATAATACTAGCAATCAGCAGATAGGATTATATCAAATTAAAAAAGCTTTTGCAGGGCCGGTGAGATGGCTCAGTGGCTTAAGCGCCTGCCCGGCAAGCGCGAGGGCCCGAGTTCGACTCCCGGAACCCACATACGAAAAAGGGGCCGGTGATATCGCTCAGCGGCACGGGCGCCTGCTGGCATGCGAGGTCCTGAGTTTGACCCCCCGGTACCCACAAAAAAAAAAAAAAAAAGCTTTTGCACAGCAAAGGAAACAATAAAAGAGTAAAGAGACAACCTACTGAATGGGAAATAATTCTTGCCAGGTATTTCTCAGAGGATGAATACATGGAATATACAAAGAACTAAAATATTACATCCCCCCAAGATAAATGACCCACTCAAAAAATGGGCAATTGAAATGAAGTCACTTTTCAAAAACAGAGGTACCAATGGCCAATAAATACATGAAAAAGTGTTTAGCATGTTTGGCCAGTAGAGAAATGCAAATGAAAACACCTTTTAGATTCCATTTTACCCTGGCAGGAATGGCTGTTATTAATGCTTAAGAAACAAGAAATACTGTCAAGGTTATGGGGAAAAAGGAACTATCCTACATTATTGGTGGAAATATAAAGTAGCATAATCTCTATGGAAAATCAGTATGGAAATTCAGTAATCAGTATGGAAATTCATCAACATCTAAAAATAGTAATTTCATTTAACCCAGATATACCTCTTCTGGGTATCTTCCCAAAAGAGTTAGTTATCATATTACAGTGATATGTGAATATCCATGGTTATAGCAGCATAGTTAGCAATAACTAAATTATGAACGTGATCTCTATGCCCATTAGGAGATTAAAAAATAAGAAAATGTGGCATATATACACAATGAAGTACTACTCAGCCATAAAGAAGGATAAATTTGAGTCATTTATAGGAAAATGGATTTTTAGACCATAATGCTAAGTGAAATGAAACAGATACTGAAAGGTAAATATTGCATGGTTTCTCCTACATGAGCTGCCCACAATTTAAATACAGAGGAAAATAAAAGAGAGGTGGTAGTAAACAGGGGGGGGTAGATTTTGGGGAGATAGGAAAGGGATTGGGAATGGAGGAGTGTTGAAAGGAAGCAAAAATGATCAAAATGTGCACAGTTTCCCCGAGATGAATGTAATTATTATGTAATACAAATATATACTTCTAATTTTAAAGATGTTCAAATAAAAAACCAAATTTTTAGGATTAAGTATTCATTTTAGTGCCTGACACGTACCAATTATTGTTGAGCACATTTTCACCTTTCTACTACCTCTATTTTCCATATCCTCCTCCTAGCTAATTAAGATAAAGGGGAAACAACAACTTAGAGCCAAGGGTAAATCAGTAAACAGTTCAACTAGTACACATTGATTATCTACTCTATCTGGAATTCTGACAAATAGGGAGTAGAAACAGGAAGAAATTCAGTCTCCCTTGAAGGCTCCTACAGCCTAGAGCCATGGGTTCTCAGGATCAGCAGAATTTTAAAAAATTATCTAGTTCAATTACCTCTTCTGTACAATAGACCTGAAATAACTAGATAATAATATATAACAGTTGCTTATCAGGTTCTCAAGTGATATAAAATATACAGTAGGGCTCCAGTGCTTCACTCCTGAAAGGAACCTTGGATGTTTAACATGGAGTTTTCCATTAACTATGATCCTCATTGTTTAGGGTACAGCCTGTATCTTTGTATAAACACATATTTTACAAATTTCATAAAGAGCTATTGATTAATATCCTAGAATTCCAATTCATTAGATAAAAGAGATATTTTTCCTATTTATGTCATGTCATGGTCACTGAAATATCCATTCATGAATAGTCTCTTTGTATGAGCACATCTATGTAGGAATACAGAATAATCTTAGAAGGCTATCAAAGATAGGGAATCAAAGAATTACTTAAATAACTTCTTTTTTTTTTTTTTTTAAAGGGCTGGGGATATAGCTCAGTGGCACAGCGCCTGTCTGGCAATCATGAGGTCCTGAGTTTGATTCCTGGTACCAAAAAATATATGAACAAATAAATAACTAAAGAGAAATTTTCATGATCTCGAGGAGTGTGCTAATAGAGTAGTTTGTAATTCTTTTTTTTTTTTCAAAGTTACCTTACCAATAAGTACTGTAGTAAGGAGTACTTTACCATTGGGTGGTAATGCTTATGTGGCAAGCAAAGTATGGGGTAACATAGAGAAGTGTCTAGTGTTAGAAGTAGTGGGAAAGGGGGCCGGTGAGATGGCTCAGCGGCATAAGTGCTTGCGTGGTAAGCACGAGGGCCCGAGTTCGACTCCCAGAACCTACATATGAAAAAAGGGCCGGTGATGTCGCTCAGTGGCACGGGGCGCCTGCTGGCACGCGAGGTCCTGAGGTCGACCCCCCGGTACCCACACAAAAAAAAAGAGGTAGTGGGAAATAAAATTTTTATTCATCAGGTGATAATTTTCATGTAGGAGGATAATTGTATACTTGTTAGATACGGAAAGAATGCATGTTGTTTATTTTAATTTTGGTATGACACATTAGGACATTTTTAGAATTGATCCTTTTTTTCAGTACCTCTTTCCAAAGATTTGTTACATTTTCTTTCTATCCATACCCCAGGGAGAAATCTCAGAATTAGAGGGGAAGGCTAAACAAATAACTATAGAATGTCCAGATTTCTCTGTTTTCCCCCCAGAATATATGTTAGTTTTTAAACTTATCTCTGAGCATTTAGAAAGACCTAAACAGTGAATTTCACATGGTTGCTAAATACATTTATTTGGTTATTTTCTTAATTGAGACACAGAAGTAACTTGTGTGGGGTATAGATAATACAGATCTACTTGTAAAACACATGAAATCTTGTTAGACAAAAGTAGAATTTGAAGCAAAATACTTTATCAAATAGTAATAAGCCAATTATGAAGAACCGATTCAATAAACAGTTATGATGATGTACTTTGCACAATTCTGCCTGGGTACTGGAGATGCCAACATTGGAGAAACTTTCCTTTAATCTACTCATAGGAAGATCCAACACATGACAAATAGCTGTTTCACTGGGCTTGATTATTTGTAGAAGCCAGAGAATACAGGAGGTATTTAAAGGGAAGAAAGGAACATAGCATGAGGAGGAATCTTTGAGATTTCCTAGGAAGGTGTTTTCAGACGTGGCTCTGCAATTGAGAAGAAAACAGTGTTAGTCCATTAGCTGTCGGAGGAAGGAGTGTGTTGAAAGTGGTGTAAAGATCACTGCAGCGGGGATGGGGTGGGGTGGGGTGGGTGTTCAGAATAACAAAAACAATAATATGAATTTAGAAAAGGAAGAGTGCTAGCCTTTGAAATTTGTTTCAATTTAAAAATCTGTTCTGCTTTCTTTCTACTCTCAATTCTTTAGTGTCTTAGTTCCTTACAAACATAACATGATATTGGTCATTAAATTTTAGGAATTTGGTTGCTAGACTAATTGGAAGTCACCGAGGCCTAGCGGGAACTCTTTATTTCTGTTCTATGATGAAAAGAGTGCAGAAAGTTTTGCAACACTTTTTCTACTATAATATGGTCATCTTAAACATGTAGGTGCAAACTCACCCTGCCATTCTAAGGGCAATGTATAGAAAAAGAGAGGGTGGTGTCTTGTGCAACAAACTATAAGGGTCAGGATTTGAAATGGCATTAATTCTACAGGCCTAACTTGATTTCATGACCCTCTCTAACTGCAAGACTTTGCTGAAAAAATGCAGGCTTATTCTGTATTATTCACAGGGCTCCCAAACAATAAGTAACTGGGTCCTAAATGACACCAGGGGACAGGGATCTGCTTGACTAAGAATATCACTGGGGAAAGAAGAGGCAGCTGATCTCCCAAAGTTTTCCATTGTTTGCCCTCCCTTCCTATGGTGTATGGCTAAAGCAAATTTAATGACAGAGTATAGTTAGTATCTGAGAACAAAGCTCCAGGGTAATTAGTAGAGACAAGAGGTATTATGTCTACCTCACTAAACTGCTTGAAAATATAGGAAATGCTGATGTCATTAGCTTAAAAGGTATCATTGTACACTAGGGCCAGTGGATCACCACTAAATCCTCACCACCCTTCATGCTTCATCTTTGTCTTTTTGGTATATATAAATGTCCCTAGAGATTTATGTAATAAGGTTATTAGGCATGAAGGCAGGGTTCTTATCTCTTCCATTTTCCCCTATTTTCCCATACCTACCCCTGGGTTCAGTTAGTATTTGATGAAGTCTAAGAAATGAATTTATGCTTATGTGAGGTGTCAAATATGTTTACTTATCCAATTCTATTCACCTATTTCAATTCTGTATATTTATTTTTCCTTTCAGCTCTGACATCTACTTGAAGAAGATAATTTTTTTCTGCTTTTTCTGAGAGTTCTAGTGTAACATGTGTCCTAAATAAGTGACTGTTTACTGAGTAATGGTGATTTTTCATTCGCACGTACTATACATCAAGTAAAAGTAGATGTTACAGATTTTAGCTTAGGACTTACTTGCTGCAGAGGCAAAATGTACAATGTATTTCTTTCATAATTGCCTTCTAGTATAAAGCATAGATCAGTTCATAATTTCTGATGCATTGTTTTCAGACTATTATTAGTTCTTTTATAAAATCACCATCAAATGAAGTCGTTACTGACAGTAAAGTTATTTTTTGTGGGTATATTGCTTTTTTGTGTGTATCTGTGTTTACTAATGATTTTATACAGGTAAGTTTTTAGCAACTCTTAATAAAAATAAACATGAAATATTTTTATACACCAGTCCTTTTTTTCTAGGTAGTGTCTATAATTGTCTTTTTGTACATGCAGGGACAGAAGCAGAAAAGTGATTACAGTAGTTTTATAGTGCAAAAGATGACCTTTAATGTATATATTCACAGTGCTTTAATTAATGAATAATTACTCCTTTTTCAATGAAATCTCCCAATAATAGGTTACATTGGTAGCCTTATTCTTTTTTTTTTTTTTTTTTTTTTTTTTTTTTTTTTTTGGTACCGGGGGGACGACCTCAGGACCTCGCGCACCAACAGGCACCCGTGCCGCTGAGCGATATCACCGGCCCCTTTTTCGTATGTGGGTTCCGGGAGTCGAACTCGGGCCTTCGCGCTTGCAAGGCAGGCGCTTAAGCCGCTGAGCCATCTCACCGGCCCGGTAGCCTTATTCTTTCTGAGGCTCCAACAAAAGTGTAACATTGTTGGGAAGAGTTTAACTGCCTTTTTAGCTACACTAAGAAGAATACATGATACATATATGTGATCACCTCATACATGCAAAAAATGTGTCCCTTTTAACATAAATTGTGTCAAAATATAATAGAAACAAAAACATATATTCAGAAAAATTGATTTATGGTATTTATTTCATAATTAACATTAAGAAGATCATTAAGAAATGATAAATTATTTATTTTGCAGATCAAAATTTTTAAAAATCTGTTTCCAATTTTTAAATTTAAATAATATACCTAATTCATCTTATTTTACTTTTTCTAGTGTTTACAAAGTAATGTTAACATTGTAGAAATGTGGTATAGTGGAAAGACTATAAGACTTTTGGGCATGTGACATGGGTTAAGTTGCTGTGTACTTGTGATATTTGGCAAGTTATCTGAAGCTTCAGGTTTCTATCTATTAAGGAAACATTTTATAATGACACTTCATGCAAGGTTGTCAAGGATGAAGTTTAAACTTAATTGTCAACTTGATTGGTTTGAGATCTGACTAGGGGATTAGTAAAGCACACTAGTGGATGTGTCTGGGTGGCACACAGAGGCACAACCCTGGTATGTGTATTTGTTCCCTGCCCCTTCTTTTCTGGCACTGTTCCCCTGCTCTGCTTCCTACACACCATAAACTAAGCAGCTTTGTTATGCCACCTCATTCTGCCATGACATTTCTGCCTTGGAGCCAGTCAGTGTTGATGTGAATTCTCTGAAACTGTGAAACAAATAAGCTTTTCCTCCTTTAAGATTTGGATGTTGGGAAGTTTGTCCCAGTAATGAGAAAGCGGACTAAAACATACAATTAGTACCACAAAAGTGGGGTCATTGCTGTGATTATATCTAACTAAATGGTTCAGAAATCTTTGGAATTGGTTTGATGGAAGACATTAAAAAGTTTTGGAGATGTGGGCTAGATAAGCCCTAGTTTGATATATGCAGAACTTGATCTGGAGATCTGGTTAGAGCTCATAAGACCAGATTGCTGACAGGAATGTAGACAGTAGAGGCCAGGCCCATGAGATTTCAAATGTAGGCTCTATATTGAGAATGGACTAGAGTGCATGTGTGTTATATTCTGACAAAGAGCTTATTTCTACATTTTGCTCATGTTCTGAGACTTTGTGAATGGCTGAGTTTATGGGGTATGGACTAAGTTCTGGCAGAAGACATTTCAAGGCAGCTGGACATTCAGACTGTGGCATGGATATTGCTGACTGCTGTTAGCCAGATGTATAGGGAGAATTGGGAGCAAAAAGCAGAGCAGAAGTACTTGCAAAACTTAAAATTTGGCCTGAATAAAAACATGTCTAAAACTGAGAGCAAAAGAGATATATGTGGTTGCTAAAGAAATTAGGGCCAATAATAATAATAATGATAATAATAATAATAATAATAATAAAGCCAAGGCAGGCATGCTGCTACATGCCTTTAATTCCTGCATTCTAGGAGGATAAGTCAGGAGAATTGCAAGTTCCAGATCAACCTGGGTAATTTGGCAACTCATCGAGATCTTGTCTCAAAATTAAGAAAAAAAAAAACTGAGATGTAGTTCTGAGTGAAGGCTCTGGATTCAATTCCCAGTACTGGAGGAAAAAAAAATTACTTTGATTTGAACTGGGACAAGAACTCAAGATGATGTCTTGAGGGCATCTCAGGAATCAGAAAGACCCCACCTGTGAAGGCTGAAGGGTACAAAAATGTAAAACTTTCATTTAAGAAAAGAGCCCCAGGGACTACTTCTCATAAAGGGCCATCTGGGATTCATTTTGACATGTTCATCCTGCTCAGCCATCCAGGCATTCAGAGGCAGATTCAGCCATTGTCCAAGAGGGTTATGCTACTGCTAAAGCCGGAGGCAGACCTTGGCATTGACCATGTCATGGTAGTTGTTCAGGCATGCAAAATGGCAGAATTTAGGGTTATGGAGGCTTCCACTCAGATTTCAGAGGGAGTCCTGGTAGGCCAGGCAATGTATCTCCATGCATGAAGCTGTAGGAATGAAGCCAAAGTTGAGACACTAGGAATCCAGGAATGTCAGACATCTGCTGAGGAAAACTGCTGGTGGTAAGTGAAGCCAGCCTAAGAGGGAGGCCAAGTGGGCTGCAACCAACAAAGCCAAGGGGGTGGGTCTGCCCAAGCCCTTTGAAACACATATCTTAGCACAATTTGCTCTGGATACCAGAGCTATAGGACTTAAAAATTGCCTTCTGGATTTCAGTCTTACCTTGGACCCCTTGTTCCTCATTTTTGAAATGGGAAGGTTTACCATGTGACATTCTATATGGGGATTATGTAATTTGTTTTAATTTTTACAGCAGATTACAACTAAGAGTTTTCCTTGAGTCTCAAGGGGGACTTGGACTTGGACTTTTTGGCAGTGCTAGAACTGTGGAGACATTGAAGAAGTGATCATTGTGTGTTCAACTGTGTGCAGGATAGTTGCATCATAGTAGGTAGAATTATTAACATGTTATTGCCTTAGGTTAGAGATTAAGTATGGTTTATGAGGATGTGTTTGAATGTTAATTTTACAAAAGTGGAATGTGAAGGTTAAATGGAACTTGATGGGACTAGGATCTGCCTAGGGGATTTTTAGCAAAGGATACTCTTGGGTGTATGTGAATAAGTCATAGAGATATGGCCTTAAGGTCTATATCTGGTCGTTAGCCCCTTTCTCTTTGGTGGTGTTCCTTTGCTGTGTTTCCCAGCTACCATAAACTAAGCATCTTTGGTCCACTATGCCAATCTGCCATGATGTTCCTTCTTTAGATCCAGCCACCCTGGAGTGAACACTCTGAAACCATGAGCCAAATAAACCTTTGTTCTGTAGATTGTGGGTGTTAAATAATTTGTCCCAGCAAGGGTGACCTTACTAATAAATTTAAAAATTATAAATTTCCTTTGTAATCTCTTAATATATGGTCTGAGCCTTTAGGCAGTTATTACTGTCACACACACACACACACACACACACACACACGCACGCACACATTTGGTTAACATCTTCTTTTCTTGCCAAATTTGAAAGAGAGGGGCATGAGTGGATTGCTCTCTTATAATAAACTACATGGGGCTCCTCCAGCGGGGATCCTAGCCAGGTATTGCTTGCTGCCTTGTAGGAAGATTGCCAATAGTGATTTTTGTAGAATCATGGATTCTGTAAGTTGAGTAAATATGTTTTCATTTTATAGCCTTTGAAAAGTTTTAATGGCCTCTTGTCTTGGCAAGTCTTACTTTTCTATTTAAATGCATGAAATATAAGTGTGAAAATATCAACATCATAGGGATAAAGGCTATTCAAAGATATTTTTATTATCCTTTCCTTCTCATCCAAGACAATATTCTGAAATTGAACCATGAGTGGCATGATATTTAGCCTCTACTGAAGGGTGGTCGCTCACATGCAGATTAATTTTAATCTACCGCCAAGTCCCGTGGTCACTACAGGACAGCTTCTTCAGAGGAAAGATACATTATCTTGAGAAAGAAAGAGGGGCAATGGTGGCAGAAACATCAGCCACAGCTTTCTCAACTCATTTAAGACTTACACACAAAAATAGTTTAGTCATTAATTTTCTAGGGCTGCCATAATGAATTTTCAGAAACTTTGTGACATAAGACTATGCAAATATTTTCCTCACAATTCTGGAGGGCAGAAGTCAAAAATCAAGGTTTTGGCTGGCAGGACTACCCTCCCTCCAGAAATTTCTTGGCTTTTCACCATGTTATCCCAACATCTGCCTCTATCTCATATCACTTCTTCATTGTGTGTTTTTTCTTCTGTTTATAAGGATATTTGTCATTTGATTAGGGCCTGCCAGGATAATCCAGGATGATCTCATTCAAATTCTTTAATTTTTCACTAACTTTATTTGGATGTAAGTGATAGTTTATAATTACAAATATGTTTAATTTGTAGAATTTGATATCTATATCTGTATCTATATATATATTCACCACATATAAGCTTCTTAGCACATATACTACTTTCCGTGTGTGTGTGTGTGTGTGTGTGTGTGTGTGCATGTGTTGGGGAGGAGAATACAGAAGATCTGCCTCATAGCGCATTTCAAGTGTACAACATATCTCATTTAGTATAGTCACATTGTTGTGCATTATATCCTCTAGAACAAGTTTATGTTTCCTAACTGAAATTTCATATCCCTTGACCATAATCTCCCTATGTTACCATATCCCCAGCAATTGTTAACTGTCATTCTACTACCTGTTTCCATAAATTTGACAATTTTAGATTTAACATGTAAATGAGATCATGCAGTGTTTGCCATTCTACATCTGGCTTATTTCACATAGCACAATATCTTCCAGGTTCATCAATTTTGTTGCAAATGTTGGAATTTTCTTTGTTTTTCTTCTTTTTGTATTTTCTATTTATTTTTATTAGTACATGTTTGCAGTACATAATGTTTACCCCTTCTTTTTGTCTAGGGCTGAATACTGTTTCACTCTCTGTGTGTTCCTCTATCCATTAATCAATTTACAGACATTTATATTGTCTCCATATCTTTGCAATTGTGAATAATGCTGAAATTAACATGGGAGGGAAAAAAAGATCTCTTCAAGATTCAGATTTCATTTCTTTTTTTATATATGCCTAGAAGATCATAAGGTATTTCATTTGTATTTTTTTGATGAAATCCCATACTGTTTCCCACAATGTACCAATTTACCTTTTCATTAACTTAGCATAAGGGTTCATTCCCACATATCATTGCCAACACTTATTCTTTTTCATATTTCTGATAAAATCCATTCAAAGCGGTGTAAAGTAATTGTGGTTTGATTTGCATGTCCTTGATGATTAGTAAAGTTAAGGATCTTGTACAGTAAAGTAAAACAGTAAAGTTGTTGGTCTTTTGTATGTTTTCTTTTGAGAAATGTCTATTTAAGTCCTTTGCTTGCATTTAAATTTTATTTGCTACTGCATTGTAGGGATTCCTCATTTATTTTAGATATTAACCTTTATTAAATATGGCTTGAAAATATTTTCTTCTTTTTACTTTGATATAAACCCACTGGTCTTTTTTTTTTGCTTTTGGTGTCTGTGCTTTTGGTTTCTATCCGAAAAATTATTTTCCCAACCTAAGTAAGAAAGCTTTTCCACTGTGCTTTCCTCTAGTTGTTTTAGAGTTTCAGATTTTAGTTCTTTCTCTTGCCCAACAGGTCTGGCTTGGACTTTCAGTCATAATGCTGAATAGAGGTGGTGAAAATGAGAATCTTTGCCTTGTGCTAGATTTTAGAAGGAAAATCCTCAGTTTTCACCAGTTGATTATGATGTTAGACATTGAATTTTCATATAGGCCTTTATTTACCAAAGTTCCTTCTATACCTATTTTGTTGAGCATTTTATTTATGAATGAATGTTATTTTTTCTGTATTTATTGAGAATAATCATGTTTTTTCCTTTCACTTTACTAATGTACAGTATCATATTGGTGTGTGTGTGTGTGTGTGTGTGTGTGTGTGTGTGAAACTATCCTTGCATTCCAGGGACAAATCCCACTTGATCATGGTGTATGAGCCTTTTAATGTGCCATTTAATTCTATTTGCTAGTATTTTACTAAAGATTGTACGCCTATGTTCATTAGGAATATTGACCTGTAGTTTTCTTTTCTTTGTAGTTTTTTGTCTGGTTTTGGTACCAAGGTGATACTAATCTCAAACATTTTGAAAGTGTTCCGCTTATATTTTTGGAAGAGTTGAGGGATAATTATCAATTTTTCTTTGATTGTTTAATAGAATTCACCCACAAAATCCATCTGGTGCTTGGCTTTTTTTTTTAAATAGGAGTGTTTTGATTACTGCCTCAATCTCCTTATTTACAATTTTTCCTGTTCAGACCTTCTATTTTTTATTTATTCAATTTTGGTAATTTGTTATGTGTAGTAATTTGTCCATTTTTCCTAGATTATCTAGTTCATTGTTACACAATTGCTCATAATAGTCCTTGTGATCCCTTCTATTTGAAGGGTTTCCTCTTTTAGTTTTATTAGTTTTTATTATTGGAGATTGAATCCAAGGTCTTTGCACTGAACTGCATCCCCAATCATTTTTTAATTTATTATTTTGAGACATGACTTCACTAAGTCTCCAAGTTGTCCAGACTGGGCTAGAATTTGTGACCCTCCTGCCTCAGTCCCCCTGTTTTTTTAAATTTGACTTTCCTCTCTTATTTTTTAGTCCAGGTAAAGATTTGTACAATTTAAAAAATATTTTTAAAAAATGACTTTTAGTGTTGATTTTTTGTATGTTTCAATTCTATTTCTGATTTGTTTCTGCTCTATTCTTTATTATTATGTTCTCTCTTCTAACACTGATCTTAGTTTGTTATTATAGTTTTTGAGAAGTAAAGTTAAGTTGTTTATTTGATTTTTTTGTTATAGGCATTTATCATGATAAATTGTCTTCTTAGTACAACTTTGGCTAAATTTTGATGTGTTGTATTTCAACATCCTTAATTTAATTACATGTAAAAATACCTCTCTTCCAAAGAAGGTGATATTCTGTGTTGTAGAAATTTTCATATGGACATAACCTTATTTGGAACTACCATTCCACCTACCTTATTTCTTCTATTTTCTAAGCAAATGTTAAATGGCATATAGGTGTTATTTCTAAATAAAGACTTCTCATAGGGTACTTGCACACATTACATGTCTTCTAGTTTTGCTACTGTGGTTATTACTTATTTTGTAAGAAGGCACACCAACTTTAATATAACTTTTAGGTATAGTGGATGATAGTCAAATGTTTTATTTTGTTTTCCTTAGAGAAAGGCTAGATAAAAATATCCTAGGAAAATTGTACACTTATCTTTTTTATTTTTGTTCTGGACAATGTGTTGTTTCTCTAGGAATCCTGGCTATCTGAAGGTTTAGTTACACTTTCTCTTATCTTTGAATCTTACAAAGGATTCTTATCAGAAGCAGGTTAGAAAGACGGGAAAGGAGAGACTCCCTATACTTCTACAAGCATGCATTGGATATGCCTGTGTGTGTGTGTGTGTGTGTGTGTGTGTGTGTGTGTGTGTTCAACTAGTTAACAAGAGTATTGACTTGTTGTAGAACCATGGTACTTTAGATCATTATGAAGTTGTAGCCTGAAATAAATGTTGAATACTGCAGATTTTAAAGTTAGGCAGGAGTCAGTATTGTAAAGAGAATAATTTGAATCTAAATGGAAAATTTGGAGTACAAGAGAGAAAAAAATGATATATTAAATTTAAAAATAACATATTCAATGTTTTTGTTTTAATGTTTAAACTTTTGATCCATTTTAATTTTAGTTTAGTTCATGGTGAGTGATATGGGTTCTAACTGCAAATAGCCTATTTTCCCAGGCTTTCCCATCATTTGTTGACTAGGCTGTCTTTCCTCTAATATATGTTTTTGGCCACTTTGTTGAAGATCAAATAGCTGAATAGGTCTGGGGATGTTTCTATATCTTTTATTCTGTCCCATTGATCTACATGTCTGTTTTCATGCCAGTACCATGTCATTTTTATCACTATTGCTTTGTATTGTAACATAAAGTCAGGTATTACGATGCTTCCTGCTTTGCTCTTGCCCAAAATTGCTTTAGCTATTCTGGATCTCTTCTGGTTCCATATGAATTTTAGGATTGTTTTCTGTGAAGAATGCTGTTGGCATTTTGACTGGGATTGAGTTTAATCTGTATAACGCTTGTTATGGTTTGGGTCTAGATGTTCCCCCAAAGCCTAATGCGGTCATAGGTGGGGCTTTTTCAGAGGTGGCTGAAAATCTAGAGTGTGTGATGCTGGGAATAAGGGGATGCAATTACTAAATCAGTACACTGATTAGTTTGGCACTACCCTAATCCTGGTAGCCTGGATACTATATAAAGGATAAGCTTGTCTTCTCCCTTGCTTGCTTGATTTTGCTATCTTCTGCTTGCCATGAACTGGTTCTGCTCTCCAGTGCCCCTCTGCCAAGCCACCCTGCCTTGAAACCAGCTGATTATGGACTGAAGCCTCTACAAATTGTGAGCCTCTACGAACTCTTCCTCCCTTAACTTGTGGGTGTTGTGTATTTGGTCTCAGCAATGAGAAAAGTAACTAAGAAAATGCTTTTGGGAGTATGGCCATTTTGACAGTTTGGTTCTGCCTATCCAGACGTAGGGGACAAGTTTCCATTTTTTGATATCCTCTTTAATCTACTTTTTTCATAGTACTGTGGTTTTCATTGTGAAACTCTTTTATTTTCTTGGTTAAGCTGTGTCTTAGTTACTTTTCTGATTGCTGGGACAAAATACTGGATGCCCAAAGTTAAAGAGGGAAAAGTTTATTTAGCTCACAGTTTGTAGAGGTTTCAGTCCATAATCATCTGGCTCCAAGGCAGCATGGCATGGCAGAGCAGCAACAGTTCATGGCAACAGAAGACAGCAAAAGCAACAAGAGCAAAAGCGGGTGGTAGCAAGCCTCTTTTCCTCCCTTATATTGTATGTGGGCTACCTGCCTAGGTGTAGCACTCACCCCCAATCCCAGCACTAGACAATGAACCAAACACAAACTCTACATTCAGCAGCCTCTGAGAAGCCCACCCCCACTTATGACCACATGAAGCTTTGGGGGGACATCCAGACACAAACCATAACATTCTGCCCCTGACCCTCCAAAGACTCATGCATATCCCTTATACAAAAGGCATTTAATCCATCTCTAAGAGTTGCCAAAATCCTAAGTTTCAGCACTGCTGAAAAGTCTAAGTCCCAAGTATCATCTGAGATTTAAGGCAAACTCTTAGCTGTGAGCCCCTGTAAAAATGAAAGGAAATTTAAACACTTCCAGCATTCAATGGCACAAGATAAACATTTCCATTCCAAAAGTTACAAACAGGGGGATAAAAAGGGATGGGAACAAAGCAAGTCCAAAATCCAGCAGGCCAAACATTAAGTCCTGTAGTTCCATGTGCAGCATCCGAGGCAACCTGTGGCAAGTTGTGAGCTCCAAAGGACTTGAGTGGCTCCACCCCTATGGCACTTCTGGTGGATGTAGCTCCCATGGCTTCTCTCAGGCCAGCTCTGCTCCCTCCTTGTACTCAGATGATCCACGTTCCTGGCTTCGCCAAGCTTCTGGAGTCTCCACTACACCTTGGCTTCACTCTCACAGCTTCACATATTGCCCTCTCAGGGGCACATTGCGGGGCCTCCCAGGCCTCCTTCTGAAATTAGGGTGGAAGTCTTTTTAACTACACTACACTTACATTCTGCATGTGCCTAAAACCAGCTCCATGTGGATGCTGCCAAGGTCTGCTGCCAGCTGGAGCAGTAGCCAGGCTTTCCTCTCTCTCAGCTATAGGGGTCAAGTGCCTGGACCACTGAGCACTCTGAATTCAATTCTGAGGAACAAATTCTCTAGGTTGCCACCATTCTGGAACATGGTGCTCTGGGGCTTTCTCCTCAAAGCAAAGTCTTTCACTTTGACAATTTTGAGGCAGCAAAGTGTGGAGTCTTGCTGCCTCTTATGATGCTCTCAGGCATCTCTTCTATTCTGTTCCTTCTCAGCAATCGAGATCTCCTCTTCTCTATCTTTGCAGTCCACAGCTTTACTGGCACTTCCTTTCTGGCCATACTCACAGAATTTCAAATCATTCTGCTTGGCTCTTTGCTCTTGATTGGCAACATAAATCTGGCTAAAAGCCCCCAACAGTAGCCATGCCACTGCCTCAAAATTCGACTGCCTTGGGGGCTGGTGAGATGGCTCAGTGGTGTAAATGCCTGCCTGGCAAGCGTGAGGGCCCGAGTTTGACTCCCAGAACCCACATACGAAAAAGGGCCAGTGATATTGCTCAGTGGCACGGGCACCTGCTGGTGTGCAAGGTCCTGAGGTCTACCGCCAGTACCCACAAAACAAAACAAAACAAACAAACAAAAAAACATTCGACTGCCTTGAAATTTCTTCGGCCAGTTTAATTAGTCTACCACCCTTAATCTCAGTCTCAGGCAGAGTCTCTGGACATGAGCAAAATGCAGACAAACTTTCTGCCAAGCCATAACACACTTTGTCTGGAGTCCAACAGCCAATACAGTCCTCCTTCCCAGCAGAAACCTCCTGAGCCTGGTCTTTACTTGCAGGATTTCTATCAGCCTTCTGGTGTTCTGAGCTCTGACCAGAATCCCCCATAGAGAACAGCCTAAGGTGTTCTAGCGCTACTCTTTCAGGTGACATCTCCGAACATTTCCAAAATCTTCTCACAAGCTATTCCCAAAGGCTCTTGAACCACATGGTCAGGTATAGTCGCAGCAATGACCCTACTTCTCTGGTACCAAATTCTGTCTTATTTACTTTTCTTTCGTTGCTGAGACAAAATATCTGATACCCAAAATTTAGGGAGGAAAGGTTTATTTAGCTCACAGTTTGTAGAGTTTTCAGTCCATAACTAGTTGGATCCAAGGCAGGGTGGCGTGGCAGAGGGGCAACAGTTCATGGCAGCAGAAGAAAGCAAAAGCAACAAGAGGAAAGGGGGGGGGCAAGCCTCTTTTCCTCCCTTAAATTGTATGCAAGCTACTTGCAATAGGGCGAGTGTAGCACTCACACCCCCAATCCTAGCACTAGACAATGAACCAATCATAAACTCTAGATTCAGTAGCCTCTGAAAAGCCTACCCCTATGACCACATGAGGCTTTGGGGGGCATCCAGACACAAACCATAACAGTTTAATTCCTAGGCATTTGATTTTTCTTGATGCTAAAGTGAATGGTATGGTTTTAATAATTTTTCATTGAGTTCTTTATTGATGTATAGAAATACTGTTCATTTTTGTGTGATTTTGTATCCTACTACACTGCTGAAATTGGTTAGTAATTCTAAGACTTTTTTGGTGGAATTCTTTGGGTCTTCTCAGTATCATGTCGTATTCCAATAATGATAATTTGAGTTCTTCCTTTCCTTTATATATCCCTTTTATGTCTTTCTCTTGCCTAATTGCTCTGGGTAATGTTTCAAGTGTTATATTGAATAGAAGTGGTGATAATGGGAATCCTCCTCTTGTTCCTGATTTTAAAGAGAATGCTATCAGTTTTACCCCATTTAATATGTTTGCCATTGGTTTGTCATTAAAACAGAAACAACCTATTGGAAGACAAAACAGGTAAAATACTTCAAAGAATAGGTGTATGCTAGGATTTTCTGATGGAACACCAAGGACACAAGAAATAACAGCAAGAATCAGCAAAGGGGATTATATCAAATTAAAAAGCTTCTTCACAGCAAAGAAATCAATTAGTACAGTGCAGAGACCACCTACAGAATATGGAAAATTTTTTTCAGCTATTCCTCATACAGAGAACTAGTCCCTAGAATATCTAAATAATTCAATAAATTAGATCACCCAAAATGAAAGACCTAATCAAGTAATTGACAAATGAAGTGAACAGTTCAGAAGAAGTACAAATGGCCAAAACACACATGAAAAGATATTCAACATCTTTGTCCATTAGAGAAATGCAGACTAAAACAACCCTGGAAGATTTCATCTTACACTAGAATAGTGGCAATCATTAAGAAGTCAAAGAATAAAAAATGCTGGCATGCTTACGGTAAAAAAGGAACTCTCCTACATTTTTGGTGGGAATGTAAACTAGCATAAACATTATGGAAATCAGTATGGGGATTCCTCAAATTACTGAAATTAGAAATTCCATATGACCCAGCTATTCACCTTCTAATATCTTCATAAAAGAGCTGAAGATATCATCTTACACTAATACATACAAACCAATATTTATAGTAGCACAATTCATAATAGGTAAATCCTAGAAGCAGTGTGTATGTCCACAAACAGGCTAATGGATAAAGAAAATGTGGTATCTATACATAATGGAGTACTACCCAGCTATAAAGAAGGATAAATTTAAGACATTTATTGGAAAATAGATGTACCTGGAAAATATAACATTAAGTGAAATAAATCAAACTAAAAACTTAAACGCCATATTGTATCTATCATTTGAGTAAGGCAAAGTTCAAACAAAGCAAAATAAAAAAAAGAATGGCTAAAAGAAAACAAGGGGGTAGATCTCTTGAAAATGGGAAGGGATCCAAGAGACAGAGAGCCAGGCGAGGTGGGAGGAAGAAAGAAGATTTAAGGTATGCCATGTACTAATTCCAAAGACCCACAATGGAAGTAAGCATTATATGTCATGAACATGAGCTAAAATTAATAATAACACAAATGAAAATGGGGAAATAGAATTGAGACAGAGGGAGGTAGATGGGCAGGAAGTGGAAGGGGATTAAAGAAAGAAGCTGCATTATGTACATGTACCTGCTCCCCAAGATGAATGTGAACGTCATGTACTGCAAATGTGTACTACTAAAATAAAAATTAAAATTAAAAAATTGTATATACATATATATTCCATGTACATATTTAATTTTCTCCATTCTCAGAAGTTGTTATATTTATTGAGAAAACCATAAAGCTATGCTTGTCATCAGCTCCAGTTATGCTTATATAATTTCAGAAACAAAATATATCCTATTCTTGCCTTCCTTTTTGTGCCTTTCTCCCTATTTACTCTAAAAAATGTTGACCAATATCATGACGGCACTCATAGGATAATGTAGACATTATTCTAAAATAGTATAGTACAAGATAGTAGATATTAAAGATAAATTGAGCTCAGAGAGTGGGAATGATAAGCATGACGGAATCTATTAACTCAAAGTGACCCCTGCTGTTACCTAGCAAAACTTTGGGCTGACTGGGGCAGTTATAGATAAGTCATTAGACCTTCCCAACAGGTACACAAATCTATCATCCTCAAATGGTTTCTCACATACTTACAAAACTCAGCAATTTGCATTGATTCTGACTTAATTTCATGTATATAATAAACACATGGCAATATGAGAACTGAGTAGACTGTCATGGACACTTACCAATTTTAAAAATTGAGCTAAGGGCCGGTGAGATGGCTCAGTAGCATAAGCGCCTGCCTGGCAAGCGTGAGGTCCTGACTTTGACTCCCGGAACCCACATACGAAAAAAGGGCCGGTGATATCACTCAGAGGCACAGGTGCCTGCTGGTGCGTGAGGTCCTGAGGTCGACCCCCGGTACCCACAAAAAATAAATAAATAAATAAATAAATAAAAATTGAGCTAAAATTCCCCTAATATAACAACAACTACTATAAAGTGCACAACTCAGTAGCATTTAGTACACTCACAGTGTTGTACAATGATTCACCACTATATTGCTTCAAAATATTTTCACCTCAAAAGAAAATCCCATATCCATTAAGCAATTGCTTCCTATTCCCCTTTCCATTAGGCCTCTGGCAACCACTAATCACCACTAGTCTGCTCTCTGTCTATGATTTACCTGCTCTGCATAATTCATTTAAATGAGATCATATACATTGTGACCATCTGGCTTTTGTTAAACAGCATGTTTTCAGAATTCATCTATATTGTGCATGTATCCGTACTTACTTGCTTTTATGGCAGAGTAACTTTCCAGTATGTGGATATACCCCATTTTGTTTATTCATTCATCAGTTGATGAGCATTTGGGTTTCACTTTTTGGCTTTTGTGAATAATGCTGCTATGAACTTTCATAAGTTCATATATTATATTTGTTTATCATATATGTGATGTACAAACATTCTTCCTATCTTATAAGCTGTCTACTCAGTTTTTTGATTTTTTTTTACATATAAAAGTTTCAATTTTGAGGAAATACAAGTAATCCGCTTTGTCTTTTGCTGCTGTTGATTTAAGGTAATATCTAAGAATCCATTAAGAAAACCAAGTTCATAAATATTTACCTCTGTATTTTCTCCTACCAATTTTAGAGTTTTAAATCTTACCTTCAGATGTTCACTCATTTTGAGTTATTGTTATATATAGTGTGAAGTAGGGATCTAACTGCTTTTGTTTGCATGAACATTCCATTTGCCCCCGCAAAATTTGTTGAAAAGCCATTGTCCCCATGTATTTGTCATCACTGGCAAAAATCAGTTAACTACAAAGTTTATTTCTGAATTCTTAATTTCATTCTGTTCATCTATGTTTCAGTCCTCTTCCAGGTACCGTACTTTTATTGCAATATCTGTGAGGTATATTTTGAAATTGCAAAATGTGAGTTCTCCAACACTATCTATCTTTTCAAATATTGTTTTGGTTATTGATATTTGCTTGCATTTCTACATGAATTTTAGAATCAGCTTTTTTATCTTTGAAAAAAATGTTATTGAGATTCTGATAGGAATTGCACTGAGTCTGTCAATTACTTGTGCAGTATTGATGTCTTAACAATATTAAATCTTCTGTTCTTTAAAGATGGGATGTATTTCAATATATTTAGGTCTTTTAATTTCCTTCAGCAATGTGTTTTAGTTTTCAGTGTATATGTAGCTTAATTCCTTGGTTAAATTTACTCTTAAATATTTCATTCTTTTTAATGCTTATATGAATAAAGTTATTTTCTTAATTTTATTTTTACATTGTAAATTGCTAATTAATTTTATTTTTACATTGTAAATTGCTAATGTAATACAAACATAACATTTTTTGTGTGTTTATCTTTATTTTGTGATATTGGATACAAACATAACATTTTTTGTGTGTTTATCTTTATTTTGTGATATTGGTGAATATATTTATTAGCTCTCATAGCTTTTCTGTAACTTTCTTAGATTTTTTGTATATGAGATGAGGCCATTGTGAATAAAAATAATTTTGATCCTTCTTTTTCAATTTGCATGACTTTTATTTTTTTCTTGCTTAATTTATATCACTAGAAATTCTAGTACAGTGCTGAACAGAAGTGATGAAAGTAGACGACATTCTTATGTTGCTAATTCTAGGGGGGAGGTTTTTCAGTCTTTAATCATTGAATGTAATGTAGGGTTTTTTTTGTACAAATGTCATTATGTTGAACAAAATGCTTTTTTCTATGTTAGTTGAGTTGATCATTTTTTCAACTTTATTACATTGATTAATTTGCATATATTGAACTCCTCTGCATCATTTTATTTTTATGGATTGTTTGATTGTGATACTGGAGATTGAATCCAGAATCTTCGCACAGAGCTACATCCTGGCCCTTTTAAAATTTTTTTATTTGGTTTTTATTTTTATTTAATTTGGTTAAGTTGCCCAGTGGGACTCAAACATGCAATAATCCTGCCTCAACTCTCCAAAGTGCTGGGATTTCAAGTATGTGCTACTGCACACATCTCTCTTCTGCATTATTTTAAATCCTCCACATCTATTTCAACTATGACTAATGCTAGTAATTGCATGCATACTTTGATTTACTTCATGCAGATGCAAACTCATAGAGTCTCACCAACACGGCATAAGAGCACCTGTAGGAACCTGTTTGATGGTCATATATGAAACTTAGAATGGCAAGGGAGGTAAGAATACATACAGTGACCCTTGCCCACTGCGAATTAAAATCTATGTATTAATGTTGCCTGTCTTCTTTATCTGGGGACATTGTTTTGAAGTTAATTTCATAAGGCTTCTCAGAAGTTCTTGTTAAATAAGCAACTAGTTTCTCATAATAACATTGACTTGGTAACATATTCTGCTTAATGTAACATTAAGTAGAATTAAATGTTTATGTTTTCCTGGTTCAATTTTTTCCTCTCTCTGATTCTACTGTCTGTAGTTGTAATCTTAAATAAATTACTGACTCATAGACCTCACCTTTGACCTTGGTTTTGGGGAAAATCAGTCTAAGAGAGAACTAATACATCTACTATTCTCATATAGTGTCATTGCATAAGTTAGGGGGAAATGACAGTATATGGTGTAGCTCCTAACATTTGGTCGTGCTGTCCTTTCCAGATACTACATAGTATGACAGAACTATTTTGTTTCCATTTCTTATTACTTGGATGCTGATTTTTGCTGTTAATGTTGTTTTGAGGTGGTCCCTGATCTCATTGATAGTTCTTTCCCTCCCTATTAAAATTTCCTACCATGGTTCCTTTTGAATGTTGACAAATTTTCTACAATAACTTCTTTCATTATTACCAGGCAATGAAGTAAAAAGATGGATTTTAGGAATATGCATGGATTTTGAGAGACTAGAAATAATATTTAAAACAACACATCTCATATTTTGAAAATACTATGTATTGGGTACTATAATAAGTTTAATCCTATCATTGCTATGAAGCATGTACTAATATTAGTTCCATTTTGCTTTTAAGAGATTTTCCTACGGTATAAAACAGGGGATATTGGTTCTAGAGCTTGTCTTAGATGACCTTACGATATTCTTTCTGTTAAAAGCTAAAGTTCTAGTTACAAAACTCATACCACCCAGGCTTCTTGATGAAGTTTAATATCATGGGCTTAGCAAGTTGAAAAAGTCAACATCCTGTCTGATATTCTGTCATTTTTGAAATGGAGACTGAAGCCAACACAAATTACAGAGGAGTTACTTTTTGATATAGAAAACCTAGTTCAGGATAGAGAAGCCATTTTTGATGAAATCTTTTTTTTTTTTTTTTTTTTTTTGTGGGTACCGGAGGTCAACCTCAGGACCTCGCACGCCAGCAGGCACCCATGCCACTGAACGATATCACCGGCCCTTTTTTTGTATGTGGGTTCCAGAAGTCGAACTCTGGCCCTCGCGCTCGCCAAGCAGGTGCTTACACCACTGAGCCATCTCACCGGCCCCTTTGATGAAATCTTGAGACAGAATAAAAATGCATTTAATGGATTTGATTCTTCTGATGATACACTCAGAGTTTACAAATCTCAGGGTTGCTCTTGTGTTTGCACAGACAGAGTCCGGAGATGTTAATGGTTTTTCATTTGCCTTCTAGGTGTCCTCGGCCTGTGTCCCTCTTCTGCAATCTAATTCATTCCCAATCTGTCAAAAGATACCAGAGATGGGTTTAACTCCTTATGTCCTGGGCCTATGCAAAAAAATATGTGAGTATATTGAATTATTGAATTTGATTTTATTGTGGTCAAGAATCTTCTAAATTGATTTTATAATAGTGTATTGGAATAAACTTACCCTGTGGTTCCAGACTGATGAGTGGAGGGTATGTTTAGTTAATATTAGAAAATATCTTTGTTGGAATTGTTTTATGTGTCTAGGCTCACTCTTTGTCCCTATAAAAGGCTTTGATGAACATGATTACAAGATAAATCCATTGAATTTAAATCAATGAGGAAAAGAGTCCTTTCTAGTATAGATATTAGCTAGCTGAAATATTAAAAAATTATAGACCATATATTTATTCACATATGAAACTTTGTCATTACAGACTAACATCCTTTTTATTTATTTTTTAAGGAGTTACCACATCAAGGATTTATCCTCTCTGCCTTTGGGGTAGGTCACTACTATAATATAAAAAAAAGCCAGAACTTTGGAAGGTTTATTAGTTAATCTAGTGGTTACATATACAAGTTAGATATTGTAATGACCTTAGGAAATAAAATTTGGAGTTGTTGAATATATATATACATATATATGTATGTATATATATGTATGTATGTATATATATGTATATATATATATTATGATATGATATAAGCATTATTAAGATGATTATTCTTGTTTTAGTGGGTGGGATAGTTTGGGGAGACAAAATGATACTCATATTCATATTCATATTTCATATTTCCAGTGTGAAAAAGATTAGGATTTTGTTTTATTTCTAGAGATTAATCCAATGACTTAAGGTTTAGGTTGGTATATTTTGAACCAATTATTTAATTTTCATTGCTCTTTGATGAGCATTTGCTTGATTTGTTCAAAAATTGGAAGAAAGTTGGATGATAAATTTATTCAACTTAAAGAAATAACATAATTTGACTAACTCTGTGTAAAGTTCAAGTGCTTTTGTTTGAAAATAAGGAGTTGCTTGATCTTAGAAATTCAACGTATGTCACTTTCTATTAAGCATTCGGGGTCCATAATATAAAACTTTCTGTCTTTCACATTTTGTTTTCCTCCATGACACTGGGTATTAACCAAGGCCTCATACAAGCTAGGCAGGTACTCTACCATCTCCCTTTTCATTTCTAATTGGCCCAAAGTGGAAGAAAAATTCCCATACCACATACCACCCAGGCTTCTTGATGAAGTTTAATATCATGGGCTTAGCAAGTTTGAAGCACTTTGGGAAGGTTGGAGAAGAAGCGTTTCTTTTTATGCTTGCATGCTCTTCTTATAGGAATGAAAATCCATCAAGTAATCTTAATTAAAGAGTAATCACTGTTTCCCATGAAATCATGTTCCATTTGTATAGCTTATATTTTATTGCAATACCAGTTAAGGATTGTTTCAGGGAATAGATAGCTACTCAAGCTAATCTAACTTAAAGTTTTATTGTAAGGCTTCTGCAGAATCTCAGGGGTCCTCAGAGTTTTGGCAAGAATCTTAATTTCTAGACTGTCTTAATTTTAGGAGAAAAGTTAATCATAAGAACTCTTATTTTTTTTCACAACTTTTCAGAGGAACATTTATGGCATTTAGATGAGTAATTAGAATAAGACACAAAGACACTTCCAACAAGTAATAGTTCTCCCTACATAATCTAGCCATCAATGAAGAGGTATGTTAACGCATTTTAAGAGGTTTTTAAATTAGCAAAATTTGTTAATTTAATTGATTTTCAATATTTCATTCCCCAGTTTTCTAAAATCATGTTTTAAATGTTAAAAAGTGATGGAACTGTCTTTCAGATCAGTCATAGATCACATAGAATCACTTTTTTTTCAATTTTCAAACTTCCCTTTGATAATCTGTGTGCTTATTTTTCAATGCTCTTCTCTTTGCATATTAATACATCAGCTGTGATAGCTTCTTTTCCACAGGAATTCCTTGTTTTGATAGGTACATCTATATCAAGTAAATGAGATTTCCTTTTAAATTTTTAGGCATCATTTTTCTCTTGTAGAAGTCCATAAGAGCCCTTGCCATCATACTGGGACATTTTTATATTTTTACTGGGCTGAGTTTTTAACTCTTGTGTCTCCCTCTTGGTTTACTGACAGTTTTTCAGTGGAGTTTATTTTCTAAAAGATTCCTGAGAAAATTAAGTAGGAAGTAAATTTTTCTTCCCCTAAATATGCGAGGATATCTTTATCCTGGTTATAGTTACACTTGATTTATATTTTGGCTATCTACTGAATATTAGATTGAAAACAAATTATCATCAAATTTCAAAGATTTCTCTTCAGTGTCTTATATTTTTAGTATTTTTTCTAGAAACCTAACCCCATTCATAGTCCAGGTTTTATGTTTTTTTTTTTCTTTTATGTTAAACATATATTGAGTAATCCTTGGCTACTTCTCTATCTTTAACAAAATAATTTTCTCCATAATGAAGCAACATCATTTTAATATGTTCGCTATTTACTGACATTTATCCAAACATCTTTCCTGTTATTGTCAGGATGGATGGTGTAAGGTCATATTTAAACACAACTTTAATTTAAGTGAAAATTTATTTACTGTTCATGTGTTATCTACAAGATACTGATGTTTGGAAATCAAAATGTCTATGAAAAATCCTAGCATTAATGTGTTTTCATTATAAATGAGAAAATTTAGAATGGTGCCCTCTAAAAAGGTTAAAAAATAATTACTGCTATAACAATTTTGAAAAAGGGCTAGCCTACAAATTTATAGAAACAGGGTATTTTCTGGGAAATAATCACTTAAATGCGCTGTAAGAAATTGTGAAAAGAAGAAAGAATCCTATATAAAGGGATTAGTAAGTAAAATAAGGAGGAAAAAAACTAATGCGTGTTTTGTAATAGCAAACAGTTTATTTGGCTACAGAGTAGAGGATATATAAGGGTTCATGGAAGAAAGAGCTGGAAAAAGTTGGCTGAGTCAGTTTTGTAGAGGGTAATGAGTGCTGGCTATGGTAGTTTTACTTAATGAAGTAGTCAAGAGGGAGATATTGAAGGTTCTAAGCTATGGAATAGCAATGTTTGAATCATAATATAAGACTATTAATGATAACAATGGATCAGAAGAAGAGAAACAGGAGGAAGAAACACATTTTTACAAAGCAGTTCTTATATCCTGGGAAGAAAAATAAATGAGTTTCTGAGAACAGTAAAGACAATAAGAATTGAATATATATGTGTTATTATAATTTGTATTATTAGTCAGTTGTTTACTTGTTCAATATCTTTCCCCTCCCTCTAGCATGTGATTTTCCTGTGAGAAAGAACCTCATCTATGTCCTTCAGCACCAATCTTTCATATCTAGAATACTGTTTACAGTACTGTAATTCCTCAGGAAATGCTTCTTGAAGGAATTAGGAGACAGAAATAAACAAGAGACAGGAGGAAAGTCAAACACTGTAGTCCTAGGCTCAGTTGCATAAATTAAGTGAAATAAATTCAAATAGGCCAATAATCTCAACTAATAAAAAATGAAGGGACTTCTCCAATTAAAGACAAAAATGGCCAGATTGGATTTTAAAATTCCAGTCGTATGCCATTTAAAGATTCATTCTTAAAACACAGACATTGCAAAGATGAAAGTGAAAGAATGGAAAAATTATTCTAGATAAATATTAACTAAAACAAAGGTGGTTACACTACATTTTTATACATAATACATTTAAGCCAATATAAAGATAAATGCAACATATAAATATGCATGTGTTAAAATTAAATATGCATAATAATATTTTTAAATCATATAAAAGTAAACGGATAGAACTACATGGAAGATTGATAGTCTGAAAATGTTTCAGTACACTCGCTCAGTAACTTCATCTAATGAGTCTATACCAAATTTACATAGAACTTTCTCTTCAAATATTCTTTTAATATTTAGGCTGAATAGGAAAAATAAGGACTAACAGACTAGAGGAAGAGCATAAACTAAAGAACAAAGAACAAAAATGTAAAAGAATTTTACATTCGATGTACAGAGGCTATTGTAGATGAAAGTGGTCATCAATAGGAAAATGGATGTATCTTGAGACCATAATGCTAAACCAGACTAAAATAAACTAATGCTAAACCATGTCTGAAATAAACCAGACAGGGAAGGTTAAATATCCATGCTTTCTCTTATATGAGAAATCCAAAGTATAAATATTTTTAAAACATAATAAAAGATGATAGGAAACAGTGGAGATAGGAAGGGGATCTGGAGATGGAGGACGTAGAGGGGAGGAGAAGGGAAAAGACAGTCAAAAGGATTAAGATACAATATGTATATGTACCAATTCCCCCACAATGACTGTATTTATTATGTATTGCAAATATATACATATTAATAAAAAAAATCTCCCCCATAAAAAGTGAGTACTGGAGATCAGAATTGGGAGAAACAGGCATATAGAGACTAAGTTGAGAAGAATTTGACATGAGATCCAAGATTTTAGGTGGAAGTAGCACAATCAAACTATGTTAGGATTATCATTTTGATGAGAATTTGGAGAATGCAGTGAGTGGGAGGTGTTAAGATAAAGGAGACAAATTGGAAGCCCATTACAGTAGTTGAGGCATGAGACAACAAGATCTTAAAACAATATTGGCAAAGATTGAGGGGATGATTGGTTTTAGTCAATATTATGGAAATAGAATTGTTAATACAGGTGACTCATTGAATAGGAAAATATTGTGATGGCTCCCTCATTTCTGGGATAGAATTATCCTTGACATTAATCAAGACAGGATTTATAGCAGGACAGCTGCTTTATGGAGATGCCTCTGACACTTGAAGTTTATTTACATTTTTTAAAAACTACTATTGTAATTTAAAAATGCTTGTGTTAGTGCAACAAAGAAAAAATTCATTTTCCATTTCATTGAGGTTTTTTTTTTTTTTTGTATGAGTAGGTAGCATTGTATCTTTGACTTACGTGTATAAAGATCACAGGCGAAACATCTATATATGGAATTGGCAGACAGGACCTTAAGTCTTGGATCTGCCATTACTAAGTGTCCTTATGTGCCAGTGATGTGATATTGTCTTTTTTGTTAAATAACTTCCTGGATGTTGTAGATTCTTCAGTCTATTCCTTAAAGCATCTGTTCTAAAAACCATCACAGTTTTGATTGCTCTATACTATGCGTGGTTTGAATCAGAGAGTATGCTTGCCTCATTTAAGTTCAGTGAAGTTCCACCTGTATTTAATATATGTCAAAATCTCTAGTTTCATATTTCACACTGTTTTCTTCTTTTAAGAATTAAACTTTAGGGGCTGGTGAGATAGCTCAGTGGCATAAGTGCCTGCCTGGCGGGCGTGAGGTCCTGAGTTTGACTCCAGGTACCCACATACAAAGGAGAAAAGGGCCGATGATATCGCTCAGCAGCACAAGCACCTGCTTGCAAGCGCGAGGTCCTGAGTTCAACCCCTGGTACCCACAAAAAAAAAAAAAAAAAAGAATTAAACTTTAAAAAGTAAAAAAAAAATTACCGATAATAAAGTGATGAATATAAGAACAATGGTGATGCAGGAGTGATGAAGATCATGATGATAAAAGTGGAGAGCTTCTTATGGCCCAAGTTAAGCATTTAAACTTTGCAAGCATTTTCTTACAAACAGAATCACATTGCAAATGTCATCAGCACTATTTTATGTCTGAGAAAATTGAAGGTCTGGTAATTAATAATCTTTTAAAAGTCACATGGCATGTAAAAGGCGAAAGTATATTCCTAATAATTCTGCAAGATGCTGTGAGAGAGTGGATTTGGATTGAATCAATCAAAAATAGCATTTATAAAGTAGCTTTCAATGTTCAAAGTATGTTTTCTGACTTGAGTTTCTCAAAAGACAATGTATATCTCATAAGTCAGGCAATAGTAGTGCAGCTTATGTACAGAGAGGAGTTGCGTCGGCTCTAGGAGATAAAAAGAGCACAAATTCATTTATAATGTTGATGCCCATTAATAAATATATTTTTGCCTTTTTCCAATATAGCCACTTAAAAAGATTTCAGAATTATGGCTTTTTGCACTGTTTCATTTTTTTTTTTTAAATTGTGACCTGCTTGGAAATTTCTCAGTAGGAGAAAAACCTAACCTTATGTTAATTCAACCAACAAATTGATGAGAGTGATGATTTTTTAAAAAAGTGTTCAGTTAAATACTGTTCTTATAAAAAGTCAAAAATGGTGATACATTTCCTAGGGTACTAGAGGAATATGACGGTTTATAATTACCAGTAAAGGCTTGGCTTTCTAATACTGAACTTAGTAGATGTCTTAGCTATATTGGGGTCTGTGCCAAACAAGAGTCAACTGCTGAAAATGTAATTGCACATTTTAAATTTTTTGAAATTAAGAAATCTGCAAATTGTCCTCATCCCTTGCTATGTTCTAGAAAAGTATACAAAAGTTCCATCGGATTATATGGTATATTTTTGTTTAATATTAATTGTAGTAGCAATAATAGAGTTTACTACAGTAGCTAACTGTGTACCATGAGCTACGAATTGTGCTAAATGGTATACATGCAGTACTTAATCCACAAAACACCAATTTGCACTAGATATAGTTATAATTCCCATTTTACAAATGAGGAGCATAAGCCTCACAGAAGCTAAACAAGTTATCAGAATCATTCAGATAGTATGTACCGGAACTGGGATTTGATCACAGGTTTTGTTCAAATGTGTTCAGAGCCTCCGTAAATGGAATTTGCACACTTTCAGAGAACAGTGGAGCACACAGAATGGCCATTTTTTTTTTTCTGTGTTCTGACACCTGGGTCATCATTCATGACAGCTTGATGTACACTTACTTATTCCAAGTGTCAGTTGAGAATAGCTGATGCAATGGCCCTATAGCACTCACATTTGTTGGAAAATTCCATGTTGATCTTTATTAAAAAAAAAAAAAAAAACAGTTGCTTAAGCTTCTGAGGTTGGCTTTTTCGGTCATGGTGCATAATTTTGAGAGTTGGGGAGTTGGCATGCCTGAGGTGTGAAGATGATGATGTACTTCCTGTAGGCATGAAGGCACTCAGAAATAAAGCAAGGCCATCAAACTGTCATTTGTTGTTCTTCCTACTCAGGCTTTTAAAAAAGAAACTAAGGTCAATTAACTGGGAAGCTTAACCTCTCTTGCTTGTCTTTTTTTTTTTTCCTTTCGCATAGGCTCCTAGCCTTTTAAATAAATCGTGTTCCATTTCTCTCCCTCCCCACCCCCTATCCATTTTGAACACATTCTTGGATTTCTCATGCTGGGCCTAAGGAGCAGACTGCTTATATTCAAGAATGATTTGGAGAGGATAAAGTGTGCAAGATTTTGAATTCTTGCCATAAGTCCCTGGCAGACGGCCAGGCAGCCTCAGAGGAATAAGGCTAATGAAGGGAGGGTAAAGAAGATCCGGGAGTATGGCTGGTAATGCAGTATTCATTTAATTGGGAGCAGGTACCGGTGCAAACTTCTCCATTTTAATTGGAAAAAGGGAAGGGGATTGTTAAAGAAGAAGGAGAAAAGAATGCATAAAGTTTTCAAGCCGAGGAGCCAAAGGCAGTCCTGTCTATGCCAGAGAAAGAACTCAATTTAGGACAATTTGCTCTGCAAGCTGGGCTGCAGCCTCCCCTGGGAATAGGGATGAGGAAGAAAATGAAACCAAAAGAGAACTTGATAAAATCACCTAGCACAGACAATCTCCGTAGAATAGGTTTTACTGAGTTAAATCTGCCCCAATCAATATGATTCTTTTCATATAAGTTACAAATAAAAAGCCACAAGATTACAATAAAAATCGAGACTCGAGCGCTACTGATGTTGCACCTGGGAGTCTTAAGAACTTGTTATGGAATATATGTTTTTGCAACTATAATGTTTGCTTTTCTTTTCACCCTGGTCATGCGAATCAAGTCTTTGCTTTTCTTTTCCATCCATCCAGTTTCATATACTGTTTTTAAAAGCCAACAGAGGCAATACTTTCTACTTAATTTTACTTGCACTACAGGTTGGGGATCAGTAATTTCTTTTTCTTCTGAAATGTGTTGAATCTAATATTGGGCTTTCTCATACTAATGATAAACAAATTATTTCTTCTTAATTTGCATTTTTGCGATATGAGGGCTTGTTAGTGTCTTAGTAAATAATTACAGTGGTGAATTTTCTTGTACAAAAAAAACTAATGTATTTTGTTGTATACAAGAAACTACTAAAATAAAAATCTTATAACTTCATATTTAATAATCATCAGTTCTTAATGATATTCGACTGTGTGTGGTAGAAACACGAGTTCTGGGCAACTTATAGTGTTGATATGGAACCTTAATTTTGATCCTTAATGAATAAGGAAACAGAAGTCCAAGCAAAACACTTTAATCTTTCTTTCAGTGTGGGTGATGAGTTGATGAAGATCTTGGAGAACAGAGTTTTTATTGTAGGACATAAAAGTGCATTGTAAAGATAAATATAAAGGACTTATTTAGATTTCAGTTTTCCTGAGAATTTTTGTTTTATTATTAAATTTCTGTAAATGTTGCGTAGTGGAGAATGAAAAAAAGACTATGGTACCTTGTTGCGATAGAACCTATTTTTAGTGTAGTTAGGCATATATTTACTGTTGACAAACCTGAAAGAATTGAGTATGAACATTTTATATCTTTGTTAATTATACTTGTGCACTGGGAAAAATTTTGCTGTTAAATGTTAATAGACTGGGGGCTGCTTATTTGATTTTATCTCAGTTACTAGAAATTTAAAATTAGAACTGAAAAGAGTTTTTTGGAGAGAGGGAAAAGAGTAATATCTCAAAGTGTGGTTCACTTGTCACCTCAAATATTCCATCTGCTTTATTACACATGGTGGATAAATGAACTGATTAATGTACCAAAAATATTTATAGAGGACTTCTTTGTGTTAAGCCCCGTGGAAGATCCAAAAAAAACAACACAGAACGTGTCATCGAGAAACTTACTTTCTAAAGGAGAAAGCCAGATAAAAATAAAATACAAAGGCCAAACAAAATTAAATACAGAAGAAAAAGATGTTTCCAAACAATGTGTAACTGAGGAATTTAAAATCATATATTTTTTTTAAAGTTTGTAATGCTAGGACCTGAATGTGGCCAATCTGTCCATATTTGGTGAGGAACAGTAAATCCGATACTTTACTGAAGGTTGGGAAATGTTTATGGAATTGACAGTACTTAACCTGCCTTGTATTTAGAAGGGCAATGAAGGATGCAGAAGCCTGTGCCAAGTTCAGGAAATGGCATAAGTTAATCCATATAGAAGACTGGGAAGAGTGAGGGAATAGTAAACATTTAAGAAACACTGACTATATCAGAAATTCTTGTAGAGAATTAATGGGGATAAATTGAGTTCACATTTTGGAAGGTTGTGCTTAGAATATTTTCTTTTCTCAACAGTAAAAGAATATATAAAGACTTTTTATTAATTTTTTAAAAAAGGATAATACGGTATTTTTATTAAGACTGACTCAGTGGCAGCATGTAGTGTAAATATAAGCACCTCACATTTGCTCGAAGTCTCATTTTTCTCCACATGGCTAGATACCCTTTTTTTCGGTGTTACATATTCTCCACAGAGAATCTCCCCCACAGAGCTGCTTTACAGAGCTTCACCTCCTGCCTAGGCTAATAGTGGCCCTCCTCTCCTCTCCTGTGTGGCTGCAGTGTCCACATAGCTGCCAGGCCATAGCTGCCAGGCTGAAGTGTAAGTGTGAGGAAACAGCAGGGAAAAGGGCTGTTTCCCTAACTCAGAATTGCACTTGTGTTGAGTTACCTGAAGACTTTTATGAAAACACTTCAATATCTTCTGTCTGAGAATCAGAGCAAATCTCTCAAAGGACAGTTTTGTCACCTTCTTACTTTTCTACCTCTGAAATCTGAATGGGTCAAGCAGAGAATCATGTCCTATTCTTATCTCAAAAACTTGATGGCTTCTGGACCCAATCAAATTTTCTCTTCTTCCACAACTGTAAAACAAAATGTCCACACAAATCAATGATTACAGGGGTTGGTATGTATTTAATTTGAAAGTGTGGGAGACTGGGTCCTCTCCAGTTCAGCCGGCCGGAATGCTCTGTTTGACTCTGGTTCTATAAACTGCTATTAATATGGTAGGGTTTAGCCTCTGGAAAAATAGTGAATTAATGTCACTCCTATTACATCCTTTATCTCACTCCTAGTGCACCCTTAATATACTTTTACTCTGAGACTGTATTTAAAAGAGATGCAAACAAAATAATTGAAAATGGGAGTGGATTTTCAATTTCTGGTCCTTTTTAGGGTTACCAACTTTTTAACACTTTTTTATTTTTAATTAAAGAGGAGGGTTTCTCTGTCTTGACCTTTCTCAAGATATGCCATATAGATTATTACCTGTTTTGTTCATGTATAAGATGACTATGTTCTGATAATCTCGGCATATTTCTGTAAAAAGAGAAATTATTGCTTTAGAGATGCTTGAAAGGGAGCTAATAATTATCCTAAATGGATTATAATGGGACAGAATATATTGTTTTGTAAATAAGAGGTCAAATGACTTAGATTTCTTTATATATTTGGAATGATAATATTTTATATTAAAATTTCAGTAGTGCCACTATCACAGCTGAACATGTCTTAGAAAAATGCATTGATTACAAACCTATTTGTTGATCAATTATGGATAAGAACTAACCAGTTTACGTACGGCCTTTTGAACTGTCATTTTGTACAAATTTTAATTGAAGATGTATCTCTCCTGGGGAGGATGTACTCTTGAAATTCAGCATGTTCTTTCTTACAGACAGCATTGGTTGCTATACTAATATAGAAATAACTAAGTTCAAGTGTCAGAAATAAGTTACATCATTAATTTTATTAGACAACTAACATTTATGGAGAGACTGTTAATAACCTGATTGTAATGTTATTATGATGTCTTAAATTGTTTGTGCAGCTTAAAATATTAATTTTTAAACTTTTTCAAATGGCTACTTTTTATTAATATTAAATAATTATTTTCATTTTCTCAAGTTTTGTCATTGGAATATTTCAAACCTATAAATGAACTAAAAAATTACATAGTGCACACTCATATACCCTTTACCTAGGTTTTCTATTTGTTACCAATTTACCACTTTGGCTAATATCCTTGTCTCTTTGTCTCTGTCTCTCTCATATACATAGTTGTATTTGTGGAACTATTTGGAAATAAGTTGCAGACATTATGATAAATCACTCTGAAGTACTTCAATATCTATATTCTAAAGTCAAGGACATTTTTTTCAAACCTTAATGTTGTTCTCAAATTCTATATGTGAATTGTTGATGGAAGAATATTACCTGATATCAGTCCATATTCAAATTTTCCCAATTATCCAATTAACGACCTTAATAGTTGCTCTTCCTTCCTTTCTTTTTCCTTTTTTGTGTTAAACACTTTCAATTTATTTTTATATTTAAAGTTATTTTTTACTGATAGATAAAAACATTAAAGCTGTACCTAGTAATGGGGAGCCATGGAATGTTTTAATCATTTTAAACATACATATATTCTCAGTTATCATTTCTTTATGGTAAAATCTTTCTTTCATCTTTTCTTATGACTTTGTGAAATATAGTATCCCTCATCCGCCTTTCTCCCTACTCTTCCAAACCTCTGGTAGCAACTGTTCTACACTCAGCTTCTACAAGATCAATATTTTTAGGTTCCACATATGAATGAGATACTGCCTAACTTGTCTTAATGTGGCTGGCTTATTGCATTTTAACATAATTATCTCCTTTTCAATACATGTTGTGGCAGGTGACAAAATTTCATTTTTTTTTTATGGCTGAGTGTACCACATTTTCTTTATCCACCTATCATTTAGTGGACGTTTAGGTTGTTTCAATTTATTGGGTATTGTGAACAGTGCTGCAATGAACATTGGAGCATTGATGTCTTGGTACATACATCCATTAGCAGAATTGCTGGATTAAATGCTAGTTCTATTTCTAGCTTTTGGAGGTAACTCAGTACTATTTTCCAAAATGATTGTACTAATTTACATTCTCACCAACAGTGTACAAGGTTTCCCTTTTCTCTACATCCTCAGCAGCGCCTATTATCTTTTTTCTTTTTGATAAAAGCCATTCTTGTTGGACTGAGGTTATGTCTCCTTGTGTTTTTGATTTGCGTTTCTCTGATGATTTGAATTTGTTTTTCTGTTTTTCAACTCATGATTCAATCAAAGATCATTCAACATACTGTACTTAGTTGTTTTTTTTTTTTTTTTTTTTTTTTTTTAATTTTTTGTGGGTACCAGGGGGACGACCTGAGGACCTCGCGCGCCAACAGGCACCCGTGCCACTGAGCGATATCACCGGCCCCTTTTTCGTATGTGGGTTCCGGGAGTCGAACTCGGGCCCTCGCGCTTGCAAGGCAGGCGCTTACGCCACTGAGCCATCTCACCGGCCCTGTACTTAGTTGTTTTGACTTAATTTTTTTCAATTTAAAATAGTTCCTCTTTTTATCTTTCATGATTTAAGATTTTGAAAAGTTCAGACCACTTCTATATTGTGTTCCAGGGATTATTTCTGTATTTTTAGACTCAGGTTAAATATTTTAGTTAAAAATGCAACATGGTTGATCTTGTTTCATTCTCAGAATACCACATCAGGAAGTATATTGAATGTCCTACTATTAGTGTTGCTTTATTATATTTTATTAAGGTGGTTTCTTTAATTATTTGTTCATGATGGTATCACTGAGACTCTTACACTATAAAGGTAACATTTTGCATTAGTTTGCTTTCTCATTGCTGGGACACATTACCTACAATTTAAAAGAGGAGAGGCTTAATTTGGCTCATGATTTAGAGCATTCAATCCATGGTTAGCTGGCTCCAAGGCAGAAACATCATGGTGCAAGGGCATGGCAGAACAAAGCTGCTCAGTTCATGGTTGTCAGGGAGCATAGCAGGGTAAAAATGCCAGTCACAGACAAAGGGGCAGTGATCCGTATATATACCTCAAGGCTAAACCTCCATAACCCACTCAGACCCAGAAGTTTGCTCCACCAGTCCCCTGGGTGGATCTGAAAACTAATTGAGTTGACACTCCCTTGTAGCTGCCACACCATTTTTCTTGCAAATGATAGATATACTGGGGTGATGCTTTAAGACTGTATGAATATCCAGGTCTCAACATGGTAGCATTCAATATTTTTAGTATCCTTGAATTATCACAGTAGTCCTGGCAAATGAATGTTCCTGTTGGTATCATTTGTTTTACATTTACTTATAGAAATTCTACAAGATGAATTTTCTATTCCACCTTTAATATTTTTAGAAGATTATTATGGATTTAATAATTTCTTTTTATTCTTGATGGGTTGTCATCCATTCTTGGTATATATTCTTTAATGCAGAAATTATCTCAAATAAGTGTTGTGTAAGCCTGTTTAAATTGGCCTCTCTATCCTTTGATATGCTCTTATCAATCTTTGAGTATTTCCTTATTTTCTGGCTGAGGAAAATTTATTTATTTATTTATTGATTGATTGATTAATTGATTGATTGATTGATTGAGACAGGGTCTCTTTATATGGTCCAGCCTGGCTTTGGACATACTATGTAGCCCAGGCTGGGCCTGGAACTGGGGCTATCCTCTTGCCTTAGCCTCCCAAGTGCTGGGATTACAGCCATGTGCCACCATGCCAGGCTTGACCAAATTATCGTATACTTTACTTGCCCAAACACCTGGAATTAATTAGTGCTTTGAGGAAGACTTATTCTTTGTAGTGGGGATCTGTATTTAAAGACCAAGATTTCAGTTCATGGTGTACTTATTGTTTCTATGCATAGACGGGTATGTCCAACCTTTTGTCTTGCCTGAGCCACATTGAGTAAAGAGTAATTATCTTGGGTCATATATAAAATATATAATATGATTAAAATATATAAGTAATAAAACTTTCTTTTCATATTTTTGTCATTCTAACACTTAAAAAAACAGGACCAGTAGCCTTCAGCCTATAGGTTGGATATACCTTGGTATGTGTACATGTATATATGTAAATATATATGTATACATTTATATACATACATACATATTCATATTGATAGCTAGATTGCTGGCTTCTTCCACACTTTTCTATAGGACATTTTTGTAATATACTTTTCCCACAATAAGAATCCTGTCTTTCAACAACATTAATGTATTTATTCAGTTAGTGAATCCTAATGTATCTCTAAAATATTTTCAGAATTACTACACTAATAAGCCTATCAATAACAAATTGGCTACATAAACTCATTTTTTTCAAAGTTCTTTTTGTCTTGAAAATGCATTCTGTTACGGGTTTATAGTCATAGAACCACGTTCAAAATTTACTTAAAACATATGTGTATACATGTATATACTCATTACAGTATATGTTTGCTACATAGCTAATTTAACTTTTTCTGTATGTATTCAATTTAATTTAATTTTAATTTTAGTTATTTAATAAAATTTTAAAATATTTGATTTAAAATTTAAAATTATATTTAACTTAATTTAATTTTTATTTATATAAAGTTTTATATTTTCACATGCTCAATACTGTACAAATAGTATTAATCATAAATGTTTGATTTTTTCCTTTTCTTCTACTTCATTCCCACTTTCAATGTTTAGGTAGCCATTTTCATTAGCTTCTATTGTAGTTTTCCTATCTATTTTGCAGTAGGGACATAATCACACTTAAGATATGTTTTCTTTTTCTCTTCATTCTCACACAATTGGTTCCACTTTTAAAAAACAGTATATCCTGGAAATCACTCTATATAACTTTATTGATCTTCTTTAATATTTTTCCACTGTTAGATAATGCAGATTAATCCACTGTTAGATATACAGTAGTTTATAAAAACTACTGCCTACTGTTAGTGAACATTTAAGTTGTTTTAATTCTTTTATAATATAATTAATGTTTTAATGACTATCTTCATGCAAGTGCTTTTTTCTAGTTCTGGAGATTTATTCTCAGAATATAATAGATATGGGGAAATAGGAAGAAACTGTTCAAAAGGAAAGGGGAAGGGGGGAGGCTGGGAAAAGAAAACAATGAGGAAAAAAGGATAAAATGGAAACGAAACTTTGTAAATAAGGATGGGAAGGGGGTTGAAGGGAGGGGAGGGGAATGGGAAAAAAAAGGGGAGCTAAAATATAACATGTAACGGTACAAGTTCCCTATAATGAATGTGATCATTCTGTATATGTAAATTTTACCAGTAAACTTAATTTTAAAAAGAATAAATGCCTAGACGTAGAATTGCTGAATCTAAAAATATATTTGGTTTTGCTAGGTTTTGTCAAATTTATCTTTGTCGAGGTGGTGTAATATAATGTTCTCACCAACAGTGTATGAGAATGTGTTTCTTCACAACCTCACCAGCAAGGTATATTGGATTTGTGTCAATTTTGATAAGTGAAAAGTTAATCAGTGTAGTATTAATGTAGATTTTTTACAAATTCAGTGATCTTGATTATCTTACACATGTTTTGCATCCAATTTTATATTTTTTCCTGCAGAGTCTATATTCATGTCTATTGCTCATTTTTGAGAGTTCTTTGTATTTTTGGAGTATTAATTTTTTATCCGTAAAATATTTTGCTTATATTTTCTTGAACTTTGTCACTTTTCTTTTGATTTTCAGTTTTGATGTTTTTCTGCAAAAATATTATTTGATGTAGTTTATCTTTCATTGTAATTTTGGTAAGTTAGTAAGGTTTTTCCCATCCTGAAGTTATAAAAGAATTGATCCACATTCTATTCTAGTTCATGTATGATTTTATTTTCTTCATTTAAATATTTAATAATTTTTACTTTACTCTGATATATGTGAGGTATAATTTTGATTTTATATTTTTCAAAAGACTATCTGGTATAGTAATACCTTTTATTTAAAAGTAGGTATTTTTTCACAGTTATGAAAGAAAATGCCAATTTATATATGAAACATTATATATGTACTTAGATTTATCTCTGGACTATCTCTTTTGTTTCATTCATATTTCTGTAGCACCTTGCCTTATAAATATATCAAAATACCTTTTTGAGCTAGCGACCCTCTATTGCTTCTTTTGAAGGCTTTTTCTAACTGTTCTACCATAATTATTTTCCACATAATCTTAAAATCAATTTATTTGGCTTCAAAACATATTGTTCACAGTATATTTATAAGATAACCTTGTTTCTTTATAGACATGGTGAGACAGTTTTGTTGATTATGATTTTGATTCAAACTATCCAAGAATGGAGATGTTTTTCCATTTGGATTTCCATTACAATATTTTATGTCCACATTTTTGGTCTTGAAATTATTTTAAAGTTTCATTAAAATATGTTTTCCACATCACTTGTTAGTTTTACTTCTAAATACTTAATTTTCTATTGCAATCATAGTATTTCTACTAACTAAAAATTTGTGTGTATAGAGGATGAAAATTTGATAATATGTTGATTTTCTTTTTACCATTTAGAATTTTATTTGGTTTCAGTTTAATAATTGAATTATTTTGAGTTTTAACTGTACAATATCATGTGTCATGTCGTTTTCATATAAAATGTTTTAATTCTTGTTTTATATTCTTTTGTCTCCAGTTGTTTCCTCTAACAGATTTCATTGATTCATATCTCGAAAGCAGGATTATAAGTAGAGTGAAATTTTTTGCCTTGTTCCTTACCATAAAGGGAATATTTGTAGTGTTTCTTGTTAGTCAATTAAGTCAGATTTTGATTTTAAAATATATACTCATATGTACACATAATCATTCTTATTTTATTTAGAATGGGTTTTGAAATTTGTTGAATCTCCTTTAATGTTTTCAACATCTATGTACATAATTATGTGAATTTTCTTTTTACCTTTATTAATATGATGAAGTACAGTAACAGATTTCTAAATATTAAACCACCATGCATTCCTGAAACAAGTGCCACTTGACCATGATATATTTTTGTATGTACTGCTGGACTCTGTTTGTTAATATGTATTCATAATTTTTATAAAATACTCATAAACATTATTTCCATTTTTGAGCTATTGCTACTAGGTTTAGGTATCAAATTTTGTGTGCTTTCCTCCCACTATTAAAAATTGGAAAGTTTTTCTTTCCTTTTCCTTATGTTCTGGAATAACTTAACAACATTTGACTTATTTTGATCATTGGAGGTTTGGTGCAATTTCCCTGTGAATCCACCTGGACTTATTGCTCTGTACATGAAGGGATATCTTGAAAATCTGTATTTTGTTTATGGAAATTCTTTTGTTTATACTTTCAGTCTCCTGGGAGATCAACTTGCGAAAAATATTTTCCTTGTAAATTACCGGTTTCATCTATATTTTCGAGTTTATTTCCATAGAGTTGCACATAGTAGTCACAATGTTTTCTTGTATTCCATGTCAGTGGTTATTTTCTCTCCTGTGTTTGTTTTGCATATTTGCACTTCATTTCTTTTGATGATGAGATTAGCCAATGATATCTTATTATGTTAATTTTTATTAAAATACTAACATTTTTACTGTTTTTACTTTCTAACTATTAAATCCGCTTTTCATTTTTGCATTTATTTTATTCGTTTCTAATGATATGAATTGGGAATTTAATGCGTGTATTTTTCTCAGATGACTAATCTCATAAATTCTGATTTAATTAAAGTTTATTTTTAAAATAAATTTGTAATTTTATTTGGTTTCTCTTCTTTTGCTCAGGAGTTAATTACTGGAGAGATTTTGAGCTCAAGTTTGAACAGCCTTAAAAATACTGTTATAACTTTCACATTTTTGTAATTTTTTGTTTAAATTTCAAGAATGTTCCATGAGCATCTGAGAAAAATGTAAAATATAACATGTAAATATTTATTTTTCACAAGTTGACTATATCTCTATCAGTCTACCTACCATCCTCTTATTCTTTTATAACCTTGTTTATTTTTCTCTACTTCTCTTTAGAATTTGAGGGTTTAAATCTCCATTCAATAATGCATTATTTGTTTCTACTATCATCATCTGTATACCTCTTTCCTGAAGTTTTTCAGTGTATTATTTGTTGCATAGAAATTGATAATGCATATCTTCCCTGTGAATTTTCAACTTTAACATTATTAAAGCATTATTCAAAAACATGTAATTTAATGCTTTCTGGCTAACATTGTTTTTCTCTGCTTAGTATTTCAACTACCGCTTTCTGTTTTAGCAATTTGCTGGTATACTCTCATTCATCTCTTTAATTTTAGTACTTTAAAATCTTTTCTTTAGGTTTTTCTGTTGCATACAGTGTGGAACTGGATTATATTCTGTGAATGAACCTGAAAATTTAAAAAAATATGTATATAAAGGCCACTCACACTGATATGATTTATCCTAACTACCATATAATTTTGTATTATATAGATGGCTAAGAAACTGTGCATTTATATTGCTTTTATTTCAGAATTGTATATATTTAGGCTCCTTCCATTTAGTTTGTAGCATTAAATGGTACCTCCTTTTACTTCCTACTATTTTTTATTTAGTGATTAATAAGTTTTGATTTCCCTTTTTCATTTTCCTTCTCTAATTCAGTTGCATTATTTATATTTATCAGAAACCAACATTTACATTCTTGTATATTTGTCCACATGTTTTGCTTTACTGTGTTTTTTATCTTAGATCTGTATTCAAATCTATTAAATACCTATTATCAATTAGCTACTATATTTTGCAGGCATTTCCATGTTGGATGAAGTTTCTGGGCATACTATCCCTTGCGATCTTGCACACTTAAAACTGTTTTCCTAGAGACAATATTATATTTTAAGGACAGTTTACTTTAGTCTCCTGACTTATTCGAAAATATTACTCTATTGTCGTTGTGCTTTATATTTCACCGTAAGAATTCTTATTCTGACCTTATAGTCTTTCCTTTTTAAATTTGTCTTTTTCCAGAAACATCAACAAATCATTTCCTTTACTTTTAAAATCTAATAGTTTTATTAAAATATTTTTGGGGCCGATGAGATGGCTCAGCGGTGTAAGCGCCTGCCTGGCAAGCGCGAGGGCCGGAGTTCGACTCCCGGAACCCACATACGAGAAAAGCGCCAGTGATATCACTCAGCATCACGGGAGCCTGCTGGTGCGCAAGGTCCTGAGGTCGACCCCCGGTACCCACAAAAAAAAAAAAAAAAATTTATATTGAGCATTCTGGATTAACTTTTCTAACCATTTTTTTTTTTTTTGCCTTTCAAATTACAGGCTATGTCTTTTTTTTATGTGTGGAAAATGTAATTGGATTATACATTTAAATATTAGTCTTATTCTTTTGTTCAGTTTTTTCCTTCATGGGATTCTGTTACATGTACATTGGAAATTCTCATTCTATCACAAAAGATAATTGAAAAATATTGTGAATGCTTAAATTAAAAAAATAATTATTATAGTAAAAGACAAGTTGCCATTAATCTTCCCTCAAAATATTCGCCCTTTTGAACAAACATACTATTGTTCTTGTGGCTTTCTGAAGTCCTCCTTCATGTCTTTATGAGGCATAACAAAAAACACAATGAATGTTGTTAAGCGTCATCCAATGGAAAGGCTGGCTCCTATAAACATGATGTGTCTTCATCGATCCTGTTCACTACATCCAGCCGTGTGCAAGTTCTGGCTATTTCCCAATGTCGAAATAGCCATTAAAGGTAAACATTTTGAATAGATTCAGGACATCAAGGCAGCTATGACAGTGCTATGGCAGACACTAGACTTCCCGAGCTCCTTTAGAAAGTGGAAATTGAGATGGAATAAATTTGTTCAAATCAAGTGGAGTATTTTGACAAGAGTTAATAGCAGTTTTTGTATGATAAGTTTAAAAAAACACTATTTTTTTTATCATACTGTGAATATCTTTCACTTTCTAAGCCTTTTACTTTTTCATTTCATTTTCATTCTTTTCATTGTTTTTGCTCATCCTATCAATGCTCCTGGAAATTTTTTAATTTAAATGTATTATACTTTGTCCAGTTGTAATTTAGTTTTTATTTTCTGAGATAACTGGTTTTCTTCTTGTTTTTTACTGAGGTTGCTTAACTCTTGTTTTTACATCTTTATTTTTTTTCTCTTTGCCTTTCTGTGTCTTAAAATTTCTGATTATATTTTTCAATATCTCAAAATATTGTTTCCTGATGAGAACATTTGGTTATAGGTTTCCTTGCTTCAATCTTGTTTTGGGAAGAAATCTGATAAACTAGAACAATTTTATTCTCATTTTTCTATTTTGTTCTTATAGTAGATTTGATTCACATTTCTGAAATTCTAAAATTTCTTATGTTTAAATTTTTGTTTGTCTGTTTTTGCAGTACTGAGGATTGAATTCATGCCTTTTGCACTGAACTACTTACCCATGCTTTTTTTTTTTTTTTTCCAGACAGGTTCTTGCTAAATGGTTAAATTGCAGAAGCTACACTTGAACTTGCTATCCTCCTGCTTCAATCTCCCAGAGTGCTGGGATTATATGAGTGTGCTTTCACATCTAGCTTGATTTTTAAAGTTTTGTACTTAAATTGGGCAATAGTAAAGTGTGAATTTACACGTGGATTGGAGATTTGAGTAGTTCACTAGATTCATTAGCTGACGGGTATGTGCCGTTTTCAGTTAATATTGTGAAGTACCTTGATTTTGTGATTTTTCTTTCATTTCTGTGGACTTTACTTTCTACCACTTGTTTCTCTGTTTACTGTTACTACCAAGTCTTTAGGTAATAACTTTATTCCTCATGACTCCCATGTCTAATATCATATGCCTCTCTATGTCTTCTCCATTTGACTCCCCCAAAGTGAGTCCTGTAATTGACCTGTTAACAGACCTGTTTCCATTTATACGTTTCAGTCTCTAGTTCTTTTTCTGGGTCTGAATTGGCCTCAGGTGTGTCAAGATAGGCTCCCTGAGTCCTTCTCTTTTCCAGACGATCTCCACCTGAGACTTCACACGGATTTTTGTACTACTTAGTTTTTGATTTGAGTGTTTCCCTTTTAACATATAATTTGAACATTTTATCTAAGTTTCAGATACACCTTATAACAGATTATTGATGGGTATTATACTGTCCTTACTGGTAGCTCTCTCTCTCTTCAAGTTTCAGCGTCTATTTCCCATAGAAACCCAAAAGTCCCTCTGCTAATATTTTCTTATTTATTTATTTATTTATATTTATTTTTATTTTAAAGAGAAAAAAAATACAATAAAAACAATGATACAGGGGCCGGTGAGATGGCTCAGCAGCTTAAGCGCCTGTCCGGCAAGCGCGAGGGCCCGAGTTTGACTCCCAGAACCCACATACAAAAAAGGGGCCGCTGATATTGCTCAGCGGCATGGGCGCCTGCTGACGCGCGAGGTCCTGAGGTCGACCCCCCGGTACCCACAAAAAAAAAAAAAACAACAACAGTGATACAGAATTTCAAAACAAGATATTAGGAAATTAACAATAGTTAATATATTGCATATTGTTATTTTCAAAGCAGTGGCTCAGATTACAAGATATAGGCATGCAAAATTGATCAAACAATATAAGCACAAACCGTAGTTTTCAATGAACTAAAAGAAATTAGTTGTATAATTATCTTAGCTATCCTGTGTATAATTATATATTTTTTCTTTCCCTTCCTTCTTGTCTCCTTTCCCCCATCCCAGTTGTTCTTTGCTTTTGAGCAGTTTCTTTCCCTCTCACAATATCTATTGTAGATTTTGGATCTTATTTACTCTTTCAGTTTCTTACACTAGGGAGACAATATGATGTGAGTTTGATTTATTTTTCTTATGAGTATGGTCTCTAGTTGCATCCATTTACCTATAATAGCTTCAAGTTTATCCTTCTTTATAGCTGAGTAGTACTTCATTGTATAAAAATACCACCTTTTTTATCCGTTCCTCGTTTATGGGCATTTGGGTTTTTTCTATGATTTAGCTATTACAAATTGTGCTTCCATAAACATGGGTGCACATATATCGCTGTGCTATGATGTTTTGAATTCTTCTGGGAATAGTCCCCAAAGGGGAATAGCTGGGTCAAATGGGACCTCTAATCCTAGTTTTTTGAGGAATCTCCACACTGATTTCCACAGTGGTGGCACCAGTCTACACTCCCACAAACAGTGGAGAAGGGTTCCTTTTTCCCCACAGCCCCACCAGCATTTGTTACTGGTTGATTTCTTCATGATAGCCATTCTTTCTGGGGTGAGGTGGAATCTCAGTGTTGTTTTAATTTCCATCTCTGAAATGACCAATGATGTTGAACAATTTTTCATATATTTATTTGCCATTTGTATATCTTCATTTGAGAGGCATGTATTCATCTCAGATGCCCATTTTTTGATGGGGTCTTTGAATATGGGGGACCTGATATTTTTGGAATTCTTTTATAATTTTTTTGTGGGTACCTGTATTCGAACTCAGGACCTTGTGCTTGCCAGGCAAGCGCTTATGCTGCTGAGCTATATCACTGGCCCTTGAATTCTTCATATGTTCTAGATATAAGTCCTTTGTCTGAGGGACAGTTGGCTAAAATTTTTTCCTACTCTGTGGGTTTTCTTTTCACTCTGTAGGTGGTTTCTTTTGATGTGCAAAAACTTTCAAATAAGAGGAGATACCAGTTGTTGATTCTTTGAAGTGTTTCCTGTGCAGTTTGGGTTTTGTTCATGAAATCTCTGCCCACCCCTATGTCTTCAACATTTCTACCTACTTTCTTTTCCAGTAGGTTTTTTGTTTCTGTTTTAATATTTAGATCTTTGATCCATTTTGACTTTAGTTTAGTGCATGGTGATAGACGTGTGTCTAGTTTTAGTCTTCAGCATGTGGAAAGCCAGTTTTTCTCACATCATTTATTAAAGAGGCTATCTTTCTTCCAGGGAACATGTTTGGCCCCCTTGTCAAAGATAAGGTGGCTGAGTATGTTTATAATTGTGTCTGCATCTTCTAATCTGTTCTACTGATCCTCAGGTCTGTTTTTTTTGTTGTTGTTGTTTTTGTTTTTTTTTTTTTTGCCAGTACCATACTGATTTTACCACAATAGCTTTGTAGTATAATTTCAAGTCAGGAATTGTGATGCCTCCTGCCTCGACTTTGTTAGCCAGGACTGCCTTTTCTATCCTAGGTCTCTTCTGCTTCTAGATGAATTTCTGGAATGTTTTCTTTAGATCTGTGGGTATGCTAATGGTATTTTGATTGGGATTGCCTTAAATCTGTATAACAGTTTTGGGAGTATGGCTATTTTCACTATGTTGGTTCTTCCTATCCATGAGCAAGGGATATCTTTCCATTTTCTTTTCTTTTTTTTTTTTTTTTTACGTGGGTACCGGGAGTCAAACTCAGCACTTCACGCTTACCAGGCAGGCGCTTATGCCGCTGAGCCATCTCACTGGCCCTCTTTCCATTTTCTGATATCCTCTTTGATCTCTTTTTTCAGAGTGCTGTAATTTTCAATGTATAGATCTTTTATTTCCTTTGTTAGACTGATTCTTAAGTACTTCATTTTTTTGGATGCTATTGTGAAGGCTGTGGTTTCCCTAATTTCTTTCTCAGTGAGTTTGTTGTTTGTGTACAGGATGCTATTGATTTTTGAGTGTTGCAAAACACCCCTATAAGAAAAGCCCATCAGAATCATGGCAGACTTCTCAGCACAAACCCTCAAGTCAAGAAGAACTTGGAGTGAAGTATTTCAAGTCCTGAAAGAAAACAACTTCCAACCCAGATTGATGTACCCCACAAAACTATCTTTCAAAATTAATGGAGAAATAAGACACTTCCATGACAAAGAACAACTGAATAAATTCACGACCACCAAACCAACACTACAAAGGGTACTGAAAGATATTCTAGACAGAGACAAATATCTCATATTTTCAAAGTAACTTAAATTTCAGAAGTATAATTTAAAATTCACATGTGAAAAGTAATTTGATTGGTCTCATATTAACTTACCACTGTGGAAGCCAACATTCTACATAATTTAGTTATCTACTTTGAAAAATGCTGGGGCCAGTGAGATGGCTCAGTGGCGTAAGCACCTGCCTGGCAAGCGTGAGGGCCCGAGTTCGACTCCCAGAACCCACATACAAAAAAAGGGCCAGTGATATCGCTCAGCGGCACGCGCGCCTGCTGGCGCACGAGGTCCTGAGGTCGACCCCTGGTACCCACAAAAAAAAAAAAAAAAGAAAAATGCTTTCACCACTAGACTAAAATTTTCTTTTCTAGTTCACATTGATATTTAAGTTCTAACTCTTACTATTTGAAGTTGTTTGTTCCTAGTTGTTATTCACAGTCTTGCGAAGAGGTATTTTATTATGAGTATATGCACTGGAACAAAACTACCTGTTTATAGCCTGGTTTTATCCCTTACAGTCTTTATGGTTGCAAAGCTTGCTTAATTTCTCTATGCTTCAGCCTTCTTCCTAGTGAACTGAGAGTAACAGTAGTACCTACACATAGGCAAGTGAAACATATATAAAACTCAGAAGACAGTGAGTTTGATAAATGTCCCCTCAAAGTTCTAAAAGCAATATTTTTGCTTAATAAAGGGTAGAGAAATGAATTTCTAAACTATGTTTAGAAAGTATAGTACCAATAAATATTTTTGCATGAAAAATATTTTTTTGAAAATCTTGGAAAATAATAATAGTAACAAATGCTGGTTTTCCTAAAGATTTTTTGAGTTAGTTTTCCTTATAGTAGATGATCTCTGTGATAGTGTAGAGGTTAGATAGTGGCAAGAGTTACTGTTCTGTGGTTATGGGTACAGGTTTATGAATTCCTGTACAATTCTGATTCTTTCAACAACAAATCTCATTGAACATTTAGGTTTTATGGTTGATTGTAATATATATTATTTATTATCTTTATTATAAGTTATAATAAAATCCTTGAGAATTTAAATAATATTCTTATTTTAAAATTAGATTTATTTTAGATTGACATAGAAACATAAACATTATATAATGTGTGCATATATATATATATATATATGGATTACACGATGTTTTGATACACATATACATTTAAAAATGCTTAAATCAGGTTAAACATATGTATCTCTTCAAATATTTATAACTTTTATGATAAAAACTTTCAAAATCCTATCTTCTGGCTTTTTGAACTATATAGTACATTTCTGTTATCTATAATAATAGCACATCAGAAGTTCTTTTTTCTATCTAACTGTAACTTAGTGATCAGACTTTCCCTAATCCTGTCCTCCTACTCTTTCTAGCCTCTGGTAACCACCATTCTACCTTGAAATTTGTAAGATTTACATTTATGGGTACCACATGGCTGAGATATGTGTTACGTGGCTTTTGGTGCCTGGATCAATTCATTTAACATAATGATCTCTTGTTCCATCCATGTTGTGGCAGATGACACTATTTCACTCTTTTTTATGGCTGGATAGTATTCCATTTTGTATCTGTACCACAATTTTTATCTATTCACCAGTCAATGGGCACTTAGGTTGTTTCCATTTCTTGACTATTTGAAAAGTGCTGCAGTAAGCCTGGTGGTGCATACTGATGTGATATACTGACTTCTTTTCCTTCAGATATATACCCAGAGGTTGCATTGCTGGATAATGAGGTAATTCTGTTTGAACTTTTTTGAACATTATGTATATTTTTCTTTTGATAACATTATTACTATAAATAATTAGACCATTCTTCATAACTTTGGAGTACTTTGTGTATTATGAGGTTTTCAGTAAGGATTTTCCCCGTGATTTTGTAAAATTTAAAGCAGGAGATTATTCTAAACCAGTGGATTGTTGATTATATGATATTATAAACATACACATTTTCTTAAAATAGGGCATTTTTATCAAAATTTGTATAAAAGTAATATCAGTCCTTTAAATTCTCACAAATAACTGTGAATTACTATTTATTGCCTTCCTAGATGTACTGTGATACCTTATACCAAGTCTGTCCATATTTTGCCATTACTAGTGTAAGAGGGTGTTACCAACCATAGCTGCTGTGATTGAATCTTTCCTCCTGGTTATTCATAATAAAAGAGTAGTATGAATTTGAAGAGCAAACTTTTATGTTAACAGGAGTAAGACTATACTTTCTCAGAGGATATTATTTTTTATATTAAAGTTCTGATTCTCTGAATCTTTGAGTTTTGCCTTAAAGTCAGTACTATTGCTTGAGTGTAAATTTTCCCTTTTGTGATTTCAGTTTACTCTTCACTTTTTCCTGGTACTTAGGATTTACCCTATCTAGTTCTGACCTTATAATGCATTTTAGAATGTATTGGTTGTCATTTGTTCCCACATGTAATGAAGTCTTGCAGTAATGAAATTTTACAAAATACTATTGAAATGTACATATATACTACATGATGGCTTTAAATATTTTAAAGCCATGCAATCTTGTCACAATCTGCCACTGCTATTTTGACTACTACCCTTTTCTAAATTATTTATTTTATCATTGTACCTGAAAAGATTTGACGTTTTGTGAATAACTAGAATTGTAGTTGGATAAAAAGTGCATTTTAAAAATATTAGGAATGTAGCCAAAACAAGGACTAAAATTAGAGTTGCAAAATATTTTTGTATTATGTTCTCATTTTTATGGAATAATTGGTGGAGATATGCTTCTTTCTGAAATGTATTTGAATGATATCATGCAGGGCTGTTAAAAATGATAGGACAGACTTTAAAATGTTCTTTGCTCTTATAGAGTAGAGAATAAAGTATGAACTTAATTTTATATTAAGAAATAAAAAAGGTCAAATTTATCAACTAAACAATAATCTTTAATTTCAAGAACTACTGACAAAATATTTTGATGCATAAAGTAGTATAAATATAACGTAAATTATGTAAACCTTTAAAGTAGAAATTAGCAGCTAAAAACCCTGACACTAACAAATTTAAGTATAATTCTCTGAAATATCATGCTCTTAGAATTTTAAAATGACAAGTGTATCTTTAAATGTGTTGTTCTAAATAACAGTGATCTCTCTAGTGAAGATCTAATTGTGGATGTCAAGCTTTTATTGCCTAATATGATGTATTCAGGAAAAGCAACTGGGAAATGAAATGGTTATTTCCCTATACTCCATTGCAGTCCTTTTGTTTTCCTATAATTGGGAACAAATTTTCCATATGCCTTGGTCCTCTGTTAATGATTTTGGCTAAAACCGTCACATTTTCTACGTTTGAATTTCTGCTACTATAACTCTTGATTAAATGTCAGGTTTTTGTTTTCATTGTTTATTTTTTTTTCCTATTTACATTTTTGACAGCCTTCTCTCTCAACTGAATACTGTTATCACTTCTTCATTTTAATTCTGTCCTAAGCTGCCTATATTATCACCCCTGTGTTTCAGAACTCAGATTTTTACCCTTTAATCCACTAATTGGCTTTTCACTACAGCCAGTCTTGCCTCCTCTTTGTGCATCTGACCCTTTCTCTACCGCACAACCTGCCCACCAGGCATGAGGTCTTGCCAAGATCTTACTCTGTTCCCTCTTTGCAGAGGATTTCATTATTTTTCCTTCCACTCTCCCAAAAGTTTCTGTGAATATTTTTTCCAGAACAAATAGCACATTTTAAGTCAGTTTTTTGAAAAATATTTATTTTGTGAGGTCAGTTATCATTTGATTAAATATGTGTGTTGATTTCAACAGCTGGGAGAATGTATGTAATTAACAAACATTTATTTCATCCTGTTCATTTTCATTTATAGTTTCCCTTTGGTGAGGAAAGAGTATATGCTCATTATTCACTGAATGAGTGCTTTTCTCTTTAAATATGAATGTAGTCAAAATATTATTGTAGGGCATTAAAATTTATATTTACTTTTTAGTGAGTTTGAACATGAGGCAAATCAAAATGTATGAAAACGAGCCAAGACAATATTTCTTATAAAGTTTACACAGATATAATACATTGTGAATTTGTCAAGTTATTCTATTTGTAATATCCTTTAAATATATTCTATGTAATAAGACTATACCTGCATTAGCATACACCAAGTATTAAATTCGATGTAAGTAAAAGATCTCAAATGAATAAAAAATTGACATATGTATTATTTTTGATATATTTTTAAAGCACTTCTTTATCATATTGATCTTGCTTTTTTGTCACATGCATAGACTAAAATAATCCTGGTTTCTTAAATGTAAAATTTAGACAAACTAATTATGTGAAACTTTCAAATATTTTAGTTGGTAGGAATATGTCACAGGTTACTTACCAGGAAGAATCATGATAGTGATTCAAGATTCACGTGGAATTTCAAGAGTTTTGAATTGTATCCCTATAATAGTAAAATGCTGGCAAAGGGGAGTAAAGCATGGAGTATATGATCTAAAGTAAAGGAGAAAATGTCAGGATGATGAATATTTATCATATTACACGTGAAGGAGTCAGTAGATAAATCAACAAGAAAGAGATGATATGGAACCTTACCAAATGTATTGAATGTTTCTGTCCTATGAATTAGGCATTTAGGATGACTACATTCAGCAGGCCTGAGGAAGTCAATAATGCTGGTTCACAGAAAGGAGCAAGTAAAAAATTTTCTGTGAAAAACAAAGTCTTACATTATATCAGCAGAGTGAAAATATAACTTAGCAGCACTCTTAAGGAAGCATAAAAATATGGGAAATCAGACTGTACAGTATTACACTGTCAGAAATAGTGCTTTTCCACAAATATGGAAAAGTTCAAGTCTGACTAAAAGCTGTAGATCAATAACTACTACATAAGTAGCATGTAATTATTCTATAATTTCACAAATAAAAATTCCCTAAAGTAAGATATTTTTAAACTAAACTCTAGACAGTACCACATAAACTTGCTTTTCAAATGTATTTTCAAAGATTTTGCTTTGTGTATGTATGCAATATTTTTTCCTTTGTTTTATCGATCCATTTTGATTGAAAATTCTGCAAGGACAGGAAAAACTTGGGCCCCTGAAGGATCTAATTTAGTATTTAGCAGTCTGTCTTCTTTGCATGAAGATTGTTATACATAGAAGTATATTTAAGTGGTCTACCAATAACAAGAAGAATGAGCTTAGTAATCGCTGCTGGGTCTTTGGTTCTCTAAATGTTCTAAATCTGTTTGTCCAATATAGCAGGCACTAGCCATGTGTGGCTATTGAGCATTTGAAATGTGATTTGTCTAAAGACACATGTACTGTAAATAAAAATGTACACTAAAGTTTGGAGATATGTTACAAAAGGAATGAAAAATACCTCCCGAATAACTCTTTATATTGATTGTACATTTATATTGATTATACCTCAATAGTATTTGAGATGTAATGAGTTAAATAGAAATATATAATTAAAATTAATTTTACCCACTTCATTTTACATGTGTGCATGTGGATACTAGAAAATTTTAAATTATTTACCTGGCTTATATTACGTACCCATTGGAAAGTGTATTTTTAATGGATGCCAGATTTTTAAAATATAGTTTGTTTATTCTATTCCAGGTATTTCACAGATCAAAAATTAGTTTAGGTTTTATTGTGTGATCATCATTTATATTTTGGTACATTCTTTGAATAATGATGTCTATACATTTTCTTTCTAAGGAATATTTTCATAGATTAGGAAAAAAACACAGGAAGAGATCTCAATGAAAAATAATTAGTCTTGTATTTACTAAAGTATTGGTATTCCAAAGTACACTTTTGTCATTTCCTTTAAATCATTCGTACATCAATTCTTTCTGGAGCTGTGAATGGTTAGAGATATTAACTTTCTATAGTTTGCTTCTTTTCTTTCTCACCTTTTGAGGATGAATCATTATCATAATAGTAAAAAATGTTTGATTAAAGAGAAGTTGAGAGATCATCCCTATGGTCCTGAACTAGACTTGCAAGTGTGGATCATGAGGCCAGGTTACTTGAATAATGTAAATAAACTTCTTAAAGCAGTCATTTGGAAATAGAGGTAACTTCCCAACATCAAAAAGGAGGGTGAAGATTCACTGTCTTTCTTCATAAAAACATTCATCCACTTACTTTTCTATTTAAAAATACACTTTTGGTGTTTATATTTTTATTATGAACCGTTACATTGCTTTCTAAATAGTTTGTACTTTCCCTTTGGTTTTCTATTCAATTCAGGAGTTAGGAATGAGCATTTAATTTTCCATTCTGAAAGATTTGTTTGGTCTCTAGCATATAAATAGACTTTGCTTTTAAAACCTAGTGAGATATTTTTGTTGTATAAGAAGAAAATTTAACAGCACTTAGTGAAATTATTGACATTCTTTATACTTACTTGTTTTATATGTTCTTTCTACTTATACTTTTCCCAATTGATTTCTTATTGATTCCAGAGAACTACAATAATTTACCATTCTGCTTTTACAATTAAGCCCATATTCCATTACTCCTTTTAGTGCTATTCAAAAAATTAAAAAATCAAATATTTTCCTCCAAAATGCATTGTCTTTTTCTGGTGTGCACTTTAAACCATGGTTTTATTCTGAATATGTAAAGAAGTGGGGTCCATATCATCCTCTGTTAAATTCTTTTTTCCAACTCTGAGAGAGCTTTTATAAATTTTTTGGTCAAAAGAGGGTTAAGAAACTCAACTGATATAATATATCCATTACTCTTTTGGTCTTTTTAATCTTCATGTTTCTTTTACAAACAGGTACTTTTCTTCTATGTGATATGCAAATATCTCAGTTCCTAAGAGCAACTGCATAGGGATATGTGTTTCATCTTAAAACAAAGACCAAGGAAAAAATAATAATATGATAAAGTTATTCAAAGGATTTCAGAAACAGGTGTTCTAAGTCTACACTAATTGGATTTCAGTTAATTATTTCTTTTACTTTAGGGAATATAAGAAATGTAAAAAAAAAAAACCTGAAAAACTTCACTGACATGCTAATTGCTCTAATATTATTTAACCTAGGGGAAAAAAATCCACCTTAATGTGACCGAAGTCTTAATTACCTTTTTCATTTTTAGATTTTAAGATACAAATTATAGGCTTTCCCATACACTACACATTTCAGTATTATGGCATACTCTGGTTTTTCATCTATATGTAATTTTAATTTTCCAATGCTAATTCAGAGAAAAAATTTTTTATTTAATGATTAGATTTTTCACCAACCTCAGGGGATGCCAAAGTAAATCTCTCTTAGGCTTCAGGTCAAAAAGTCTGCGGCTATTTGATTTTAGATAAATTGTTCTCTCTCTTTTAATCTCACGTTCCTTTTTACAAACAGAAGAGTAATCTTTATATGTTACTGTGGCTCTTAGCATTCACCAGAAGTGAAACAATAAGGATACAGAGGGAATGGGAGTCTTGTTTATGAAATCAGATAAATTTAGAATATAGACCCAAGAGGGCTTAGATTTTTGTTGTTGTTCATTGCCCCTTTTTTAAGAGCATAGTACCATGCCTAGTACATAATAGTTTTAGAAGAAATAGTCTCTGAATAATGAATGAATGAATGAATGAGACATACAGAAGAAAGTCAGCAATGAATAACCTGAATCGGACTCTAGGTTATCTAAAAGTAGATATTTGGTATAGTAGATATTAGAAGTAGGGAAATGAATGAATCTTCTAGGCATATAGAGTTCTTTCTAGGCTTTTATTTCTAAAGTAAAAGTAGAACTATGGCTTCATGGTACAGATAGCAGCCTTTAACTTCATTGGTGAAGGTGGACAGTTCAATGATTTTCTGTAATTGTGTTCATATTAAGATAAGTGCTTAATAAATATTTGTTGAATGAATGAATATATATGTGTCTTATAATTTATATTACTTGGTAAAGATGAAATCCATCTATTAGACATCTTTTTCATTTGATGAGTACTGTGCCTACTCTGTAGTTGTTTCTTGTATATCTAGAAAAGGTGGCATTTTTACTGCATTCATTTCTATATTTTCACTATCTTTGTATTTGTTTAAGTTGTTGATTAATTCTGAGCTTATTTCTAATAGTGACATTCCTTTTCAAAAGTTTTGATCTCAGGGCTGCCACTCTAGCCATTCTAATGAGACATTAGGAGCAAAATAACCCTCATGAGCAAATACCATCATCATCATCATCATCATAATTATATAATAATTTTTGTAAAAGAATGTATGAAAAATGTTTCTTTGTCTTTTCAACAAAATAACTGTTATAAACTAATATTTACTCATGGTGAAAATAATTCAAATGGTTAGGAAGAATCTGAAAAAAATGTAACAGACACTTTTCCTAGGTGTCTGGTCCTACTTTTAAAGCTAATCATTGTTAGTTTCCATTCTTTTTTTTTTTTTTTTTGTGGGTACTGGGGGTCGACCTCAGGACCTCGCGCTCCAGCAGGTGCCCGTGCCACTGAGTGATATCACCGGCCCTTTTTTCGTACTTGGGTTCCAGAAGTCGAACTCAGGACCTCACGCTTGCCAGGCAGGCGCTTATGCTGCTGAGCCATCTCACCGGCCCTAGTTTCCATTCTTAAGTTATATTTTGTGATTTACATGATATTTTAAACACATTAACTTGGTTGTGGTGGCACATGCTTGTATCCCCACACTCAGGTGGCTTAGGTAGGATCATCGCAATTTAAGACCAGCCTGGGCTACCAAGGGAGTTCAAGAAAATCCTGGACTACGTAGTAAGACCCCATCTCAAGAAAGCCAAAAATAGTATTCACTGAATTCTTGAGTTTTCATTTTTGTCAGTATTTTGCATACTAATAGTAGACATTCAAAGAATTTAGCACATTAATTCTTTCCTCCCTGCTTTTAATAGCTGAATTATTATAGTTATCATTTTCACATTCCCAAACTTTGATGTATAGCTATAATAAAAATTCTTTTTTTTTTTTTTTTTTTTGTGGGTACCGGGGGGTCGACCTCAGGACCTCGCGCGCGCCAACAGGCACCCGTGCCGCTGAGCGATATCACCGGCCCTTTTTTCGTATGTGGGTTCCGGGAGTCGAACTCGGGCCCTCACGCTTGCAAGGCAGGCGCTTACGCCGCTGAGCCATCTCACCAGCCCTAAAAATTCTAAACATTAGAATCTAAACATTATCACTAATACAAATGATAGTTTTATGGTGATATCTTCTTACATTTTTAAGTTATTTTAAATTTTGTTCACTACTTTTTGATTATAATTAACTGGAACTTTGACATATATCGCTTGTCACCAGACTGCCTAGCCTTTCCTTTTTGTTTTGCTGAAAAACACTATTTAGTAATGTTTCATTAAAAGTTGCAAAAGAGACATTTTCCTATTCTGCTGGTCCAAAAATATTTTATTTGTTTCTGACAGTTGATTGATAGATTGGCACAGGCGTGGAAATATAGGATCAGAATAATTTTCTGACAGGACTTTGATGGCATTAATCTATTGTCTTTTAGTGAAAATTGTGGTTTTGAAGAATTTTATATTTTGAATCTCATTGTTTATTAAGTAACTTCTTCTTCTCCTTGAAAAATCTTAGGTATGTTTTCTTTACTTTTGCAATAACAAAATTAAACCAGACTGTACTTAGCTGTCTACTTTATTACCATACTAAACCTGACGTATATTAGGTACTATTATTCTGAAGACTTGTTTCTTTCTTAGCTTAGTGAACTTTTCTTTGTTTTTTTATTGAGTTTTTTCCTCCTTTGGCCTCTATACAGAGTTTCCTCCTTGTTCCCATAGTGTATTTCACTTTTTCTGTATTTCACTTTTAGACCTCCTATTTGTTTGCTGATGTAATTGATTATTTTATTTCATTCATCCAGTAAATATTTGAAACATTGTTTCTATAATTGGTTATTTGTGTTAGTAGTCTGTTTTTATGTAAAAAGTGTACTTATCCCCATCATTCACTTTCGTTTCTTATTTTTTTTTTTTTCAAGGTGAGTGAGGCTACATGTTAGTCTTGATAATATACTTTCATGCTATTAAATTTCCTCTGGAATTTCCTCTGGAAATTTCCTCTGGAATCAAATTCCATGTCAGACTGTAACTTCTCTATTGACTTGCTGGGAAATCAAAGACAAGTTACATAACCACTCTAAGCCCCCAATTTCTTTATTTAAAACAAGGTATAATTAGAGTGATATTTTGATCATTTAGCATAGAATCAGGACAGAGTCCATTCCAAACTTTCTAAAATGCCTTGACTGAGACAATTAGTCTTGATTGACATAGTCATATTACCTTATTCTCCAAGTTATAATGTATTGGTGGTGCTGGTGTAATTTCATTGTGAAGTTGAACAATTGATGCAACATATTGCTACTGAATATTCAGGGCTCAGCGAACTTTATCTGTCAATGAAGAAAGTAAATATTTTCAGCTTTTCAGCCACATAATCTCGGAAGTCACTACTCATCTTTTCTCTTAAACTACAAAAACATCTATAGGCAATACATAAAGAGAAGTTTATCACATTAAACCAATAAGTTTTTATTTACAGAGGGGAGTAAAAGGACTGGATTTGGGCTGCAGAATGTTGTTTATGTTCCCTATAATACACCCAGTAATCACATGTTCTCTGGAGCTACAACTGGGAGTTCTGAGAACTCCAACTTGTTGCAGACAAGGATTTTAATATTACTTATATGATCTGAAGTAATGCAGTAGGGTTTATTTTTCTTACTGCATAAAATAAAACCAACTAGGATAAAATTATCATTTAGGGCTATTTTAGTTCTAAAACTATTATTCTGGAAATTAGTGGAAGATCTTCAATGGGAGAATCTCAGTGTTCAATATAAAATGATGATATATAATACATTGAAATTGATATTATTTTTAAGAAAGAGAACAATGTCTAGTGTGGCTTCAACTTGTGTCATTAAACACTACCATTACATTTTTGTTGTTGATTCAGAAATAATAACTTAGTGATATTCATGAAATTATGCTATAAATAATGTAACATGTTTTCATGTGTCGTCTATTGTTTTAAAAATGAATCAGGAAGAATGTTTTAGGTTTCTTTAGTTAACAGAAATAAGACAAGATGGCACTTGAGCCTGTAAAATTTATCACGAGATATAGAAAAGTATAAATTCCAAAGGAAGTAACAATGTTAGTTACAATAGTAATTAAAATGCCTTATCTTGTTTAAAATATAACTTATTTTTGAATGATTATTTAGATTTTAGAGCTTCTTCTTTGCATATATAAGTAACTTACATGCCTACTATTTTTCTGTTGTATTTTAGAACAAAAGAAAATTTAAATTAAAATTTGAACTCAAATATTGATTTTCGGGCTGGTGAGATGGCTCAGCAGCATAAGCGCCTGCCTGGCAAGCGCGAGGGCCCGAGTTCAACTCCCGGAACCCACATATGAGAAAAGGGCCGGTGATATCACTGAGCGGCACGGGCGCCTGCTGGCGCACGAGGTCCTGAGGTTGACCCCCGGAACCCACCAAAAAAAAAAAAAATCTTGATTTTCTCTGGAAGTAGGTTTTTGTTTTACATTCCAACACTTAACAAAGCTGCTTACATTTGCTTAAGATAAAAACTACAAGTTATGAGTTAGGGTTCATTATTTTTGGATTTTCCTCCTTGTTGTTACAGTTAGGAAGATAGTGATAAGTGAAAAAACTTTTATTCTGTAAAATTAAATAACACTTTATTTTGTTGACAAAGCAAGTTCAAATAAATTTTGTTATACATGATGATGCACATAATTTCCTGGTTGTATTTCTAGAATTTTTTGACCTTTTCTTCTACAGTCATATTTATAATTTCAATTTTAAAATGTGATCACATGGCAATAGTTCTTGCTAAAAATTTTTATATACTTCCTGTAAAATATAGTAGGAGAAATAACTACAATCATTTCTAAGTGAAAATTATGTGACAGTTCATCAGTATTTAATGCTTACATTGGTTGATGTGAGTGTGAAGAGTTTAGCACCTATTTATCATAACCTTGTGTGTGGTTAGTTCTCAGACATACTTTTTTAGAATGGTACTTTAATGGCAACATGAACCACAGCTTTAGTTTAAGATATTAAGTAAATGGAGGTGCCAAAGAAGGATTTGCTTTTGTTATCTAGATCCTGTGTTCTCTCTCTCTCTTTCTCTCTCTCTCTCTCACTTTCTCTCTCTCTCTAAGTTGTTGTTTTTTTACATTCTTTAAAAAGTAGCCTCCCATACCTAGCATGGGTTGGTTTTTAATTCACACTTCTATGAGCCATGTCTGGGCTCCTACACCAGATGCAGGTGTCCCCTTGTGCTGTCAGCCAGGAATGATTAATGAGGCTTTGCCCCCACTGAAAGCAGTCTTTGGAGCATTGTTCAGGGCATCTGTGGAACTGTCGGGGGAGACAAGGACACAAGTGAACAACCAATTATTTGGCCATCACTGAGGCAGCATGAAAAAGACATCAAATTGGACAGAGAAGCAATGCTTTTGTTTGGGGATCAAATATTATTTTTAAGTGTTAATAGTAATATAGGACTTTTTACCTTGTTTTAAAAGAATTTGAGTTAGGTCAAGACTTTTAATCAGAAGTATTTTTTCATTTTAAGCTATTTGAATTCTTGGAAAGTAGTGTAAAAAGAATAAAACATCATTTTAGGACATTTATTCCTAAGTGTCTATTGTATAAAGATATATCCTTTTTCTGTGCTAACATTAGAAAACAAGGACTAAGTATGTATCTTGAAAGAGCATCATCCATGCAGCATTCCTAATTGCTGGTCATAGTCCACGGGGACAAGAGGTTTCACAAGTAATAAGAGGACCAGAGATGTTGCTCTGGAATGCTGAGGCAGAAAATGAAAAACAAAATTAAAAACCAAATCTAGGAAACATTCCCAAGACCATGTCCAGCACTTGTGTGACATATACACTTCAGATTTTTGAGTAGAAGATTTTTCAGATTGGTGCATTCTTGTACTAGGTCTGGGATTTTAAAAAATTTTAAAAAGGCTGGAAGAGGTAGAATATTTTGAGCACAATTCAAATGTGGATTAAGAAATCCTTTTTGAAGGTACTTTCTGTTTTTTCTCTGTCCTATCAGGCCTGTTGTTTATCAAGTATTAAGAATTAAAGCTAAATCCTGAAAATATTAATAACTCCAAGCAGCAGATAATGGTGTTTTAATATATAAAAAGTAATGGTCATTAACAACTTCAACAAATGTGTCTTATATAACAACAGCAAAAACTATCTGTTTTTTTTTTTTTTAACTCTTGTGGGTTTTTTTTCTGACTGCTAAGAAAGTTACAGAGTAATTTGAAATCCTATCAAGATTAAACAGGGTCAGGGCTGGTGAGATGGCTCAGTGGCGTAAGCGCCTGCCTGGCAAGCACAAGGGCCTGAGTTCGACTCCCAGAACCCACATACAAAAAAAGGGCTGGTGATGTTGCTCAGCGGCACTGGCACCTCCTGGCGTGCGAGGTCCTGAGGTCGACCCCCGGTACCCACACACACACACAAAAAAGATAAGTAGGGTCAATGGAATATACATAAAACAAATGTCTGAAAAGAGACTGGTTTTACAAGTGATTCTGAGAGAATGCATTGCTTCATTGTTCTTAAATAATTTTGTCTTGTACCTGCAGTGGTCTAGCTGCTTGCTGATTTATATTCACTTGGTCAATTCTAGAATTGCATAATTTTCTGCATTTCTCAAACCAGTGTAAATTTCTCTTATTGTTCAACTATATCACTAAAAATACATACTATTGCTCAAATTCAAAAATTGGCCATTTAGATAGATGCATTTCTATATGAATGCAGGCAAATGGGCTATGCCCAAATCATGTGAGCCATTTAAGGTTATTATGACTAGCAGCTTTGACATGATGTAGGCTGAATAGATAAATCCAAACCTAAGTGGACACTAATACTGGCTCTTTTCAATGCCATGAAAACAGCAGTTTCAAACTGTTTCTCATTTACTACTCACATTAAAACTGTCTCAGTAAGATAGAATAACTCAATTATTTTTTACTAGTAACCCTATATTTAAATGTGTTAGCATATTCCCTGACTTGTAATGGCTCAAAAACGTTGAATTTGGTCTGAGTCTGTTGGCAAATTATACAATTTCTACAAATGGAATATTGTGTAATTTTTTTCATGTAAATTTTGATCAAGATTTTGAATCTTTTAAAATCATATTGTTAGCAAGAATAGACCATTTGTTGGTATGTAAATAGTCTTGGAGATTTAATTTAATCTCTTTCCTATTTTTTTAAGTCACTCATCTTCTTGATGCTATCAGCTGCTTATTATTAGTCAATACTATATTTTTCCATGACGTTAAGATGAGGCAGATTCTCAGGGAAGACTCTTCCTTGTTTGTGAACCATTGATGACGATCTTGGAACATGGGGCTCCAAACCTTTGGTCATTAAGAATTTCATGTTTGCCTAGAATGTTTACAGTAAGCACATGATAAGCAAAGCAAATGCTAAAGTTGTGTTATATTTCTTATTTTTTATCTACAATATCAAATCTAAGATTAATTTGGTGTGCCATATTTTTCTATCATGTGATACCCATTGTCTGTAGTAACTTTCAGTGTTCTAAGGGTTTGCCAGACTTTCAATGTCTGTCTGCTCCAGTTCCTTTTCTTTTATTTATTTATTTATTTATTTATTTATTTATTTATTTATTTATTTGTGGGTACCGGGGGTCGACCTCAGGACCGCGCACTTGCCAGGCAGGCACTTTCACCGCTAAGCCATCTCACCGACCCAAGTTCCTTTTCTTGTATATTGATGTTCAGCTATACTGAATTAAGCTTCTCTGGGTTATTCTCTCCATTTACAAAAATAAAAGGTAACAAAAATTACTGAGGTATGTATTTGGTGACAAGAATCTTGGTTTGTAAGAAGTTTCTGTTTTAAGGAATTCCAATGAAATTTCTAATTTTAACTCCTAGAAGTGATGTGAAAATGTGACTTTGCAATATTGTTCAGGCTGGGAGAATCATTCAAGGAAACTTCAATATCATTATTTCTCTTCACAGATGGAAGGCATTTAGGGCTGTGAGACAAAATATACTACACCCAGTTACATTTTAATTTTGCACAAGCAATGAATACATTTTAGTATAAGTATATCCCAAATATTGCATGGGGTATGCTTATACTAAAATGGATGGATTGTTTATCCGAAATTATAATTTAATTTAGTGTACTCTATTTTGTGTGTGTGTGTGTGTGATAAATCTTGAGTTCTAAATAAAAGCAAAACATTTAGAAGTCAGTGAATATACCCTGGATAATAATCTAGAGATCTGGTCATCCAGGCTTTGTTCCAAAATTTTATGTAACAGTGAGCCAAGTTTTTTTTTTTTTTTTTTTTTTTTTCATTTCTGCATTGGTAGAAGGCTTCCAACTACTTTACTGAAATACTGTAAAGATAATTTTAACTTTAGCAAATTTACCTTAAACATTCAGAAATTTTTGACAGCAAATCACATAAAAGTAAAAGCTGATAGAGTGATACTCCAAAGACCTGTTAAAGGTCTAGCAAATTCAACCTCCTTGAGTTGAGAGAGACACTGACTTGCCATGCCGTGAGAGATTTAATGGAATGATTTCCATCATTTATAAGGAATTGCATAAGTAAGGAAATAACTTTGCTCTTGATAGAAAATTGAACATATAGATAGCAAACGTCAAAAGTATGGTTTGATGTTCAAAAAGGTCATGGGGTGACAGGGGACAGGGATTTAAATGACAACTGGCTAATTCAAATGTTGTGTGCAAAACTCATATTAGGTAAGAAATGTGATTTCAAGCTTAACAACTAGCATTGTTAGAAGAGTTGTTAGAGGCTGAGTGAGCAGCTTTGCCTTAATTACTTTTTCCCAAAGCTTTTCATTGCTTTAAAACCGATGATATAGATGTTGTTGGAGTTTTGTAGTGCACTATATTTTAGATGAAAAAGTAAAATCCAATCATAAATTATATTCTCAGAAGTTTTCATGGTAAATATAATTTATTTAGACTTTTGCCTGGTTATCATACTGAGTAATGTTTAAGCTGCAATATTGAGAGCAACAATATGATTGTTGAAAGTTGGATTATAGCTAAAGTAGAAGTGAAATATTTTATTTTTAAGGCATAAACATAAATGAGGAATTGATCTTTTTTTAGCATAGTTTAATAAATGACATCAGGTTATTCTTTCTTGAGTTAATACATAAAACTTACATGGAACAAATAATAAATTATTACTTAATGGGCAACCTAATTTATAGCCTTCCTCTTCAATGCCACCCAAGAAATAGAAATATTGAAGTGATATTTTTGGGCCCCAAGTTTTAGTTTGGTTTTATTGTTGCATCTAGCAGACACAAAAGAACTTTTAAATCAATTGCGTGTGTTTTCTCTTTCTTTCTCTCTGGCTACAAGAATTAGAAAAAGTTACCCCTCTGAGTAGCAGCATATAAGTTGAGGAGTATATTTAAAAAAGAGATGTGTCCCTGATGGGTACAGGGCAGCTTCAGGGAGCAAGGCTCTGTGAGAAAAATATGGACTGGCTTATGCTTCTCTTGTATCATATTAACAGGATGCTATGTGCAGGGCACAAAATGTCCACCATATTCAGCAGGCCTGTTTGCTTTCTAGGTTTCTTGTGACCTAAATCCCACTTGCCACCTGCATAAGCAAATCATTCTCTTGTGCCTCATGTTTTCTGAGCACTTTGCTATTCAATGTGATAGCCTAAATTCATTAATCTGGAGAAACATCGTAGTTAGATATTCAAAGACAGGCTCAAAAACATTTTATATTGGCCCAAGGAATTAAATAACTGTACTGGTAAGACATTTAAGACAGAAATACCTATTAGTGGCTCTTACAATTGATATTATACAAGATAAAGTTAATTTTTGGAAATCTCACCTGAGGTATCCAAAATTGTCAGATCAGCCTTCCATGCTGAGTAAAGATGAACTTGATACATCACTATTGATGCATAAACTTCTTAGGCTAATAATTAATAATATAAAGTAATATATATTCTATAAATTGAGAATTTTGGCTTGGAAAATAATCAGTACTTTAAAATCTGTTTCTTTATTACTTATAAAATATTCTATATACTTTATCTCCCTTAATTCCAAAATAATTTTGTGAGGCAAATCAAGCATTGTAAAACGCTAATAATTTTAAAAAGTCTGTTTTAATCCATAGAATGGGAAATATGAGCTTGTCACCCAACATAGAAAGGAGAAGAAAATAAATTCTAATGGAAATTTAAATTTTAATAATTTATTTCACCAAAAATTATTTTCCTACAATCAGAATAAATTTATGAAATAAAGAACAAAATATATGTAGGCATGCCAAAGAAACATAAATTTAAAGCAAAAAATATTGAAGACATGACTGTATTTTACTTCAAAGTAATTAGATTGGCCCTGTCTAGTCTAGTTTTGAATCAGTGCTAATGTGCGATAGGAACACAGAATTAATTCTCTAAATTAAATTAAATTAAATTGATGCTTTGTCATCTTGTAGAGGGAAAGTATTACTTCTTTGAGGGTCTTTATTTTGCTAAAAAAAAAAAAACTAGGTTTTCTTCTGTTTTTAAACAAGTATTATCCTCTTACAACAGGTTAGACATTACCATAAGAGGTAATTATAGGTAACAGAGTTTTCATTGTAAACCAGTTTTGAAAAGATTTTTTAGTGATGGTTCAATTGTGCTGAAATGTAACAGACATTATCATCTTGGGAGTTATTAATATAATTTAAAAATAAGATTTCACTGGAAGAATTTAGCAGGTTTTAAGATTTAAGTATACATAAAAAATGGAAACTAGATGGCTTAAGGACAATTCTATAATGCAGTAACCTGCATTGTTCTTTAAAATAATTTGCTATAACTTGTTTTTCCTATTTCTTTATTTTTTTAAATGAAAGCATTATTGAAGTAATCAATGAACATTCCTGAGTATCTTCAGAAAATGCATCTTAATCTGTATTATTATCAAATCTCAAAATGAAATTTTCTAACATGATAATTGCAAACTGTATTGCATTTTTTAGTGCAAAGTGGCTAAGTACAGAAAGTGATTATAAAACATTGCCTAGGTTGTTCAACATTCCAGGATGCTGAATGTTATGAAAAGTGTTCAGAATATTCTCTCAGCTTTTATATTTAATTATAAACTGTAAGAAAACATTTCTCCAAATGTTGGTGGCTGAGATTCTAGAGTGTAAAATGACAACCATACAATTCTGAAAATCTTTGAAAATTGTATTCTAACTACTAATATCCATATTCCCCACTATAAGCTTTTTAATTTAGAAGCATTTACTTTTTTAAAAAACAGTAAAACTTATGTAGTCAAATTAAGTAATAGAGTCCTACTAGTTAGAGGGTTTGCCTTAGAGTTTTACTTTTGTGTTAACATTTATCAAAAGAATCTTCTGAGCTCTCTTGAAATTTTGGTTAAGTAGTATTGTCACTGGTCATGGAGAATCTGAATGCTAAACTCTGAGACAGGTCACAGTATCTCAGAGACACAGGCCCAGTCAGAAAGGTGGCTGCTAAGAGAAAGGCCTGGCATTTTCTGCCTCTTCACTGCTTCTTAACTTCGTATCCTCCAGGAGGAGTTCTGAGACCATCGATAGCAGTCATAGTTCATGGGTCCAAGCTTCCCTACTTCATGGTATTCTCATTATTTCAAGGGCTTTTTAATCAGTAAACAGTGGAAGACAATTACTGTATAGATCAGTTTAATTAGTTTATTTGATGCCTAGAGCATGTAAATTTGCAACTAGGTTGTTTCTGTTAGTTATTGAATCATAAATTAATGGCATCGTTCTGGGCTGAAAAAACTGATGCTCATTGCTTGCTAACCTACTGGTATAATTCTAATGGGTTAGGAACATTGGTAAATAGAACATTGCATCTTGATGTCTTTTGTCCCTCATCAACCATAATTTATTTTTCACCAGTTTTTATTGACAAATTTCTATTTTTCCATTAAATGACCTAACCGAGAATACTGAAGTACAAAGCTACCTAAAAATTCATATATTTAATATATTGAATAAAATGTATTTATTTGTTACACCATTGTTATCTCCTACAGAAATCTATATCGTTATATATTTATACAATTATATATACAAAATAATTTTTGAAGATCTGAGGCCCTTGAATTAT